>VZRF01009117.1:128908-153728 GCA_013396875.1 Vireo altiloquus | reverse complement strand
CGTGTGTGTGTGTGTGGTGTGTGTGTGGTGTGTGCGTGTGTGTGGTGTGTACATGTGTGTGGTGTACGTGTGTGTGGTGTATGTGTGTGTGGTGTGTGCATGTGCGTGGTGTACGTGTGTGTGGTGTATATGTGTGCACGTGCATGTGTGTGTGTGTGTGTGTAGTGTATGTGCGCGCAGGCTGTGCTGCCCGAGCTGTTCCTCGGGGCGGGGGTGCCCTCCAGTGCAGGCAGGGTGGGCAGGGGTGACCCCACTCTGGCAGTGCCGAGCCATGGCAGGCGGGGGTGCTGCTGCAGCAGCTCTGCAGCGATGGGAAAGGATGGTGCTGCAGTCCCACAAGAGCAGGGTCCTTGGGCCAGGGCCAGCCTCACTTCCAGGGAGGCCCCAGGAGCAGTGTTGCCTCCTGACCCAGCCATCCTGGGGGAGCTGTAGTTTCCGTGGTTATCAGAGAGCTGTTGGCCAGATCATGTGGCTCTGTGGGAGTTGGGGGTGACCAAGGCACAGGGCTGCAGACTCAGCCCTGCAGCACAGGCAGTGCCCAGCTCTGGGACACACCTGGCTGGCACAGGTGCTGTGGGACATGCCCTGGTGCGGACTGACATCGTGTGCTTGCACGGGGCTCCTGGGCACCAGCAGGCACCATCCCTCCTTGGGGCTGTTGGGCAATGGGAGTTGAGGACATGGGGCAGTGCCAGGGGCTGCCCCTCAGCGCCGGGGGACACAGGACATTTCCACAGGGACACCCCCGAGGCTGGGGCTGGCTTGGGGTGCCTGAAGGGTCCCCATCATTGTGTGGCACGCATAGGGCCGCCCTTGCTGGGCAAGGTCTGGAGGCCAGCCTGGCCCCAGTGGGGTGTTGGGGGATCCACAGTAGGGTGTTGCCACAGCAACGTTGGAGCAACCAGCACAGGGCACGGGCCCATGTCATGACCATATTTACCTTCCCAGAAACTGCTTCATGCTCTAGCAATTAGCCTCAATTAGGCTTGTTACCACGTCAGGAAGGCCGCAGTGACGGCAGCGGCTGTAGGACCGTTGGCTCCGCGGAGGCTGCCTGGGCCGCTCTGGCACTGTGGCAGTGAGCACGGTAATCCCTGTCCCTCTCTCCATTCCTGTCCCCCATCCCTGCACTTGGGGGCTTGGGCAGACCCCCAGCCCTGTACTCCCTCCTCTTGCCCGTTCCGCCACAGTCCCTATGTCCTCACAGCCCCACGGCACTGCTGCCAGTGCCCCACAGCCAAGACGCTCTGTCCCATCTGCTGCTCCCATCCCCGCTGCCTGCACTGGCTCTTGGGTGCTGGGTCCTGCTCGGCCAGGGCAGACAGCAAGTTGTCGAGTAAACAGAGGAAAATTACTGTGTGCTGGGCTGGGCTCTGCTGCCGGAGCCAAGCTCTGTGTGGCCTGGGCCATGGCTTCCTTCCCCGTGCCACGCCAGCCCCGCCGATGCCTCGCTGTGGTCTGGGACCCCACGGCCCGCAGCAGACATCGTGGCTCCTGACGGCTGGCGTGGGTGGCAGGGCCGTGGCCGTGCGGGGCGGGTGATGCTGAGACAGGGTGGGATTGATCGAGGGGCGGCCGCCTGCCCAGGGCCGCTATTTGCTGTCTGGGGCTGCCGGGGTGCAGCTCCAGCTCTCGCCCCCTGCTCAGCCCTGTGCCGGGCTGTGTGCGGGGCTTTGACAGCCGGGGACCGTCACCCGCTCGGGACCAGGTGGGGCGGGGTGATGGGTGGTGGGCAGTGCCCGTGGCCAGGTCCGTGCGCGGTGAGGGTCACGGCAGGGCGGCTGTCCGTGCCGCCGCCAGCCCTCGGGCAGGGTGAATCCAGCCGGGGAGCAGCACCGGCCTAATCCCCACACACCAGGCGATTGTGGTACCCAAAGCTGCGGCATCCGGGCTTAGCGCTCATGTGCGCAGCACAAGCCTCTTAGGGCACGGCTGTGACCCCGCCCCGGCCAGCCCGGCCTGTCGGCACGGGGGTCCTTCAGCCCCACACCCCGCTGCTGCCCACGGAGGTCAGCGCTGCCGGCGGCTGCTGCCCGGCCACGGCCTGGGCCAGCTACCGGGAGAGCGGGGGTGCCGCGGGCAGAGCCAAATGATTTAATTAAGGGCTCCTGGCAGCGAGAGGACAGAGCCGATTAGCGGCCAGAGGAAAGCGCGTGCTGGGGGAGCTGGAGCCCCGGCCGGCAGCACCGCAGCGGCTGCTGCTGCATGTCTGCCCCACTCACTTGTGTGGCACCGTGGGGCAGGCAGGGGGGCAGCAGGGCTGCTGGGCTGGGGGTCAGGCAGTGAGGCAGTCAGTGGGATTGTCTCCTGGTGCAACCCGTCCCTGCCAGGTGACCCATCTCCCCATCCATGGCTGTGGCCATCATCCGTGGGGTGCTTGGGAGCATAGTCCACACATGTCCAGTGTTCCCAGTGTCCCCAGAGCCCACAGAGAGGCACACACGGAGCTGGCCCTGCAGCCCGGCACGGGCCCACACCTATTTACAGATATGACAGATAAATTACAGCACTGCGCACAGGGACTCAAAAGGCGCACGAGGGCAGCACCACAGGACAAACTCCCACCCCCACAGATACCCCTGGCCCCACAGTTCCCCCTTCCAGAGGTCCAGGTCCCATTTGCCTGCCTCATTGTGTCGATTGTCTGTGTGCCCAGCGCAGCACCCTCACCAGGGCGGCAGGTCCCAGTGCCCGCCAGCACCTGGGGAGGATGGGGCAGGGGACGGCAGCATCCCAGCGGCTCAGCACAGCCCTCCCACCTGGCTGTGGGCTCAGAAGTGGCTCTCGGCCGTGGTCTCAGGAAACTCATAGCAGTGGTGATGGCCTCCCAGAGCGAGGTGCTCGGCAGTGCTGCGCCCACTCCTCTCCGGGCGCTGGGAGCTGGGGTGGGGTGCCAGGCTGCGCCCCAGCCCGTTGGCGCAGCCACTCACCAGCTGGTGCTTCTCGCAGGTGCTGCCGGCGCCGTTGCGGGCGCTGGGTGCGTGGCTGTAGGTGTGCTTGTACTCCTCAGCCAGGTCCTTCCCCAGCTTCCAGCGCTGCCACCGTTTCAGCAGCTCTGCCTGCACCTGCGGGCAGCAGCTGTCAGTGTCATCCCGTGGCCCTACTGCCCATGCCCCTGCTGTTCTGCTCACCTCCTTGTTGACGAAGCAGTAGAGAATGGCCACGAGCATACCCTGGGAAGAGGGAGGAGAGGCATGAGGGGCATAACTAGACCTCAGTCTAGACCCTCCTGAGACGGAGCCTTCCCATGGAGGGCTGATCCCACGAGGGCTGGGCTTACCTGGAAGGAGCTCAGGAAGAGGTCGAAGAAGAGCTTGACGTAGCGCAGTGTGCCCTGGGCGTGCTCGTCTGTGATGAAGGCAAAGACCACCTCGTGGATTCCCAGCAGCGGGATCAGCGTCAGTGTGGACTTGGCCAGCCTGTGGGATGGGGTCACCGGGTGGACACGTGTGCAGTCACGGTGGGGATGCAGCGTGAGCCACGTCCAGCACCCACCTGAACTTGTAGTCAGTGTAGCGCATCTGGTGCGCACGGAGCTTGGAAACAAGGATCTGAATGATGCGGATGAAGATGAAGAAGTTGATCTGCAAGGGAATGGAGTGAGCCATCAGGGGCATAGGCAGGGCCAGAGGCAGGGGCAGACAGGCCAGCTTTGTTCCCCTGCCCTCGGCAGCCCCTCTCACAGCCATCGTGGGGCCTGAGGGAGAGATGCCGAGAAGGGGCTGCAGTGAGCTCACCAGGATGGCCAGGAACACAGGGAAGCGAAGGATCCACCAGAAGCCCATGTTGTTGTTGGTGGACCAGCACCTGCAGAGTGGAGGAATGGGGACTGCCAGGAAGCCCCTTGACCAGGCAGCTGCTGGAGCCTGGCATGGCATCGCCAGCCTGAACCAAGCAAGCACTAAAGCCCAGCACCCTGCTCCTTGCATGAGCAATGGTGTGGAGTCTTTCCAGGGCCATCACAATGTCCCTGTGGTCCCACATGCACCTACCTGTGCCCTGTGCCCCCCTCCAGCCAGCAGCAGGAGCAGGTACTCACTGTATGTTTTCGTAGAGGAACTTCACGATGACCCAGGGAATGAGGAACAGCATGGGCGCCCCTGAGGGGAGGTGAGCAGAGGACAGGTGAGGCACAGTGGGGGACAGGGTCAGGGGGGCCAGCCCACCCACACTCACCCCAGCCGATGCACAGGTAGAGGGTGAAGTAGCTTCTCTCGGAGAAGACGGCCACCACCAGCAGGTTATGCAGGTAGATGCCTTCCACCAGCAGCCAGCAGTAGTTGGCCACGATGCCGTACTGCATGAAGACCGTGGCTGCCCGGCAGCCTGCAGCTGCCTGTGGGCAGGGGTCAGGGCTGCAGCACTGCCTGTACGTGTGTGCCTGTGCCCCCAGCCCTACCAGTGCCCCCAGACCAGCCAAGTCCTGGCCCCACCAGCACTGCCTGTCCCTGTCCCTGTCCCTGTCCTTGCCAGTGTTCTCTGACCTCGTCGCTCAGCCAGACTTGCACGTTGTAGCCGTCGATCTTGTCACTGTAGTGAGTCTTGAGCAGGGCGTCGATGACCAGCACAGAGACGCCCTTCAGGATGAAGGAGGCGAAGAGGTTCATGTGGATGTAGTTCCTCATGCAGTGCAGCTTGCTGCAGATGTGGGGGCCGTTGTCAATGCCTGCACACGGACCCCCAGCCTCCACCTGCCCAGCCTGTGGACAGCCATGCCCGAACTCCCACCTGAAGCCCAGCAGCAGGGCCAGGGCAAGCAGCAGTGCACACAGGGACACAGAGTAGCCCACAGTGTACATCACCTTGAAGCTCCCATAGGTCTTGGCAAATTTTTCCTGGAAGAGGAGGGAGCGAGTGAGGGCAGGGGCAGACAGGGGGGCAGGCAGGAGGGCAGGCAGGGACCCCCACACCCCTGCTGCCCAGGTCTGCCCACCTGCGCCTTCAGGTCCTCGTCATCCTGCTCACACTGTGTGGCATCGCGCAGGGACTGTCCCCGTGGCCCTGTCACCCACTGTCCATCTGGCCCACAGGTCTTGAAGACATGTCTGTGCTTCACTGTGAGGGGAGGGGATGGTGAGGTACAGCAGCCCCAGTGCCCCCACAGGCAGCATGACCTGGCCCAGGTGCGACTGCCTGCAGCAGCACACGCACACAGCGCACAGGGGCACAGATGTGTGTGAACACACTGCACAGGTGCACACACGTGTGAACACAGCACACAGGGGCACACACTGCACAGGGGTACACACATGAACTCACTGCACAGGGGCACACACGAGTGAACACAGCGCACAGAGGCACACACGTGTGTGAACACACTGCAGAGGGGCACACACGTGTGAACACAGCGCACAGAGGCACACACGTGTGTGAACACACTGCAGAGGGGCACACACGTGTGAACACAGCGCACCGCACAGGGGCACGTGCACACGCGCCTCCCGGCCGTTACCTTTCTCGTACCAGGGCAGGAACCAGGGGCAGGGCACGCTGGCTGTGCTGTTGGGCATCGTGTCGGGCCAGCACGAGAACTTGTCGAAGGTGCGGTTACAGACCAGCTCTGCAGAAGGACGGGAGCTGGTGGCGCTTTGGCCTCACCCTCTCTCTGGGTGCCAGGACCTCCCCTGGCCCCTCTGCTCTGTCCCCCATCCTGCTGGCACCTTGTGTCGACTCCTCTGCCCCATTCCCCTCTCAACAGGACCCTGCCCCATCCCATCCCATCCCATCCCATCCCATCCCATCCCATCCCATCCCATCCCACCAGGCACTGACCTGTGGGTGCTGGCAGGCGGCTCATGTTGCGCTGGCACTCCTCACTGTACTCCTTCCATCTCTCAACCACATTGTCTGTGATCTGGGCAGAGGGACCCTGGGGGCACCAGGGAGCATCACCTGTCACAGGTGTCCTGCTCACAGGGGCCACCACTCTGTGCCAGGCAGTGACCCCAGCTTGGGGACAGCCACAGGCCAGTGCAGGCTAACATGCCATGCCATGCCATGCCATGCCATGCCATGCCGTGCCGTGCCGTGCCGTGCCGTGCCGTGCCGTGTGGATGGCAGGGCAGGCAGAAAAGTGCACCAGCTGCTGTACCACATGCCACAGTGAGGGGCTGCAGTGGGATGGGGTGGGTCGGTGGCAGTCCTGCGTGGGTTGCGGGCTGAGCATGGGCCAGAACACTCTCATGTGGGACAGCCCATCCTTACCTGGCAGCAGAGCAGCAGAGCCAGGAGGGTGAGAAGACGTGGCTGAGACATCCCTCCTCTGGACCACATGCATGGGACACAGCAGAGGGCACACGGCTTCCTACTGGCCCTCAGCAGCTTCTCCACCCTGGTGGTGACGGCCCTGGCATGTGAGCAACCCTGTGCAAGATGCCCAGTCACTTGGTCAGAGACTCCTGGGACGGAGCTGGGGGACACAGGGCTGGGGACAGGTGGGGCTGGAGGGGGCCACTCTGTCACAGAGCCAGCACCAGTCATGGTGCCACACTCCTGTCCCCATCCTCACCTGGCCCTGCTTGGTGTTCACATTCAGCTACTTGCTCATTTTCACACCAAGCATCTGTGTTATCCTCCCCAGGATGGCACTGGGACAGTGACCATGCAGGCCCTCTGCCCACCAAGCCAATTTCAGCTCCTGTGTGGCTGGAGTGCAGTGGCAGTTCTGCCTCCAGACCCCCACGGAAAACCTGGGCTGGTGCCACCCTACACTGCTGCTGGGACCCAGCTCCGCATCGTTGCTAATTCTGAGGATGCAGGACCTCCACGGCAGAAGGGACCCCTCCTCACGCCTCTCAGGCAGAGGATGGCACCTGGGCTCTCCCTGTCTCCATGGACCCTCATGCCAGGGCCACTCACACCCAGCTATGGTCTGGCAGCAGCACCCACTGTGGATGGCAGTAGGCAGGGAGCCACTGACAGCCTGGGGGCCAGCAGGGACGGGAACATTGGCCATTAACCCACAGGGATCTTGGCTCGTGGGGCTGCCATGGCTCTAGGACAAGCTCAGCTGTGCCCCTGTGGGTCCCTCAGCCCCAGCTCCGGCCCGTGACGTGGGGCCTTGCCTGACATGGCGTCTGGGTGCTCCACAGACCGTGGCTCACGAGGTGCCGTAATTCCCTCCATCCCCCTAAGCCGGTTATGGGGCTCCTGAGCAGGATTTCGGCTCTTCCCACAAGGGCCCGTTCTGGCAGCAGCCCCATGGCACGGCATGGCCATGTGGGGTGAGGGCAGCTGAGCTGGGGGGGATGGGATGGACACGGTGCCGGTGCCACCACAGACACCACAGCATCACCCCCAGCCCCTGGGCTCCCCCTGGGCACCAGCCAGAGCGCCGTGCTCCCCGACCAGTTCTGCTCCCAGGGCTCGCTGCTCTGCCTGTGCCTATTTTTATCCCTGGGAAAGTCGTGTTTCCTCCATCCGTGCAGACCCACTTGCCATGTTGCAAGTGGCTGCCGGAGAAGCTCATTAATCAGCGCATGGGGCTCCAGATGCAGCTCGGGGAGCAGGACCTGCCATGGCCTTATTTAGCCAGTCCCGGGACAGAGGGAGCTGTCTCCTGGGACAGCTCTCACTGGGTGGGCTCTGTGAATAGGGACCTTTGTTGGGTGCCCACTGGCCACCTGACCATTCCAGAATCCCTGTTTTTGTCATCATCCCAGCCCCACCCCAGCAACACTGTGGCCCCACCAGCATCCCTGTCCTAGTCCCCCTCCCATCCCACCTCAGGATCCCTGTCTCTTTCCTCCCATACCCCATGCCAGCATCCTTGTCCTTGTCCCCCTGTCAGCCCAATCCTGCCATCCCTGTGCCCCTCTCCAGCCCCACATCGTCTCTACCTGTCCCATCCCACTGCCACCCACGTCCCAGTCCCACGGGAAGATCCCAGTGCCTGTCTCTGGCTGAGCATCAGTCCCTGCCCTGGTTGGGAATGCTCCTCCAGGTCCGTGGGTCACAGTGACTCGCTGCCAGCCCCTCTGCGCAGCCGGGGAGCAACTTTGGGGCAGAGGTGTCGCTATTTTTAGTTGCTGCAGTGGGATTTAGCAGCAGGGAGGCCTCTGCCCTGGACTCCCCCCATCTGGCAGCCACTCCCCGGCCCCGGCCCCACTGTGGCCAAGCCGGGCAGACTGCACTGGGTGAGGGGTCCTGGCACGGGGGCCAGTCATGCTCCTCGCCCCAGCACGGGTCTTCCCCCTCACCCTGCCTGAGCCCTTTGCCCCAGCTGCCTGTGGCACTGCCCAGCCATGGCACCGCCCCGGATCCCTGCTACCCACAGGACAAGGGGTCCCTGCAAACAGGGAGGGGGCTGTTCCAGCAGAGATGTGGGTGTGCAGGAGTAGCTGTGGACCGGCTCTC
The DNA here is from genome assembly GCA_013396875.1 of Vireo altiloquus. NCBI lineage: Eukaryota > Metazoa > Chordata > Aves > Passeriformes > Vireonidae > Vireo > Vireo altiloquus. Next base: position 145,373 of record VZRF01009117.1, on the reverse strand, counting down.
CGTGGTCTAGTGCCAATGGGCAATGGCAGAGAGGGAGCAGTGGCTCTGTGTGGTGGAACAGCAGGGTCTGGGGTGGACGGGATCACTGGCAGCACAAGCATGTCCCCGGAGCTGGCACTGCCCAGCAGTAGTGCCTGCAGTGCTTGGGGTAGCCGCTCTGCCAGCTGGACATGCTGCAGCCCCTCTCAGCTGAGCCTGGGCGTCAGAGGCAGCACTGCACAAGGGACCTGGTCCCACATCCTCACCACCTCCTCTCACTCTGCTGTGCCCAACTGGCTCCCAGTGCCACATTCCCTGCCCTGGCACCTCATCCCCAGCTGGTGCCCAAGTCCTGGGATCCCCAAGTCCTGGGCAGCGGGTGGAGGGTGCCTGGCCTGTGAATGGGTGAGGGGCTGCAGTGCTCGACAGTGGGTGTCCAGGGGACTTTTGCCCCACGCTGGTGTTGGACAATGTGGCATGTTCCTATGTCATGGTTCTGTGGCTGCTGACCCTCATGGAGCCCAGGCTGCAAACACCCAGCGTGGCTGCACTTGGAGCCGTAGCCATGAAGGAGAGACCGTGTGCCAGGAGAGCAGGAACAAGGAGACAACACTGGGATGGCTATGTGCAACACCACTGCTGGTAGCCCCAGCGCTGGGGGCCAGAGTGGTCAGACACAGGCACCATCATCTGTCCTCAGGGTGGTGGGAGCAGGGCTGTTGCTGGCATCTGTATTTGCCTTTCCAAGGCCAGCAGTGCCAACCCCTGCAGCCACAGGGGCAAGGCAAGGACCCTTGCTCCCCTTGACTGGTGCCCCTGTGGCCCCCAGCTGACCACTGGCCCCAGGGTGGGAGGGAGGGAGGGGGCAGCCCGGGCAGGGTGCAGGGCAGATTGAGGACCTGGGGGCACTGCTGCCACGGCACTGCACCAGGACATGGGGAACAGATGGGAAAAGGCTTGTCTTGGGATTTTGCTCCCCACTGGTGGGTGTGCAGCCTCCGTGCTACCCTGCAGCAGCTCTGTACCAGCACGGACCCTCGCAGCCAGCTGAATGCCCAGCCCTGCCTAGGAGGAGACTCTCTCCTCATCCCACTGTGGTCAGTTTCCCTTGGGGATTTTGCCACCCCTGCCCCTCTGGCTTTGCTGCCATTGCACGTGTGAGAGAACGAGCTCCACATCTGGGATCACTGCGGCTGACAGTCACGTGGATCAGTGGCTTGGTAAAGTCTCCATGGGACACTTGTGGGCATCTGCAACGTAACCTGGGAGCACCTCAGCACAGCCAGAGACCTGCACAAGTGATGTGAGGCTGGCACAGCCCCACAGAGCCTGGTCCCACGGGACTCTTGCCTCCCCAGTGGGGTGGGCACCCAGGCTCCTGTGAGCACAGCCCTGCACCCAGCACAGCCCCGTTGGCTTGGAGGCAGCGGTGGGGGCTATGCGGCCTCTGGACACAGGGATTAGCCCCCCGTGCGCTAATGCGGTGCTTTCCACGGCTGGCTTGGCTTGGAGCTCGGAGCTACATGCCAGCACGGCAGGGGCTTTGGCACTTGGCAGGGGAGGGGACGGTGCTCGGCCAGGGCTGATGCAATGCCAGTGCCAGCCTGGCCCTGCAGATGCTGCTCCACTTTCCACCCAGGACCATGGCAAGTGGGGCAAGGCAAGGGGAGATGACTGTGGTCGGGAGGCCCAGGAGGTCTGTCCTGCACTGTCCCTGCCCTATGTCTGTGGCCAAAGCTTGAGGATGTTTTCTACTCCCCTTCTCCATTCTTGCCTTGAGAACTCAGTACAAGGAGCTTTGGCAGCAAAGGAGCAGCTGAGCAGCCCAGAAGAGTCCTTGTGCTGCAAGACTGTGGCTTGTTTGCACAGAGCTACATGACTGTGGAAGCCCTGAGCAGCAGCACATGGAGAGAGCCGACATCACCAGGCACCAGTGATGTCGGATTCTGTGTCACCTTGGACCAAGAAAACCCAAACCAGCCCTGACAGTGTTTTTGTCAACAGCAGCACAGGATGCAAAGAGGACAAATGCTCCTCCAGTACCGCCCAGTCACCACAAGGCATGGTCAGGGGGCACCTGCACAGCTGCCCTGTACCAAAGAGGGACCATGATATAGCCTGGTAGCAGCCAAATGACCTTGCTCTGGCAAGGGGATGCTGGGCCACACAGCACCTCATCCCTTGCTCAAGGAAAGGGGTGTTTTTGTTCATCACGTTGCATGAAAACCTATGAAACACAGAAGGAAGGCACAAGAGGCATGGTGTGACACGTGTGGTTAGCATGTCACAGGGGAGGCACAGGGCTGGGAAAAGCCTAGGAAAAGGTCAGTGCAGACGGGCTAGTGCGCACACTCCCCTGCACTGGGAGCTCCACACTTGTCTCCCCAGACCAGCAGACCTGCAGCCACGGGTACAGGCAGACACCAGCCCCAGCAAGGCAGGGCTGCTGCGGGGGGCACACGTGCCCAGATGTCCACTGGCATCTGCTGTGCACAGGCATGGGCACCAGACCCCAACGCTGGGGTTGATAAACAAAGGCAGATCTCTGGCCATGGGGATGCAGGACAAAGCAGGATGCAGTGGTGGAGCACAGGGGGACAGAGCTGAGCATCCCATCTCCCCTGCGTCCGGCTTCCCCTGCCCCTGCCTGGCACAACGAGGGGCATGGAGATGCTGTGCTCAGTGGCTGCTTTTAGCCCTGTGCTGCTGATCAGGGTTTGTGGTCACATTTTTTCATTAACTATTTTTAATCCACATTTTGCCTATTCTCCGTTCAGCCTTTTCTCTTTTCCCCTCTCTAGGCAACAGAACATTAAAAAAAAAAATGCACCGCAGTGTGTGGAAAGGAGCGGGATTGGTGGGAAGCACAGGAGCTGACAGCTGGGGCAGCACTAACACGCTGACGAGGGGTCCTGCAGGCCCTAAATTTTCCTCCTGATGCACAGACAAAATCACAGGGGCAATCACTGAATTTGGTGGGTCAGGACACCCGCGGGAGGCGTTGCATGGGGCAGGGTGCTTCGCGGCGGGATGCACGGCAAGGGCTGAGCAGAGCAGATGCTCTGTCCTCAGCCCATCCTGTGTGAGGGGAGCAGGCTGATCCCCGCGGTCCCTGCTTCCCTCACCACCCCGAGGGAAGTGCAGTGCCGGGCAGAGGGGACCTGCAGCAGCTTTGGAGATGCACTTGCAACCAGGAGGACGGCAAGGTCACATACCCGACATGTCCTGGTTAAACAAAGCCATTTACCAACACCGTGTTGACACAGCAGAGCTCAGGACAGAGTCACAAAGGGCACTCGCACCAGGCCCCCGCAACACCCAGAGAGCTTGGGAAGAGCTGGGAACTGGCAAAATGTCCCCTGCTTCGGCCCCTCGGCAGGAACCCCACGGGCACGGCTGTGCCCGCAGCAGGGAGACCAGGCGCGTCCCACCCCGACTAAGGGCTGCTCCGGGAATTACTCCCAATGCGACGGAGTCCAGCTGGCATCGCTGCCCGGGGGCTCACCACGGCCAGGGCAGAGCCCAGCGGTGCTGTGAGCCTGACGGCAGCGCCCCTGCCCAGGGACGCCAGCGGCAGCGGTCGGACGGGAAGCGGGCACAGCCCTGCTGGGACCCCAGGCCCAGAACACCCGTCACCGAGGGGCTCATCCTCCCCGGGGCCGGCGCCCAGCATGGGGGCGGCTCTGGGAGCTGCTGCTCTGGGGTCCCGGGGCTCAACTCGTGGCCCCGGTGTTGCGCAGTCGTCACTCGAATCCACATCCCCGCGACGGAGCGTGCGACATCCCGAGCTCCGTGACCCAGCTATGGGCGCTCCCTGCCCTCCTCCCTTCCTTCCCCGTACCTGTCGGGGCTGAGCTCGCGGCGGCTCCCGAACGCATCTCGGGACCGGCGGGGACCGGGTCCGGCGCGCTCGGCGAAAACTTTGGCGGAGCCGCGACGGCAGCGGCTGTGGCGGCTCAGGGGGAGGGACGGGTTCGGGGGGAGGGGCGTCCCGCCGCCCCGCTCCTCCCGCCGGCACGAGGGGGGCACAGCCCTGTGCCCCAGCCCCGCCCGAGTGCTCGGCGCTGTCCCCCGCTTCATCGGCTGTCGCTCCCGGGAGCTGCGGGAGCGCCGCGATGTCCCTGCCGCCTGGTACCCCGTCGCCGGCTTCTCCGCCCCGCTCCACTCCCGGGCACCGGCTCGTCTCGGCGGCGGGGACGGGCGGAGCGGCGAGGGCAGCTAGACTGCCCCAGGCCCGAGGGAGGGGGCCAGGGGTCCGTTCTCCGGGAGGTTTCCCCGGTGCCAGCGCTCCGCTGCCGTGCCCCGAGCTGGCGGCCCCGCCGCGGGAGCGCGGGCTGCTCGGACCCTCAGCGACCCGGACGGATCCCGGCCGCGCCGCCCCGAGCCGCCTCCACACCCGCGCTCCGGCCGCCGCCGGCGGTGACGGGTCGGTGTTTGCCGCCGCTGTCCCGCTGCAGGTAAACACAGCCCAGAAAGAGCAGCGCGCCGGGACCGCCCGGCTGGGGCTGAAGAGGGATCTGGGGGAGCCACGGGCCTGGAGGTGCCTTGTCCTGGCCTCCCGGCACGCACACTTACCTTGGGCCAAGCAAGACGTGTTGGTCATGCCGGCCGTGGCAGCACTGGTACAGGCAGCGTGTACCCCGGTAGCCCACTCAGCCCAGCCCCGGCGCCCCGGATCCCCCACAGCTGCCTCCGTCGGGGTCCCGCTCTGCGCGGCCGCCGCTGGCTGGAAGTCCCCGTGCGTGTGGGCAGAGGAGCCCGGGCACCCGCGGGGGCCGGCGAGTGTCTTGCCATTGCACGGGGATCGGACCCACGGCTGCCCCACTGGAGATGGCCCCATCACCCTTCCAGGCCAGGATGGGGACTTTGGGGGAGGGCTGGCAGCCTCCAGCCCTACTTGCTGGGGGCAGAGAAGTTTCCTGGGGGAGCCCCTGCAGGCAGCTGCCAGGTGGGACCAGGGGCAGCCAGCACAGACACGGCCACAGGCTGCTGCCAGCCCCACGCTCTGTGATGCTCAAGAGATAAGCAGCGCCCTCGTACTGCAGCTGTGGGCGCTGTGCTCGCGGCTGTGTCTGGCACATGCTGTCCTGGCAGTGTGACTGCTGCAGTTCGGCTGCCACAAGGGATGTGGTGAGAGGGTACGTGCACACCGAGAGCGCAGGCCTGGCGCGGCTGGTGGGACCACAGCCCCGCTGGAATGTCCCTGCCACCGGCCGTCACAGGGCTGAGCAGGGCTCTGTGCTGCTGGGGGCCCATGGGGCTCTGCCACTTTCCTCTGTGCTGGCCCTTTGCTGGTCAGCCCCAGGAGCAGTGCTGGGGGCCCTGGGGGGTGAGGAAGCACAGCCTGGCACGGCAGCCCCCAGCTACTTGTGGGGAGAGGGCCCATGTCCCTGAGCGCTCACCTGCCCGTGGCCTCTGCTGGGGCTGGGCATAGGCCCAGAGTGGTGATGCCAGTTAGCATCATTAGGCCTTGTTAAGTTGACGAGCTTTCCCTGCTCTGCTGTGCCAGTCTGCCTCTGTTAGGCTACTGGAGCCCAATTAGTGTCACATCCAGGAGGCAGCTCCCGCAGAGGTGACAGGCGCCCTTGGCACAGCCCTACCCTGGAGCTGCTGTCCAGCTGAGACCGGACACAGCTTGGCACAGGCCTCACTGTGGACTCTGCCCACAGCTCCCTCTGCACACACGGGGCCAGGGGTGGTGGGCATGGAGAAGGGTGAAGACCCCTGACTTGGCATGGTGCCAGGGGCCAAGCCTTGCTACTCTCCCTCAGCTCTGGGGGGCTCAGCTCCCAGCCCAAGCCCTCAGCAATGAAAAGGGGGTGCAGCATCTCTCCCCTCCTAAGAGGACAGCAGGCCCTGTGCATATTCACTCTTTATTATACATTAAGGTCTCAGATATTCCAGTTCTTCGATTCCTTGGGGCCAGCACACACAGGGGCTCACATGGTGGAGGGGCTGGTGCTCACAGCCCCTCACAGTGGGAAGTGTAGGGTGAGGAGCAGTGAGGGGTGGGGGTCTGCCCAGCGCCAAGCTGAGCGAGGCCGCAGAAGGGGGGATGCCCTGCCAGAGGCAGTGTGGGGTAGGTGCACTGTGATAAGCGAGGGCTGGGTCCCCAAGCAGGCATTGCCAGGCCTTGCCAGAGCCAGGCCACGCGCCCCGCCATCATTGGTATGAGGCACAATCCCTGAAGAGCCCAGCAGCCAGCGGTGCTGGGGGGTTTTGGACAAGCAGAGGCAGAGAGTGGGAGGCCAGGAGCAGGGCGTGAGGTCCAAGCTGTGCTGGGGCTAGGGAGAAGCACGGGGGCTAAAGGTAGAGGGAGGACAGCGCCTCAGCCCCACAACCATGGGGTCAGCAGCCCTCCCGGCCCCATGGGCTCTGTGATGAGGAACAGAACAGGCATTTGATCTCCCTGCTCCCTGAGACAGCACAGTCCTGCTTCTGGGGCACATCAGGGACAGGACTGAGGGGGGGGCAAGGACAGGCCAGTAGGGCAGTGGGAATTCAGAAGAAAAACCCCACAAAACCCCCGAAAGCAGTAGTACAGAGGTGGAGATGCTGAGAATGGGGGTGAGAGGAGAGATGAGTTTGTGGGGGGGGGTTGGCCACAGGTGCTGGCAAGGCACAGGAGTGGAGTCGAGAGGAGGGGGAACAGCACTGACCCCAGAGAGCAGAGAGGGGTTCTGGGATCTTGGGAGTGACCCACAAGCTCTCCCCCCTCGGGCAAGGCAGGGTCCAGTCCCTCTGACTCAGGAGGTCACTTTGATCCCAAAATATTTGCGCAGCTGCTCCAGGAAGACAAAGGTGAGAACGGTCTGAGGAACGAGCCGAACAGCAGCAGGAACGAAGCCCTGGAAGGGGACAGCGAGAAGAGGGAAAATCAGTGTGTGCCTGCCACTGGTTGTCCCAGCAGCCCAACCTTGGCAGCAGCACAGGTGGGCAGGTGTGGGTCAGCACTGGCCAGGCACATACTGTGGGCTGTCACATCATGGCCACCACGGTGCACACAGGACTCAGCACCATGTGCTAACCCCTCTGCTCCACACATCAGCTCTGGCACCTGCACTGCTGTTTGGGAGCTCGATGGGTGCAACAGGGCCACAGCCCTGGTGCCTGGGCCCGTGAGTCCCATTGAGGCCAGGGCCGGGCAGACAAAGGCCTGCTGCCGGAAGCAGCTGGGCTGCCACAGCAGTGCCTGGAAGGCCCTTGCCCCAGGACTGTTCTGGACCACAACCTCTGCTCCCAGCCTGCTCCATCCCATGCACCCCCAGCCAGCTACCTTGTAGAAGGCAAGAGGTCCGAGCTTGGCAGTTTCCACAGCACAGTGGGTGACACTCTGGAATGAAAGGGCGAGAGATGAGGTGGGAGGGGCTGGGAGGCAGAGGCTGGCACATAGAGACGCGAGGACAGACAGCAGCAAGGTGGGCAAGGAGGGCGACTCACCCGGTACTCTCCATGGGAGTTCATGAGGCGGGTCTTGAGCACATCCAGGGGCTGGCACAGGAATGTGGCACACCCACCCTGCAGAGAGTCAGCCAAGTCAGGAGACCTCAGCACCAGGCACTGCTGTGGTCACCCGAGTGACTCAGAGCCACGCTGGGACCCGACCCCAGGCCAGGAGCCTCCTGGAGCCACTGTGCCTGGCCCTTCTCCACCAAGCTCAGAGTGGCAGCTCTGGCAGCCCCAGCCTGACACTGAACCTGGCTGCAGGCAAACCCAGCCCCAGCTCTGCCCCTGCAACCCTGGCCCTACTCACAGCAATGAAGCTGGACAAGAAGTGAGTGAAGATGTTGTCTGACAGCAATCCAGTAGCGAGAACCACCTGCTTGGCCTGGTCATAACAGGAAAGCTGCAGAGACATGGTGAATCAGTGACATATTCCCCCTTCTTTGCCACAGCAGGGACCATCCGAGTCCCTACGCCAGTCACCCACTGCTCAGCAGAGCTGTCCTACCTGCCCAACAGTAACAAGGGCCCCACGGAGGGATGCCACCGATGCTCCTGAGAAGAGTTTCTTCAGGCCCTCTGTGGACAGACAGATTTGGATCAGCACAGTTCTCTGCCATCACTCACACTCCATTCCCCCTGGAGCCTCCTTCCATGCCCAGTCTATGTCCCCAGCTTCTCATACAGCTCTGCTTGAAGCACACCATAGCAAACAGGCTGCAGGGGTAGGGAGCCCTTCAAAACAGTGTGACCTCCTCTCTGCCTCTGCTCATCCCCTGTTCCACCTGCTCCATCCTCCTGCACTTTTCTGTAGCAGCTCTGAGCAGGTCACCCTTTCCCACCAGGTATGCGCAGGCTGCCAGGCCCCGGCAGACCTTGCCCAGCCCCTGCCCCAGTCAGACGATGTGGAGGTGCCAGACCCTGCACTCCCCTGGACTCTCCCAGCCCCAAGGGCATCCCCCGACCCCTCTCCCTGCCCCGGCTGAGCGAACTTCCAGGGTAAGCCCTGCCCCGGCACCTGCTAGGACACCGGAGCAGGCTCACCCACACGGCTGGCACGGCCTCACCTTCCCGGAGGACACGGTACATGCCATCCAGGGCATGGGAATAACTGGAAGGAGCGAGAGGGGAAGGGGTCAGGGCCCGAGGCTGCCCAGCACGGCGGCAGCCCCGCCGCTGCCCGGGCACGGGCGGTCCCGGTGCGGTCCCGGTGCGGTCCCCGGGCCGTGCCGCCGGTGCGGTGCTGCCCCCCCGCGGCCGTGCGCCCCCGGAGCGCCGATCCCTTCCGACCCCCACGGGGCTCCCACCCCTCCGCCCAGCGCCCCTCGCCCCTCACTCACTTGCGCCGCTGAGCCGGCGGCAGCTTCATGTCGTTCTGCATCCTACAAGGCAGAGCACTGCGGGTGAGGGGGGAGCCGGTACCCCACCATCCCCGGCAGCACTGGGGACCCCGGCCCGGGGCAGTGGAACTGTGTTGCCCCTTTACAAAGGGCCAAGAAAGTTGCCTCCAGTCCCACTCCTCCTGAGGGTCACACACACGGCTGGGGGCTGTCACCGAAAGGCAGAACAGCTCTGGCCATCCTGGGCACAGAGCTCCTGGCTCACTGACCGCGGGGCAGGCTGGCCAGGAGAGATGTCGGGAGCACCCCAGCACCACCCACCACCCCAAATGCCATCATGCACTAGCCAAAAGCCCTGGTCGTGCAGACAGAACTGACCTGACGTTCACCATGTCTGCTGGGGTCCCCACAAACCCACCAGCGAAACCTGTGGCCAAAGAAGAGCTGGATCAGGGGCTCATCCACCCTGAGTGAGCCAAGGTCAAGGGCCCCACTGCCTGGCTCACCTCCTGCTGCACCCAACAGCACTTTCTGGTAGAAGGGGGGAGGCCCCTTGTTGCCCTGGCCCAGGTGGTTCTTCACGGTCTCGTAGATGCCAAAGCGAGTCAAGGAATATGTCATCTGCATGAGGGGGAAATGAGCGACTGCATCCCTGGCGCAGAGCCGCTGGCCAGCTGCAGCACGTGCGGCACGAGCTCTGCGCACTCACCTGCCGGCACAGCGAGGCGCTGAGCCCGTTGTAGAGAGCCAGGAAGCCGTCGGTGCGGATCACATGCATCGCCATCCCCATCATCCGCATCTTCACCTCCTGCTGCGTCTGCAGGTGGACCTGGGGCAGAGCGCAGAAGCGTCAGCCCAGTGCCAGGCTGGGCAGGGATGGGAGCGCGCCGAGCAAGGAGCAGGTGTGGATTTGAGCACGTGTCAGGTTAACAGCACTTGCACAGGAGTCAACAGCAATAGCTCCGGACACCCTGCACCAGACTGGCCCAGGCTGGCGCCAGAGGGGCGGAGGCAGTGAGGGAAAGAGGAGTGCCCAGGCACCTGCCTGCAGCTCCTCCCAGGCCCTACCCTCAGCAGCCAGCCCCAAGGTGAAGGGCGGTGCCTGCTCTTCTGAGCCACCTCGGGGCAGCGGGGTGGTGCGGTGGTGGAAGGTGTGCCCAGCAGTACCGAGTGAGCAAGTGCCCAGTGCGGGTTTGCTCAAAGGGATGCAGCTGGGCTGATGAAATCATGGCCACACAAGGCCTGCGGAGCCACTTCCCCTCCTCCCCAGTGCAGGAATCACATAGGCAGGAAGAGAACCCCAGAGCCGGGCAGGAGCTCTCCTTCCTGCCTGTAGCAGCCCAACGCTTCCCACCATCACCAGGGGCAATGGCAACAGGCAGGGAAGCTGGCTGGGGCAAGGGAGCCGTGTCGGCTGCTGCTGGAGCATGCTCCGAGTGCTGCAGAAACCACATGTGGGTCAAAGGCCCCAGGAGATAAGGAGAGCAAAGGGCCACCGTCAGGGGACCAGGCCCAGCTGCCACTACAGAAGCCGTGGCACAGCTGGGTCGTGGGACACGCTGCAGGACACTGGGAACAGTCACTGTCTCCATATGGGGCAGCAGCAGGGGGGCAGGGATCTGCTTGCAATCCCCCCACAAGTGGATTTTGAACGTCAGGAACCAGAGCCTCTGGCTGTTCACAGCCTGAGGCAGATGAAGTGGGCAGGGCAGGCAGAGCCATGCAGGGACATGGTCTGCTGGCTGCAGGAAGGGCAGACGGGCAGGAACGGGAGGGGCTGACCAGGCTGTGATCACTGCTGGTCACTGCAGGGCCAGCAGCCTGTGGGTGGCCACAGGCTGCATGGAGTTGGCCCAAGGGCACAAGCATTCTCCCGGCAGGCTGGCCAGGGCCCCTCACTGGGGCCAAGGTCCAGAGGTGCAGTGAAATGCCCTTCGTCCCCTGCCCTGCCAGACCCTGAGGCCTCTTGTGCCTCCCCAGGCCTGGCGCCAGCCTCTGCCGTGGGGGAACTCTTGGCCAAAGGCAGGTCTGTATTCAATATTCAGGCAAAAACAGACAGCTAGGCTGTGCTGTTCGCAGCTGCAGGAATGCAGGGGCTGCACATCCACACAGGACAGCACGGGGATGCAGCCCAAACGTCACGGCCATCACACTGGCTCAGAGACAGACCTAGAGGCAGGTGCCAGACTAATTCCCTTTCTTAGCGCCTTGCCAGGGCATCCCACACAAGCTCCCACGGGCTGGCAGCCACCTCCACTGGGCAGACAGGGCCAGCTGGACAAGGCAACAGGCCGAGCACCGGGGAGGTGGCATCCCCCTGCCAGGGCTGGCTCCTCTCCTGGGCTTGTGCCCGGAACATCTTCCCCTCCCTCCATGCCATGGGGTGGGAAGGGGCCGTCTGTCCCAGCCTCACCCACAGGCATGGCCCTGGGAAGGGCAGGCCCTGTACTGGGCTGGCTCTTCCCTCCCCCTCTGCAGCCCGCTCCGCTGCCAGGCTCGTCGCCACTTGGCCGGCGCACAAGGCTCTGGGCAGCGCTGGCATTTGCCCCATCCGTGGGTGCTGGCAGCGCAGGGCTGCGCGCGGCGCCCTTTGTGCGGGAGCAGGCATGCCGGGTCATCTGCGGCGCCTAGGTGACATCTTGGCCGGAGGGCTCAGAGCCCAGTGGGCCAGTGTCCAACACTGCCGGCCCCAGAGCCACTGCCATATCCAGGCAGGGCTGGCCAAGGCGTCCTCCACAGCTCCTAGAGCCGGTACCCCGAGCTCCCCAGATCCCTCACCCACGCCTCTGCCCGTGCTCCTGGGCTGGCCCTTGTGACCCCTCAGCCCCGTCCCCGGGCCCAGGGCCAGGTCCCTGCACAGCCACGGATTAGCTCCTCAGAACCTCCAGCAGCTGTTTCCCCAGACCTCTACAGCTGTTCTCCAGCTCTCTCAGTTGCTCTGAGATCCTCATAGCCGTTCCCTATCTCTTCAAAGCCGTTCCAGGACCCTCAGTCCTGCTTCCCAGAAACCCAGAGCAGCTCCCCATCCCCTCAAAGTGGCTCCAGGGACCCTCACAACCACCCCCTCCCCTCCTCCGGCAGCCGTTCCGCAGTACCTCAGAGCCAGTCCTTCAGCTGCTCCAGGATCAGAGCAGCTCCTTATCCCCTCGCAGCCATCCCGGGACCCTCACAGTCACTCCCAGTTCCCCTCGAGCCATTCCCCATCTCCTCAAAGCTGCTCTGGGACCCTCACAACCGCTCCCCGTCCCCTCACAGCCGGTCCCGCAGCCGCTCCAGGGACCCTCTCCCCATCACCTTACAGCCACTTCCAACCCCCCAAAGCCGCTCCGGGACCCTCAGACCTACACCCCCTTCCATCGCAGCCTCTCCGGGACCCCTACTGCCAGTCCCAGATCCCCCCAACCTTCTCCCCATCCTCTCACACCCTCTCCGGGACCTTCACAGCCACCACTAACCCCCCATAACCGTTCCCCCATCCCCTCACGGCCCCCCCCAAGCCACCGCAATCATTCACAGCCGCTTCGCGCTTCTCACACTCGCCCTCCATCGCCCCGAGCCGCCTCCCCACGCCGCCGGAGCCGCCCCCCGGCGCGTCCCCGCTTCACCTTCAGCAGATCCAGCGGGTGGGTGCAGCAGGCGGCCCCGGACGACGCGAGGCCGCCGAAGTACCAGCGCGAGACGCGCTGCTCCGCCATGGGCGCCGCTGCCGCCTGAGGCCACGCCCTCACCGGGGCCAGGCCACGCCCCTCCCGTTAAACCACGCCCCTCCCGGTACCGGAAGGGGGTGGGGCGGGCGCATCTCCGAGCGTGCTGCGAACGCGGCGACCCCGGGGCCCAGAACCCTCGTTCCCACCCCGCACACATCTCCGTTTCCAGCCCGTGGAAGTGGCCTCTTGCCGTTAATAATTAACAGGGATTAATTAATAGGGAGGTGAAGCCATCAGCAAAACGCAGGGTGAAGAGGTGGGGGATGCGCAGGTACGAACGGCAGCATTACCAGCGTGGACACGCTGAGCACAGGGACAAGCAGTGGCTCCAGAATACTCTTTCCCACCCCGCATGCATCTCGACAACCTGTGGGAGTGCGTTCTTCTCGTTAATAATTAACAGAGAGGAAAGACCATCAGCAAAAGGCAGTGCAAGGAGGTGGGTGATGTGCTGGTACAAACTTCCAGTACATGAAGGGAGCCTACAAGAAAGATGGACAGAGGCTATTTACAAGAGCATGGAGTGACAGGACAAGGGGGAATGGCTTCAAACTTAGGTTTAGATTAGGTATTAGAAAGAAATCTTTGGCTGTGAGATGGTGATGCCCTGGCACAGGGTACCCAGAGAAGCCGTGGCTGCCCCATCCCTGGAAGCGTTCAAGGCCAAGTTGGACAGGGCTTGGAGCAACCTGGCCTAGTGGAAGGTGTCCCTGCTCATAGCAAGGGGCTGGAATACAATGATCTTTCAAGGTCCCTTCCACCGTAAACCATTCTGATTCCATGGGGTTAATCAGCATTTGAGAAAGATTAATCATTTTACAGGTTTTTTTTATATTTATATAAGGTAGAGTTCATGGTGACGGCAGGAAGTAGCAGCTCCGCCAAACCACACAGCATTCCTTGGGAGACTACTCCTGCTGTGCCACATGCGCTCGGAAAGGTCCGGAACCCGGCTTGGGCAGCAGCTGTAGCACCAGTCTCTCCATGGTGAGACTACTCCAGAACAACAGTCCCTCCCGCCGCCTCTAGCGCTGCTTTGATCTTCTCTGCTTCCTCCTTGGAGGCATTCGCCTTGATCTCCTGCGGAAGGGACTCCACCAGCTTCTTTGCCTGCGAGAGGGACAAAGTACGAGGCTTGTAAACTGGCTTTCACTAACTGGATTATTGGATTTAGAGCCATGATCCTGACCTCTGCTTAAGCCAACCATGGAAACTCACTGACTAGTACAAACCCCGAGACTTACACTTGAACTATGGCACATCCAGCTAAACCTGACCGCAAGCGATGGCACATCTGCTGGGAAACCTTTTCCAGCGATTCACCGCTCCTAAATTCCTTCCACCGCTGCGTGGTGCTCCCCGATGTGCACCCCGGCCTGCGTACGTGTGGGTGCAGGCAGAGCCCCGGCTGAGGCAGCGCCCGCCTGGCGCTGGGCTGGTTCTGCTCGGAGCCAATGTTTTGGTTCACAAACTTGTACCAGCAGGAGGGGAGGCCAGTGCAGGGTTTGCACACAGCTGCACTGACTAAAACAGAGCTCCAGCACAGACTGCTTGACAATACAGTATTTTGGCATTTTAGCGACTTTTAAAGCAAAACTACTGGTACTAAGCAGCGCTGCAATACTTAAGGCAAGCTGAAAAACTGTTGAGCTAATTTAAAGAATTTAGTGCAGTGCTACTACTACAGAGAAGGAAGTGAGACCAGGAGGACAAGCCCCTGCTGCTCTTACACGCAGCAGCTCTGCCCCAGCACTGTGGGGGTTTAGCACCCACCAAACTGGCCACTGTGCTGGTAGAAAGGTTTTGTCCTTGTGATTCCTGCTGGTTTCAATGCCTATGTATCTGTGGTGGCAGAAAAATGGTTTTTTGCTAGGGTTAGAAAGCACAGATGTATGGGCAGCGCTCGGCGGGGCACAAATGCCTTTGCTCACCAGGACAGGATTTGGACAGGAGCCTGGTCAGGCTCACTGCAATGAGGACAGGAAACACAACACAGGTTATTCATTTCTGAACCCAGCTCACCAAGGTGTGACTCCATTCTACAGCAGCCCTGGTCAAGAGAAGCAGCTGTTCCTGGTGTTCAGTGGGAAGAAGAGCAGAGCCCAACCCAAGTGGGACCCAGGCAGCAGCAGCCATGGGGCAGACGCAGCGCGTTCCCAATCCAGCTAGAGCCCAGGGCTGCTGGTGACAGAAGGGCAGCATCTGCTGGGCAGCTCCCAGTGAGCTTCCTGAGGTGCAGCCAGCCTCAGCCTGGCATGTGCTGATCACACACCTGTCTCATCAAGCAGTTGTTGCCACAGGACTGGTATTTGGGTCCCAAGAGTGCCCAAAGTAATCACTAACTGTGCTTCCCTCCATTCTATCAGCAACCCTACAGGCCATAGGCAGATCCCCCTGCAAATCTCGTTAAAAACAACTTGATTGGATGGCAGTAGAATTTACAATAGAAGTGCTTTGGCTCTACTTTGAACACAACCTCTGCAGGTAGCACCTCCACAACTGTTTGTGTTGCGTGTGTGTTTCACCTGAAGTGCTGGGCTTGGGTACATCACACTTGAGTTTGCCTGCAGTAACTGGCACCTAGAAACAGCTCATCCAACAGGTGCCACATGCAAAGCCAAGCTCATTTAGCATCAGACCTCCAGTTAATTATCTGCTGATTGTGTCCATTACAGGGTTCAGTATTTTCATGTTTACTTGGGACCGATAATAGATTAACAACTTCCAGAGGAACATCACTAACAGTGAGGTAATTATCCCCATGGGACAGCCAGACTTGTATCTGTGCCACTGATTTTCTCTGCTGGCTTTGCAATGCAGCAATAAGAACGGGTCAGAAGATTATCTGCAAATACTTCTGCTCTCCTGGCCTACAACTGGAGCAGACACTGCACTGCTTAATGTTGCAGCTGGAACACTGGAAAATGCTACTACTGACACCAAGACATGGAAGGATCACCCTGTGGAGAAGTGCAGCACGTTACATGCTTCAGCAGTAGCAGCTTCATCACCCAACATGCTGAGCCCACGTCCCAGGTCAAGGGCCTGAGCTCAGACACTGCCCAGGGCTGGGGCCCGTCTCCTCCCAGGAAAGAAGCAGCACCACCTATAAAAGGAAGGGCTCTGAAAAGAGCTAGAAGCCTGGATTGCAATATGTGTGAATTAGAGATGCTCATTTAACTTCAGAAATACACTGGCCTTGGGAAAGGCAAGCCAAACTCAGCTGTAGTGCAGGATGCTGGCTATTCCTGAGCTCTGCAAGAAAGCTCACAGCAGCTCTCAGGTTTGGAGAGGCTGAGGCAGGCATGGCTCTGAGTCCTTTGCTCTGAGCCTCCTCCTTCTCCCCTCGCTTCCGACAAGGGAAAATGCCAGACAGAGGTACAACCAAATCCTGTTCCCCACGTCTCTGCACTGAAATGCACACAGGCAGACTGTGCTTCTGAACATACAAACCCAGGCTCCCTTTGAACACACAGCTGAGGCTGCTGGACCTGGGGGCAACACACCACGGCCTGGGGCAGCACCTCCTCACCTGCACGAGGTTCACTCCTGGCACGAAATTCTTCACCTCCTTGATCAGCTTCACCTTGTCAGTGGCCTTCAGCTCTGTCAGCCGGACGGTGAAATGAGTTTTCTCTTTCTTGATGGGGACCACCTCCTCTTCCTGGAAGCAGCCGGAGCGCGATGAAGCCCCGCGGCCGAGCCCACCGGCCTCGCCCGCCCCCGCGCGCGTAGTGCCCGGGGCCCCGCTCCCGCCCCTCCCGGAGCGCCCGGTACCTGCGGAGCCGCCTGGGCGGGCAGGACGGAGGCGGCGGCCGCCGCGGGCATCACCCCCACGTCCGGGATCTTCAGCGTCTCCTGCGGGAAGAGCAGCGGCACCGGAGGCCGGTCAGGCGGCGCACGCGGCCGGGCCGCGACGAGCGGGGTCGGGCCGGGCCGCCCCCCGCACCCACCTTGAGCAGCGCGTTGAGATCGGCCACCTCCAGCAGCGTCAGC
>VZRF01009117.1:92162-118977 GCA_013396875.1 Vireo altiloquus | reverse complement strand
GAGGGACGGACGGACGGACCGGCGGGGGCCGGGCCGCGTCCCCATCCCGTTCCCGGAGCCGCCGTGTCCTTAACGCGAGGCACAGCTGAGCGCCGAGGAGCCGGCGGAGCTGGGGGAGCCCCCGGCCACGCTGCCCACGGTAGGTGGGGCCCGGAGGGGCCGAGGGGCTCCGGGGCGGCCGAGGGGCTCCGGGGCAGGGCCGCACCTAGCCGGGCGCCTGTCCCGCAGGTGGGCACCAACCTGACGGACCTGCGGCTGCCGCGGAGGGTGACCGTGCGGGAGCTGGGCGGCTGCATGGGCCCCATCTGGCCCAGCTACTACAGCGAGTGCAGCGCTCTCCTGGTGAGCAGCGCTGGGAACCCGTCCCGGGGCCACCGTCCCGAGGGATGGGCGCGGACGAGGGAGAGGGGCTGGGGTCGGTCGGTCCCCTCGGTTTCGCCCCGTGATGGGATTTCCCTCCTCCGTGCTCTGCTCTGGCCCAGTCCGGCCCGGGGTTGCTCTCGGCACACCCGCACCTCGCTTTTCCTTCTTCCCTCCAGTTCGTGGTGGACGCCTCCAACCCCACCCAGGTCTCCTCGTCCTGCATCCAGCTGCTCTCCGTTCTTTCTGCAGCGCCGCTCGCCTCTGTGCCCGTCCTGGTCCTCTTCAACAAGATGTGAGGAGGAGGGTCACCCGAAGGGTGGGGGTGCCAGGGAGCAGCAGCTGTGCTTTGCTGCGCTTCCAGCCTGGAGGTCCTTGAGCCTGGGCTGGGCAGCGTTGGCTGATGCAGACCTCCCTTTCCCCATGGCAGTGACCAGCCCTGCTACATGTCACTGGTGGAGATGAAGTCACTGTTCCGCATGCAGGACATTGTGTCCTGTGCTACGCAGCCCATCACGATGCTGGAGACCAGTGCCCGCGATGGCACCGGCCTGGCCGATGTCCTGCAGTGGCTTCGGACCGCTCTCAAAGACCCCTCCTGACCCCAGCCCTCCAGCCCAGGACAATGCTGTCACCTAAAGAGGTGGCGAAGGAGCAGCTGCCCTGCCTGGGGCTGGGAGCAGAGCCCAGGACAGTGCCTTGGGCTGTTGATGGACTGGATCCCTGTGGGACTTCACAGTAAAACTCCCACCAAACTGTCTAGGCTGGTGGCTGCCCTGTGCTTGGGGGGAAACCCTGGGCTTTTGGGGAAGGGACAAGCAGAGGCCAGATTGTGCTGGCACCTCCGGGCACAGGAAGGGTTGCTGCAGTGGGGCAGGAGGCTGCAGCAGCACCTGAGCTGAGCTAAGCAAGGCAGGGATGGGTAAGGCCCCCCTTAGTTTAAGACTGAGTGCACGTGGGCCTCATGCCAGCCCAGGCACAGTGGGGTGACCTGGGTGGGTGCCAGGAGTGAGGGCAAGGCCAGGGACTGAGATGCTTCAGCCAGGGATGTCTCACAAGCTGTAGAAAGTGCCAGCCCACAGCTGCTCTCCAGCCCTCACTTGGGCTCAGGCCATCTCAGAATGGGTGAAGGGGGAAGGAGACCACAGTGGGGCATCTGGTCCAGTCTCTCTGGTCAAGCAGAGTCATCCCAGAGTCACAGGGTACTGGTGGCTGCCTGTGCCTGGCACATGCCATGGCACATGCCACAGCACACCCCACCCTGGGCCCATCAGTGGCACCAGGGCAGCTGCCGTATCAGGGCCTGGAGCTGCCGACAGCACCAGCACGACACGGAGGGGAGTGGCCCTTGGTGCTGGGGGCTGCACTATGACGGTGAGTGGCAAGTGGGGTGGCAGCAGCCTTTGTTCCAGCAGTGTGGGCTGAATTGGGCTCTGCCCCAGGCAGCCCCATGGGAAAGCAGGTGGTGCCAAGGAGCCTGAGCACACCCTGACACGGCTGCTGAGTCACGGCCACAAACGGCACTGACACACCAACCCCACCTGCCTGCTTCCAGCCCAACAGCTCCAGACAGCAGCCTTTATTGCACTCCTGCACAGCAGCACTTTATTGGGCCAGCTCATCTTGAGCCCGAAGGGTCCCTGCCCAGTCCAGCACTCAGTGTCATGGTGATTTTTCCAAGTCCGTCCCACCAACCAGAGCAGTGGGCGCAGGGCTGCTCAGGGTGGCCCTGTTACCTTGTTTGTGGGATTGGAATCAGCCAGCTGCTCTCCTGGTGAGCCAGGCACTGGGCTGGAGCTGGGTCCCCAAAGGATTCTGGAAACAGCCCAGGGCACACTGGCAGGAGGAAGAGCTGAAGAGCTGTTTGCTGCAGGTAGTGACCAGCCATGGAGCAGGGCTGTGCTGGTGAGGCAGTCCTGCACGGAGCACTGCCCTGGGGTGTGACAGCAGTCCTGGTCCTGCACCTACTGCACCCCAGCAGCTCCAGGCAGCAGGAGCATCCCTGCAATGCAGCATTCCCAGTGATGCCCCAATGGGTCCTTGGCCATGGCAAGAGTGGAGGATCTTCACCAGCATTCTATGGTCCCCCAGCTTCCAGCGCTGTGTTGTGATGGGCAGATTCAGTCCCAGCTGCAAGCAGAGCCCATCCCATCCCATCCCATCCCATCCCATCCCATCCCATCCCTTCCTGTGGAGCTTGACACTAAAAGGACACAGTCCCTAAGATCCCATGTGGGAGAGGAGACTCTTAAGTGTCATCTCCCTCCTGGTTCTTGTCCCAGACCTGCCTCAGTCCCCTTCCCTGTCCCTGGGCCACAGCAACACCAAGGATTGTGCATCCCTTGGGACAGGCAGAGGAACATCCGTGCACCTGGCTGAGCTCTGGGTGCCCTGGCAGCCCCTGCCCACTGCCCTTCATGCTGGCCTCACCTGGAGCTCAGGAACGTGTGTCTCTCTGCTCGTTAATGGAGTGAAGCTTCTGAATGAGAAATCTCTTATCTTCCCCTTCCTGCAACATCAGAGAGTGTAGTGAGCAGCAGTGGGGTGGCCGAGTGGCAGTGCTGATGGGGCCAGAGCCCGAACTGGCAGTCCTGGGGCTGGACCAGGCTCTGAACAGCCGGGATGGGTGGAGCAGTGCTCACACACCTTGGCAATCTGCTCCTGGAGCAGGCAGATGACCCTCTGGCGGCCTCTTACCACCTGGATGTTGAAGTAGATCACAGCTCTGCAATGACAGCAGGATGGGATGGTGGCAGCCAGGCAGGAAGCTGAGGGACACTGTGCTCCTGGCACTGGGATGGGGCACAGGGCTCTGGAGTGACACCTTGGCTCCCAGCCCTGCTCAGGGCTGTGGCAGCAGGACCCTCAAAGCGAGGGCCCAGGGTTCAGCCTTGGGTCCATACTCACATCAGGGCCATGGAGGTGAAGAACAGGAGGCAGGTGTTCTCCAGCAGGTGCTGGTAGACCCAGGCAAACCAGGTGATGTTGGGGTTGGACTTCTCCAGCACCAGCACCCACCTCTTCCCTGACTCATAGATGGTTTCCAGCCCCTGGAAGGGACCGCAGGTTTCTGATGGCTGCACCCTGAGCAAACAGACCAACAGGGCATTCAGAGCAATGGGCAGCCCAGCAACTGCTGCCCCCAGCCCAGGGCACTGCCTGTCTCAGACGTCCAGCCCTCCAGGGACCCAGCCTCGCTGTCCCCAGCATCCCCAGGGCTGGACAAGGGGGTCCTGCACCAGAACAGCTGGAGGAAGCGAGCACAGGCCAGCAGCTGGGAAGCACCTCCCTTGCCTGGGGCAGCACCTCATAGCCTGCAGCTGGGGGATGCCAGGGACAGGGGCCATGCTGTCCCTAACCCCTCCTTCTCCAGGCAGCCGGGGTTCCTGTGCCCTGAGCCGTGGCCTCGTGGGTACTCACGACCAGATGGTGTAGGAGAGGAATGCAGCTGCACCCAGGAAGGAGGGGAAGCACAGCAGAGTGATGAACATGGTGCTCATGCGTGACGCTTGCCAGGGCTTGCTGGGAGACTGGCAGTTCCGCATCAGGCTGGTCTGTGGAGAGGGAGCACTCCTGTGGGCTGCCGACCCCTGGAGAGCAGTCCACACCCTGCTGTCCCCTCCCTCCAACCCACTGGGAGCCATGAGCTCAGGGACATCTGTCCCCAGGAACCCCCACTCAGTCCCACCAGCACGAGGCTGCTTCATGTGGCTCTGCTGCAGCAGAGGCAGACAGGGCACAGAGTCCCTGCAGTTTCACCCCACGGGGAGTTGCAGGGATGGGGGGAATCACACCTTTTTGATATAGAACAACAGCAGCAGCTTCAGCATCTGCACAGCTGGCAGGAGCGGAGCGAAGAGAATGCCCAGCCTGCGAGCAGGGGAAAGATGAGCTTGCCTGGGTCTGAGTCCCAGGGGAGACAGTGCACAGCTACAGCACCCACAGGGCTTCTGGGGACTACAAGGCATTTCCAGAGAACGGAGCCACAGCAGGCAGAAACATCTCACCAGGTCAGGGTCTGCCCATAGATCAGATCCAGCACGTTTCGGGCGATATCAAACTCTGGCCTCTGCTTTGTCTTCAGCTTCTTCTCCAGGATTAGCCTGGGTAGAAGTGGAACTCTGCTCCCACACTGCCTGGGGGGACCTCACACCCCACCTCCCCTCCGATGGCAGCAGAGCCAGGGCACACCGGAGAGCTGGGACTGTGCAGGGATGCCACACAGGAGGGGGATGTGTCTTGGGGCACACTACCTCCAGATCAGCTCCCCAAAGAACATGTCCAGCAAGATGAACATGAAATCCATCACCATGAAGCGATACAGGTCCTGCCCCACACACGTCTCCCAGCACTGGGGAGACAATCAAGTGTGGCAGAGAATCACAGAATAGTTTGTGTTGGGAGGAACCCTAAAGCTCATTTCTTTCCCCATCCTGCTATGGGCAGAGACACCCTTCCACTAGACCAGGTTGCTCTGAGCCCTGTCCAACCTGGCCTTTAACAACTCCAGGGATGGGGCACCCAGAGCTTCTCTGGGAACCTGTGCCAGAGCCCTCAGCACCCTCATAGGGAAGAATTTCTCCCTGATTTCAAATAAAGAAGCCACCAGCTCCCCACACAACCCCAAGCTCAGCCCAGCCCTCCATGGTCCTGGGGCAGTGGTGCTGACCTCCTCTGTCGAGCAGGTAACGCTCCGGCTGAGCCACTGGGAGCAGAGCAGGATGAGAACCATCGTCTTCAGGATGAGGTTCCTGGGGAGCAGGAGCAGTGCCAGAAGCCCCTGAGCCCAGGGGATGGAGGGGCTGAGCCCCACAGGGGATGGGATGCCTGGCCCCAAAGCCTCCCTGCCTGCCCTAGGTGCAGGTGTAGCACGCTCCCTTGGCCAGCCCACCTGATGATTGCCAAGTAGACCTGTGTCACAGGGGACTCCTGCTTCTCCCACTTCGCCAGCAAGTTGAACAGGTAGGGCATCAACGTGTTGAGGAGGGACACCATGAGGGGCAGGACCAGGAGAGTGGCTTCTTGCTGCCATCTCTCACTGCCCCGCGCTTGTTGCTCCTGCCGAACCTGGTGAGCAGGTACTGGGGTGAGTGCACAGGCAGGTGTGGTGTCCTTGGGGAGAGCAGCAAATGCCTGGGCCAGGAGCAGAACTGCAGTGGGGCTGTCCTTGCCTCTCTCCCCAGTATCCCAGCCCTGTCCCTCCGACCCCAGGGAGGGCTGGGGCTGTGGTGGAGGGAGCGTGCTGCACCTGCACCTATGGCAGGGGATCCCAGGGCGAGGGATGGCACTCACCGTGTGCATGTGCTCCGAGAAGTGGTGCACAGCCAGCACACAGCCCGACACGGAGCCCAGCACCAGGACCCAGGCCAGCAGTGTCACAATGCAGTGCCCTAGGCACTGGAAGTGGCTCCGGGAGCGGGAGCGGGAGCACTGTTCCGCCAGCACCTCCTGAAGAGAACAGTGGCAGAGCTGCCAAACCTGTTTCTGGGTTCGGAGCAAGGCTTCGTCCCACTGCACGGCGGCAGGACCCAGAAGGGTGATGGACAAAGCTCCGATGCAAGGTTGGGGTCTGGGGTGCTTTGCATTGCCCAGCTCCTCACCTTCAACTGGGTGCAGATGTTCTCACACTGCAGCTTCACTGAGCGCCTCTGGATCACCTTGAAGTCCCAGGCGCAGAAGACTTTGATGGCCAAGTTGCCCGTGGAGCTTCCCACACTCTCCCGAAAAGAGCGGGACACGCTGCAACGAGGTGAAGGGCATCAGGGATTGGGGCTGGGCGAAGGGGAAGGCTGCCAGCACTGGTGCAGGTGCTGCCGACCCACCTGTACACCAGCAGGATGCAGGTGACAAGGAAGGAGACCCCAACGCTGGACAGGAAGGCCAGTGGCAAGTTGTACGGGAGCAGGGGGGCTGCGAGGGGGCACACGCTGCCCTTAGGGCTGGAGGTGCAGGGGTCATTTAGGGTGACGTTGCTGTAGTAGCCGTAGTACAGCAGCGAGTGAGTGAAGTAGCCCTGCAGTAAAGCACACGATGGGACCCACGGTGACCTCGGCAGTGCCTGCAGCTTCCCGCTTAGTCTGGCACCTCTGTGCCAGCCTCAGGGACACAGAGCCTTGGGCTGGGGTATTATTGCAGTGGGAAAGTCAGGTCCAGGCCCTGGGGATGCCTGGACCATGCTTACCGCTCCCGTGAGGAGCTCGAGGCCAGTGAAGGGCTGGGGGCTGACTGATGCAGGGGGGTACACAGCCTGCGGGACCACCACAAAGGCCAGGAGGATGAGGAAGGAAAAGAAGTTGAACATAACGAGCGTCTTGAGGAAGAGGAAGTAGGAGAGGACACTGGAGCCAAAGCGGCCCCCAATCTGCTTGAGAGCATAGTGCCAGGGCTGTGCAGTGCGGAGAAGGGAGAGGAACCTGTACCAGAGACCTCGGCAGCCCTGGGGAAAGGAAAATGGGAAGAGCAGTGGGGCTGGAGCCTGCACTGGAGCCCTCACAGCCTCTGTGCAGACCTGTGCCCCTGACTTACAAGGACAACATAGACCTTGGACCAAGCGCAGGGTGGGAAGGAGGCCCGGTGATGGGACATCTGGCTCCCCACTAGGATCGTCGCAGTGCTCAGCTCCAGCCTGCAGAAGAGAGGGGTGTCAGAGGGTACCACCGACCCTGGGACAGCTCCAGCTGTGCGAGTCCTGCCTAGCTGGCGCTGATGGAAGGGGTCCTACCGGAGCATCTGTTTCTCTGCCAGGCTGAGGGGCATGGTGAGCAGCATGTGGGTGCACTGGCTGGGAGAGAGGTTCAGCAGCTCCTTCACCAGCAGGCGCCGCTTGTCTGCGGCACAAGAGGCTCAGTGGGACACGGCCGGCCAGGTCACGGCGTGCCTGTCCCTAACCCAGCTTAGTGGCCAGCACTGCCCTCTCACAGGCCGGGGGAGCCTCACCTTCCAGCGTGGCCTTGGTGGGGTCAGTCTCCAGGTCGTACTGGCGCAGGCTGGGCCGTGCCGTGCGGTAGAGCTGCTGCAGGGGTCGGCGGCTGCTCCGGCGCCGCAGCCGGGCCGTGCGGTTGCAGTACTGGGAGATGATGGCCCCACGGCTGCGTCCTGCGGATCAGAGCAGAGCAGGGGTTAGGTGGCCACGGGAGAGCAGGGCAGGCACGAGAGCTCTCCGAGGCTCTGGGACCAGGGAAAGGGTAGGAAAGTGGGTGGCACCTACCAATGGTGCGGCTGGGCATGCTGGCCAAGATCTGCAGGGTGGCAGAGGAGTAGCTGGGGTGCTCCTCACCTTGCCCAGGCTCTGGCCAGGCCACCGCACAGGCATCTGGAATAGCCAAGCAGGCTGGAGACTCTGGGAGGGAGAAGGCAGAAGGCAGAGAGCCCATGGCTCATCCCTGTGTCCCTGCTGCTCTGCTCCAGCACAGAGGCTAGGTGTGTGCCCTGGTGTGTGCTCTTCCCAGAGCACCCCCTTCTTCAGGGACGCTTTCTGTGTCCCCAAGATCCGGTCTGCCCTGGACTGCCCTGCTCTGCACTGGCCAAGGCATCAGCAGGCTGCTACAAATACTTTGGCCACAGCACTGACATGTGACACAGCTGGCCAAGCAGAGTCAGGGCCGGGGGATGGCCCTGGGCACACTCACTGTCCCCAGCCTGCCCTGGCTGAGGCTGCAGTGCTTTACCTCTGTCCCTCTCCTGCAACTCCAGCTCCACACCCGCCTCGATCAAGCTGGTCTGCTCCAGGATGAGTTGGCGGAATGAGGTGTGCAGGGCCCTCTCGTTGTCCGGACTGGGCTCCTGGCTGCAGGAACGCAGGGACACGGTGCCATGGACCTGGTGCCCGCAGGGCGCGGGGTCGTAGCCTCGTGCCCCTGGGATGCAGGACGCAGGGCACGGCAGGGCAGCTGGGGGGATCACACTCACCCATCGCTCTCGGTGCCCTCGGGGACGTGGAGGGTGATGGAGGGCGGCCGGGACATCCTGCGGGGCCGAGAGGGTCCCTCCCACATGGGCCCTGCCGTGGAGAGCAGACGGGAGCCCACCGGCCCCGCTCACCCCGGCTCCCCCGGTGTCCGCGGCTCCCGAGCGCTGCTGGCCGGCGGGATGGAGCTGGAGCCGGAGCCGCTGCGAGCGAGATCGGGGGCAGGCGGGAGCCCGGAGTCTGCGGGACTAAGCCGGGACTAAGCTTGGGTCCAACCCAGCTCGACGTCAGGAAGGAAGAAAGAGCGGATGGGGCGGTTCCGCCCGCCTTCCCGGGACGGTCCCGGGCAGGAACGGAGCCTCCGAGCACCAGTCCCGGAGCTCGGCTCGGGCCCTAACGGGACACATACGGGCAGAAACCTCCGTGCCCCGCACCGTGTTCCCCCGCCCAGTGCCGTCTCCTTCCTCCCCTGCTCTCCCTCCTCCACCGCCCTCGGGCTCCGCAGCGCCGCCCGGGCCGGGCTAAGGCTGCTTGGGGCAGGTGGCCGCCCCGGGGCTCCCCGTAAGGCCCCGCTCACCCCGGTACCGAGAACCGACGGGACGTTCCCCGGCGCTCCCGCCGCCGGCTCTCCGGGCCNCCCGGTACCGGGTGGGGGCGGCGGGAGCTGACTAAAAGCCACCGTTTCCCCTCGGTCGCGCTCACCGGGACCCGTCGGCTGCCGAGGCGTGGGGCCGGCACCCCCCGTCCCCCGGTACACCGGAGCGGAAGGAGGGACGGAGAGAGGCACCGGGACACGGAGCGGGACCAGCGCGCTGCTCCACGCCCGGACGGGGGAGCCCNCCCGGGGCGGTGCCGCGCAGGAGCGGCGGCGGAGCGCGATGGAGGGCGGCGGAGGCGCCTACGGGGCGGCCAAGGCCGGCGGAGCCTTCGACCTGGTCCGCTTCGTGCAGCAGCCGCAGGTGCTGGCGCGGATCGTCAGCGCGGTGAGTCGGGGCGGGACGGGACGGGAGAGCCCCGCCGGGACGGGTCCCTCTGCCGCGGGCCGGTGCCCCTCGTCCGCCGGGACGGGCAGCTCCCGAAGGGGGCCCCCCGTCCTCGGTGCCGCCCACCGGACATCGGCTCCGCCCCGCAGGTCTTCGCCTTGATCGTGTTCGCCTGCCTGGTCGGGGATGGCTACACGAGCCGGCCCGAGGACCCCCGGCTCTTCTGCGTCTTCAACCACAACGAGGACGCCTGTCGCTACGGCATCGGCATCGGCGTCCTCGCCTTCCTCGCCTGCATCTTCTTCTTCATGGTGGACGTCTATTTCCCCCAGATCAGCAACACTACCGACCGCAAGTACCTGGTCCTGGCCGACCTCGGCTTCTCAGGTACCGGG
This sequence comes from Vireo altiloquus, assembly GCA_013396875.1. NCBI lineage: Eukaryota > Metazoa > Chordata > Aves > Passeriformes > Vireonidae > Vireo > Vireo altiloquus. Next base: position 109,333 of record VZRF01009117.1, on the reverse strand, counting down.
GGCGCGGGGCAGGGCTGTGCCTGCTGTCGCTGCCACAATGGCCGCCTTGTCCCGTGACGTGGCTGCCGGTGCCTGGCGAAGGGAGTCGCTCCCGTCTGGCGAGCTGCCCGCGGGCCACGCGCTGCTGCTGCTGCTGCTGCTGCTGAGTGCCTCGAGGAGTGGCTGCCCCTGGCCGCGTGCCTGCGCCAGCCTGCACGGCCGAGCTGGGTCTGGCCCGGGGACTGCCCAGAAGCAGCGGGACCAGCCCTGGCCCCTCATGTCACTTCCCCCCACAGGTCTCTGGACTTTCCTATGGTTCATCGGCTTCTGTTTCTTGACCAACCAGTGGTCCTGGACACGGGCCGAGGATGTGTACATCGGGGCGGACTCTGCCCGTGCTGCCATCACCTTCAGCTTCTTCTCCATCTTCTCCTGGGTGAGTGAGCCACCCTACCCACTTGAGGGGAGCACAGAGGGGCCCCCTGCACTCCACAGCCTGGAATGGCCTTAACGCTGCTGCCCCCTTCTCTCTGCAGGGACTCCTGCTCACCTTCGCTTACAAGAGGTACAAAATGGGGGTGGAGGACTTTGTTCAAAGCTATGCTGACCCCAGCCCGGAGGTTTCGACTCCCTACTCCAGCTATCCCAACATCAGCCATGAGAGCTACCAGCAGCCACCCTTCACAAACACAGCGGAAGCCCCGGAGGGGTATCAGCCACCACCAGTGTACTGAGCCCTGGCTGGCACCCGCGGGATGGCTGTACCAGTGCAATTCCTTCCGCGGGGTGGGAGGGAGGGATCTGTGACTTGGAGGGGACAGTGGGGCAGGAGGGTGATGGCTGCTTTGTTTGAAGGTGACTGGGCCTCTTCATGGGGTGCAGGAGGGGCCTGGGCCTGGGCCTGGTCCTGAGATCCTCATTGTAGGGTCCAGAGCCCGGTGTGTGTGTGGATTTGGCACACAATGAGTTGCAGCTGCTGGGTGAGCACTGCAGCTGCAACAAGTTGGGCATGTGGGCAGCCCTGGCACGGGAGAGCCTCTGCTTTTGCTGCAGTGCCTTGGTGGTGGGGTGTGGTTCACAGCCCCTGACCCTGGCCAGGCTCTGCCCCTGTGACTGTTGCCCTGGCCCATCCTATCTCCAGTGCCTTTCAGCCCTGCTGGCTGCATTCCCCCAAGCGCCGTCTCTCGCTGCCGTAGCACAGTCAGGCCTAGCTCCTGCCTGCGCTGGCTTCCCGTGCCTTCCCCATCGGCTGCTTCTGGGTGAGCTGTTGCCAAAGCCCCCTCTTCTCTTGCCTCTAATGCCGTGCTGTGCCTTCCCCCAGCCTGCACTACTGCTGGTGCTTGGATGATGTGGTTTGGGGTCTGTGGGAGCGGTGAGTGCTGAGATCCCTCAGCAGGGGCGCGGCTGTTCCAGCTGAGGAAGGTCCCGGGGCACTTTCTTTTTCTTGTGTGCCTCCCCATGAGCGCTGCCCTTGCTGAGGTGAGGCTGTGCTCCCACTCCCTGCCCGTGGCTCCCTGCCCGCGGCTCTGGCCGTGCCAGCTGCCTGTGGGGCTGTCGTCTCAGGTTGTGTTTGCTGCTGTGCTGTGGTAAAGCTGTTCCCGGCGGCCACGTGGGCTGTCACTGCTGGGGCCAGCATTCAAGTAGTTGTCACTGTAGGGTTGGAATAAACTTTTTCACCAAGCCACCATGTGAGCCACCACGAGCTTTTTGTCTTTGGGGAAGCAGAAAAGGCTCCTGCCTTCTCCCTGTCCAGGCTGGGGGTGCTGGGTGGGGCAGCGCAGCCCCTGCCAACTGCTGCTCTGCAAACAGCACACTCATGCTGGGGCTATTTTTAGGCTGCCCTCCTTGTGCTCTCTGGTCTGAGCAGAGCTCCAACACCAGGCCTGTGGGCAGCCCTCCCCCTGTGACTGCTGCAGTGACCAGCCCATGCTGTCTCAGTGGTCACGGCCAGGAAGACTTAGCAGAATGCTCTGGTAGAAAACACACACACACACACACGTTCATTAAGTTATTTATTAACCTGAAGAAGCAGCAGCAGCAGTGCCTTCCCCAGCCCTGGGGGAAAAGCCCAGGCCTAGTAATCGAGTGCTTGTGAGTAGTTATTCTCACCTGTAACGTGGGGACAGCAGGGGGAGTTCAGGCAGCTCTTGGAGCCGTCCAGGGGACAGGCAAACAGCAACCCTGCACTCAGGCCTGGCCTGAACAAAGAGCTATTGCTCAGAGCCTGTGGATGTTGGCTTCCAGGAAAAAACACTTTTGCAGGGAATAAGGAAACAACCTTCCAGAATCTGAGTCAAACAAGGAAGGAAGAGGATCCTTCAAGCAGCTTAGAGCAGAGTAAGAGTCAGCCTTGAGAATTCTGGAAGGCTGAGGAGGGAGCAAGAGACATGACTAGGGTGAAGAAGCAGCTCCTCAGAGGAGAGTCCCTTTGCCAAGCAGCTGGATCTTCCCCTGGAATAATCGTCCAAATCTTGGTAGATGAAACTCTGAGCCTCCAAACCCCTCACAGGTAACATAGCACCAAAGTTGCAGCACCAGTCTTGAACCTGAGGAAAACTGCTCTGAATTTGGAGGAGGCTCTCCCTGGGACCAGTTCCTTCAAAGGACTCTGTCACAGCCTGCTAGAACATAGCCAGCCCTTTGAAGAGTCAGCTGCTAGGCCGACTCTGGCCTTCCTTCACCTTCTTGTTTCAGCAATAATTGACAAGGCAGTAACACAGGCGAGCATGCTGGCAGAGAGGTCAAGGGCCTGCCCAGGGCTGGACTGCCATGTGTCAGTTTAAAAGCTGTGCCACAGCTCTGTGACAAGGGACAAGTTACCTCTGACTGTTAAGAAAGGAAACTAAAAATTGTATTTAAAATACTAATGGCTGTACATTTAGCAACAGTGCATGAGAGAGAAGGGCTGCATTCACAGGCACCAGAACCAGCACCAGCCTGAGCACGCACAGACCACTGGGAGAGCTGGCCAGAGCCACGGTGAGCAGCGGAAGCTGCGGCCTGGCTCAACACACAGTGCCCCAGGGCCTGTGCGTGGCAGCGTCAGTAACTATGCTTGTCTCTCTCCTTGTTCTGAGGTGGGAACTCACTCACTCTAGCCAGGCTTTTGCTTCAGCTTCCCCCAGCATCAGGCCTGGTGGATCCTCGGTTGTGGCGCGTGGTGTGGGGAGCAGCGGAGGTTGGGTAGGGAGGGCTGAGGCACTGAACAGTTTGCTGAAGTAGAGAGAGGCAGACCCCGGTGCCTGTGAGCCGCAGCACTGAGCTCCCTTCCCCTCCATTTTCCCAGCAGTCAAGTGAAGATTTTCCGAGGTGCTGGTGTCTCCAGCTGCCTCAGGCCCAGGGGCACGTTCTCCTTGTTCTCTGGCCCAGCCTGCTGGGGTCGCTTGCGGAAGTAGCAGGCTCGGCACACGGAGTGGTATTTGTCAGCTCCTCCAATCACTTCAACCTGGCAGGGAAATTTAGAGAGTGACTGCAGAGGCCAGCTCCCCAGAGGGAGTCTCTCTGTACCAGCAGGACTGGCAAGGTGAAAGTTTCTGTTCCAAGGGACCCACCTCCCGCTCTGCTCCCAGCCTCTTGGTGTAGGAGGCCTCCCGGAAGCACTCCATGCACACAGCGTTCAGCTTCACCACGCTCTCCGCCAGTGGCACCAGGTTCAGGATGCTCCCAAAGGCCTGTGCAAGACAGCAGGAAGATGCTGCTGGGTGGGTTCCATGAGGGTTCCAAAGCAGCTGCTGTACCAAAATGACTGTTGTACCTTTCTCTGGAAAGTCCCATCCAGAGCAGCAACAATGACAGTTTTCCCAGTGTTTGCCATCGTCTCGCAGAACTCCACAATGTCTGGGAACTGGAGGGGGTACAGGCACAGCATAGAGAGGGATGTGGGCCAGCACTTGGCTCCAGATCCCACAGCGCATGCCCAGACAGCAGCATCAGGAACAAGGAAAATCAGAGCCACGTGCCCTGTCTGTGAAACGGGCTCCAGTCCCACCATTATCTGTCTGCAGGGACTACAGGGAAGGAGGGTTTGTCTAGGCTTCATGGATCAAACTGCTCCAAGGCATGACTTCCCACCCCCTCCGGCAAAGGACACAGACCGTGGTCTGCACAGGGTGTACCGAGGGCTCTGTGTCCCGCAGAGCCCAGCCAACACAGCCCAGCCGTGCACTTACGAACTGGCCCTCATCGATGCCGATGACGGCAGCACCCAGTGCCTCCTGGTAAACGTCCTGGAGGAGCCCGGCGGGCAGGGCCTCCATGGTGCTCCTGTGGGCAGGGAGGGAGTCAGCCGGACAGGCCAGGCAGCCCCGTGGAAGCGGGGTGTCCTCCTGCCCCGGGAACGTACCTGTCGTGTGTGGAGACGCCGGAGGAGCTGTAGCGCGTGTCCTTGGCATACTTCACCAGCAGGCACCGGTACTGGGCGAGCTGGAACCGTCGCACTCGCCGCATGAGCTCCGTGCTGCAAGACACGGTGTCAGTGGGCCTCAGCCTCGGCCCGCCGCCTTCCCGCGACCCCCGGCCCAGGCCCCGCTCCAGCCTACCTCTTCCCGGAGAACATGGGCCCGAAGATCACCTAGGGGCAGAACGGGGGGGTCAGAACAGCGGGTCAGCGGGAAGCCCCGGCTCCACCCAGGGAGCAGCCCCCTGGCCCCGCAGCCCCCTCAGCCCGCGGCTCCTATATTCGCCTCGCAGACCGTGCCCGGGGCAGTACGGTACCCGTGTCCGCCCCCAGCCCGATGCACGGCTGCGGTGCCGTACCTGTATCTGCGCCCCACACCGGTGCCCCGGGGTGGTGCCCGTATCCTCCCGCCAGCCCGTGCCCCGGGGCGATGCCGTACCTGTATCTGCCCGCGGGGCCGGCTGGGGGAGCCGGGGTGGACACCGGGCACCGTCAGGCAGTTCATGGCGGACTGCCGACCCGAGCCCGCGCGCGCCGCTCTGGCGCGGCCGCGTCGGCCAATCAGAGGAGGCCTCGCACCCACGCGCCGCCGCGCTAGCCAATCGCGAGAGGGGCCGCGCCGCCGCGCGCAGCGCCGCCCAATGGGATCAAGGGCGCCAAAATTTTTATTTTCCTCTGCTCGGCGGCTCCGCCTTCCCGGTCCCGAGTGGCCAATGGGAGATGGCCCCGCCCCCGGGTTCTGCCGAGGCTCCGCCCTCCGGCTCCGCCCCCGGGCTCGGGCCTCGCCTCCAGAGCGGCCAATGGGAGCGGGCCGCTCTGGCCCCGCCCCCGGCGGGCGGGGGGCGCGGGGCCGGCACCGAGCGGCACCGGAGCGGCACCGGGAGCGACACCGGGAGCGGCCCCAGCATGGGCGGGTGGCGGGATATGTCCGCGGAGGTGGGGGCCCCGGGGCAGGGCCCGCGGGTGGGCAGAGCGAGGTTCTGGTCCGGGCGGCGGCGTGGGGGATTTCTCCCGGCCCCCGCCGCAGCCCCGTTGTCTCCCCGCAGGCGCTGGAGGAGCAGTACTCTCCCAGCCGCTGGTCCCCCCGGCTCGACCGGGACACCATCATCGACGCCCACCTCGCGGTGACGGCGGCAGGTGGGGAACGTGGGGCGCCGGGAGAGGGGCTGCGCTCGGTGCCACGGCCCCGTGCTCCACCGCCTGCCCCCGCAGGAACCGAGCGGGCCCGGGCCAGCGCGCAGACCTTGCTGCACGTCCCCTACGGCAACGGGGACGGGGAGAAGCTGGACATCTATTTTCCCACGGACCCTTCTGAAAGTCAGTGACGGGGGTGGCGGGGACGGGAGTGGGCAGGGCGGACGCGCTGCTCATGCCCCCCTGTGCTGCGCAGCCTTCCCGGTTCTGGTCTACATCCATGGCGGATACTGGCAGTGCTTGAGGTGAGGTGGGCTGTCGGTGAGGGATTCCTCGGAAAGGGACCCCCCTCACCAGCTCTTCCTGGCCCCTTCTCCTGACACTGGGACTCGCTCTGCGTACACGGGGTCTGACCAGTCCCCAGCTGGCCCCGCAGCCCCCGGCTCCTGCAGCCTGTCAGCATCTCTCTCCCCCAGTAAGGACGATTCGGGCTTTGCAGCCCTGCCGCTGGTGTCGCAGGGGGTGGCAGTGGTGGCGGTGGGGTATGACATAGCCCCTAAAGGTAGGTGCTGTCCGCAGAGGCTGCAGCTGCCTGCGTGGCCCAGCGCCCTCCAACCCTGCCCTTTGCCCTCTGCCTAGGCCACATGGACGCCATGGTGCTGCAGGTGCGCCGCAGCCTCATCTTCCTGGTGGAGCAGTACCCCAGGATCAGGTGGGCATCTCCCGGCTCGGGGGTTGGTGCGTGAGAGTGGCTGGGGGGCAAACAAGGCCTGCGGTGGGGCAAACGCTTTGGCGCCTTGGTCCAAGCACTGGGCAGTGCCTGTGGCCACAATCCCGTGTCACTGCACGAGGCAGCAGCTGATGGACTGGGAAACATCTGAGCTGGCACATTTGGGCTGTGCCACCTCCTCTGCACGGAGCAGTGTCCCTAGGTGTCCTTCTCAGTCGCTCCCTCCAACTGGCTCACGGCTCTCTCCTTTCAGAGGCATTTACTTGTGCGGACACTCGGCAGGGGCCCACCTGGCGGCCATGGTGCTGTCCACAGACTGGACGGAATTCCAAGTGGTGCCAGATATCAAAGGTAGTGTTGCCATGTCCCAGAACAGGGTCTGGAGGAGAACTGGTCTGCGGGGCTGTGGAGCCCCAGCTGATTATGAGGTCCTGAGGGCTGTGGGAGCCACCCAGAGTGCAGCTCCTCACCTGCCAGTGCCTCTGCCTCCAGGAGCGGTGCTGGTGAGTGGCGTGTATGACCTGGAGCCCATCCTGCACACCTATGTGAATGATGTTCTTAACATGAGCCGGTGAGCCCACGTGCCATGGGGACAGGCAGCCGAATGGCAGCGGCTCTGCAGCCACTCTGCCCCTGTGCCTGCCCCAGCTGCTGAGTCCAGCTGAGGGCACGAGTGCTCCCGGAGCAAAGGGCTGCATCAGCTGCCACTGGGGTGACTCCTGCAGGGAGGTGGCCCAGAGGAACAGCCCCATGAGACATGTCACCCCGGCAGTGCCAGCAGCCTGTGAGGTGCTCGTGGCCGTGGCCCAGCATGACTCCCCAGAGTTTCGCAGGCAATCACAGGAGTACAGCCAGGTGAGCACCAGACGGTCACAGGAGCATGGCCAGGTGAGCACCAGGCAGTCACAGGAGCATGGCCAGGTGAGTGGCACCCTGCCCGGCTCTGGTGGGGACACTGCTCCAGCCAGCCCTCACCAACTTGCCCAGCTGGGATGAAGAGCTGTGCTGAACCAGAGCAGTTTCTGGCTCACTGGAGGACACCAGTCTTTGCCAAGACCTTACTCCTGCTGCTCCATCCGGGATAGGTGGAGTTTGGGGTCCATCCTGCCAGCACTGCTCTCTCCACAGGCCCTGCGTGCAGCAGGCTGGTCTGTCTCTCTGCTGGATCTGGCTGGTGTGGATCACTTTGATGTCATTGAGAAGCTGTCGGAGGACAGCTACGTCCTCACTCGGGTAGGCAGGAGGGCTGTGCCAAGGCGGATCAGGTGGGCTTAGGGCTGNGCCGCTGGTCCCCCCGGCTCGACCGGGACACCATCATCGACGCCCACCTCGCGGTGACGGCGGCAGGTGGGGAACGTGGGGCGCCGGGAGAGGGGCTGCGCTCGGTGCCACGGCCCCGTGCTCCACCGCCTGCCCCCGCAGGAACCGAGCGGGCCCGGGCCAGCGCGCAGACCTTGCTGCACGTCCCCTACGGCAACGGGGACGGGGAGAAGCTGGACATCTATTTTCCCACGGACCCTTCTGAAAGTCAGTGACGGGGGTGGCGGGGACGGGAGTGGGCAGGGCGGACGCGCTGCTCATGCCCCCCTGTGCTGCGCAGCCTTCCCGGTTCTGGTCTACATCCATGGCGGATACTGGCAGTGCTTGAGGTGAGGTGGGCTGTCGGTGAGGGATTCCTCGGAAAGGGACCCCCCTCACCAGCTCTTCCTGGCCCCTTCTCCTGACACTGGGACTCGCTCTGCGTACACGGGGTCTGACCAGTCCCCAGCTGGCCCCGCAGCCCCCGGCTCCTGCAGCCTGTCAGCATCTCTCTCCCCCAGTAAGGACGATTCGGGCTTTGCAGCCCTGCCGCTGGTGTCGCAGGGGGTGGCAGTGGTGGCGGTGGGGTATGACATAGCCCCTAAAGGTAGGTGCTGTCCGCAGAGGCTGCAGCTGCCTGCGTGGCCCAGCGCCCTCCAACCCTGCCCTTTGCCCTCTGCCTAGGCCACATGGACGCCATGGTGCTGCAGGTGCGCCGCAGCCTCATCTTCCTGGTGGAGCAGTACCCCAGGATCAGGTGGGCATCTCCCGGCTCGGGGGTTGGTGCGTGAGAGTGGCTGGGGGGCAAACAAGGCCTGCGGTGGGGCAAACGCTTTGGCGCCTTGGTCCAAGCACTGGGCAGTGCCTGTGGCCACAATCCCGTGTCACTGCACGAGGCAGCAGCTGATGGACTGGGAAACATCTGAGCTGGCACATTTGGGCTGTGCCACCTCCTCTGCACGGAGCAGTGTCCCTAGGTGTCCTTCTCAGTCGCTCCCTCCAACTGGCTCACGGCTCTCTCCTTTCAGAGGCATTTACTTGTGCGGACACTCGGCAGGGGCCCACCTGGCGGCCATGGTGCTGTCCACAGACTGGACGGAATTCCAAGTGGTGCCAGATATCAAAGGTAGTGTTGCCATGTCCCAGAACAGGGTCTGGAGGAGAACTGGTCTGCGGGGCTGTGGAGCCCCAGCTGATTATGAGGTCCTGAGGGCTGTGGGAGCCACCCAGAGTGCAGCTCCTCACCTGCCAGTGCCTCTGCCTCCAGGAGCGGTGCTGGTGAGTGGCGTGTATGACCTGGAGCCCATCCTGCACACCTATGTGAATGATGTTCTTAACATGAGCCGGTGAGCCCACGTGCCATGGGGACAGGCAGCCGAATGGCAGCGGCTCTGCAGCCACTCTGCCCCTGTGCCTGCCCCAGCTGCTGAGTCCAGCTGAGGGCACGAGTGCTCCCGGAGCAAAGGGCTGCATCAGCTGCCACTGGGGTGACTCCTGCAGGGAGGTGGCCCAGAGGAACAGCCCCATGAGACATGTCACCCCGGCAGTGCCAGCAGCCTGTGAGGTGCTCGTGGCCGTGGCCCAGCATGACTCCCCAGAGTTTCGCAGGCAATCACAGGAGTACAGCCAGGTGAGCACCAGACGGTCACAGGAGCATGGCCAGGTGAGCACCAGGCAGTCACAGGAGCATGGCCAGGTGAGTGGCACCCTGCCCGGCTCTGGTGGGGACACTGCTCCAGCCAGCCCTCACCAACTTGCCCAGCTGGGATGAAGAGCTGTGCTGAACCAGAGCAGTTTCTGGCTCACTGGAGGACACCAGTCTTTGCCAAGACCTTACTCCTGCTGCTCCATCCGGGATAGGTGGAGTTTGGGGTCCATCCTGCCAGCACTGCTCTCTCCACAGGCCCTGCGTGCAGCAGGCTGGTCTGTCTCTCTGCTGGATCTGGCTGGTGTGGATCACTTTGATGTCATTGAGAAGCTGTCGGAGGACAGCTACGTCCTCACTCGGGTAGGCAGGAGGGCTGTGCCAAGGCGGATCAGGTGGGCTTAGGGCTGGCTGCCACCTCCCTGCGGAGAGGTGTGGGGTCAGGGGCTGCTCACAGGGTTTGGTTCCTCATCCCAGGTGATTCTGAACATGATTTCAAGAGCATGATGGCATGTCAGGAGCAAACAGATGGGGACCGTGGCCCTGCATGGTGGGAACAGGCATCTGGCATCCCCCTGCCCCCTGCCTCCTCGCTCTAACACGGGCTGACCACTGTCTCAAATCCCCACCGTACCCTCTCCACTCAGCCCAGCCTAGGCTGCTGCCCCTTCCCTGCGGTGTTCCTGCCTGCTGGAGTGCAGCTGGGACTGAGGGCTGCTGGATCATCTGTCTGGGCAGCTGGATCACGAAGTTTGTTCCCTCAGTGTCCTTTAAACTGCACATTGGCAATGCAAAATAAAATGGGAATTACTGGTGCCTAGGGTAGTGCTTCCCAAGGAGCCAGTGAGTGCACACCCAATGCAACTGCTGCTGAGAGAATCCCTTCTACAGTGCAGAGTTCTGGGACTTGCTGACCCAGAGCATGACAGGGAAGCCTTGGGAACTCCCACCTGCTGCTGTGGGACGGAATGACACAAGCCTCTGGGAATGGGAATGACAGAGCCATCTGGGCCAGGCTGGGCTCATTGGTGGCTCGTTGAGTCTGGCCAGACTCAAACCTTGGCATTGCTGTGCAGCAACCCTGGTCCTCTGGCTGAGATGCTTTCATGTCCTCAGGAGCATTTGTCCCTCCATGGGGACTTTGGCTGTCACGATGTCCCTGCTGCAGAGCCAGGAAAGCAGCACATTTGAGAGAAAACACCCTGCATAGCTACAGGACCAGCAAAACATGTTTATTTTGTGCATTGACTCCCTCAAGGGCTGGGGTCTCCTCTAGGCTGGGCTCACATTGGTTTGTCACGCTGCCTGTGAGGGCTGATGTTGAGTTTGAGACGGCTGGGAACACACCTGGAGCAAAAAGGGGCTGGTCCCAGTCCTTTGGGCTGCCTAACTGCTGCAGCTGCGAGGCTGACAGGATGCTCAGGCTCCCCCAGTGCCTGGAGGCATCGGATGCAGCCCCAAGGCTAATTCCTCCTGGCACTTCCTGGCCACAAATTCCAGCTTTCTCCTTACGAGCTCAGTGTTGCAGGCTGAGATGTTGCAGTGCCAGACAGCATGCACAGTCTGCGCTGACCAGGGGAGCAGCAAGACACTGACAGCCTGCCTGGTCTCAGCCACCTCCTCCTCGCTGATGGCACACAGGCAGTGGCAGAGCCCAGCAGGGGACGGCCAGCCCCCCTGGCCATTTACCATCACAATGTTGGTCTCCACTGCTGCCAGGTTGATGGACCAGAGGGGAAGAGTCCAGCACATGGATACCTGTGGGAGGCCGAGATGGTGCAAGCCCACTGCCCAGCCACCTGGAAGAGGCAACCTTCTCCAGCCCTGCTCCACGTTCTGGATGAAGGGGAGCCCTTTTTCCCCTCATGTGGTGCCAGGGCCACTGAGCACAGCACGGGGGCAGTCATGGCATATTCATGGCACTCCATCTAGGTGAGGATCCCAGCAGATCTCGCAGTGCCTGGGAGTGGACACCGGCGACCTGTACCCAGGGCAGGGGAGAGCATGGAGCTGACAGAGAACAGTGGCGGTGCACGGGAGCTCCAGCCCTCTGCCCCTCTGTCCCCTCCATCGCGTGTGTACAGCCCCTACTCGTGTCGCAGCTCGTGGCTCGGGACAATCACGGTGATGCTCTGGCAGCGGATCCTGAGCCCGGCCCGGCCCCGGCAGCCGGCGGAGGGCAGCACGCTGCCGCCCTACTGCCCTGCGAGCGCTGCCTCCGGCCCCGCCGTGCTCGCAGGGGCGCAGCTGGGTGTCCTGAGCCCCCCCGCGCTGCCAGTAGCACATCACTGGGACAGAAGGGCCGTGAGGGAGGGCAGCAGCCCACAGCCTGGGGGCACGGGGGGCTGCGGGTGCAGCTGCGGACTTACAGGCGATGAGGTTGGCCATGGTGGCCGTGGGCACGAACGGAGCCGATTCCGTCCCCAGAGTCCCCGCGGCCCGGCGCTGCAGCTCTGCGGAGGGACACGGATGTCCTGGGGGCCAGGGGCTCGGGGACCCCACAGGTCCCGGCTCCCCCGCAGTCCCGCTCCGGGCTCCCCATCGCGCTGCCCCGGGTCGGGGGCTCGCAGGTGCGGACACCGCGGGATGCCCGTCCCCTCCGCCCACCGTTCCCTGCCGGCTCCTCCCCGGCGGAGCGGGCCACGGCGCATCCCCACGCACGCCCCGGTCACCGTGTCGCTCCGCAGGTCCACGGCAGGCGGCGGGGCCCCCCCGGGCTCCCCTCCGGGCCCCGGCGGCCGCCTCTGCCGCAGCGCCGCCCGTATCCCCGGGACCGCCCTCCGCAAGCGCTCCCGGGCGGGGGCGGGATCGCCCATGCCGGGAATGGGGCCCGGACACACGGGCGGGAACGGGGCAGCGGCTCCCGCGTGGGCCCCGCGCACGTTCCGCGCCTCGGCGGCGCAGCCCCTGCAGAGATCCCCTCCCCATCCCTCCATCCCACTGGCGCTGGGAACACGAGTGGGAGCTGCCCCGGCCCTGCACTGTCCCGCCGCCCCTCGCTTTGCCAGGATCCCCATCCCGGGTGTCCGACGGAAGGGAGCGCCAGGGGTATCCCCCAGAGTCTTTCCAGGGCTGAGCAGGAATTGCTCCCGCCATGCTGCGCCCGCTGCCAGCAGGGTTGGCACGGGGTGGTCTGCGCGCCGATGGCACTGCAGGTGGGCTGGCACTGCACCAGTGCTGTGGGACCTCTGGGCAGCTCCACAGATCCCGGCACCGCCTGCCCGCTGTGAAGGGACTCGTCAGCCTCTTGGCAGAAATCCCCACTGCCCCGCAGCAGGAGGGCATGTGCCCAAAGCAGAAGCGAGACCCCCTCACCTCCCCGCGTTGGGCTGGACCGGCTGGATCACACTCCCGGCTAGCACGGTGTGGGGCACAGCTCTGCAGCACGCAGCACCTCTCCTGGCATTTGCAGGGGATCAATAGGGCAGGCCCACTAAGGTGCCTCCTTCCCTCAGGGGCACATGCTGCCCAGCCACTGCCCACCTGTGCACATGCTGTGCTGCAGCTGCCTGTGCTATGGCTGCTGCCATGCTGCTTGCCTTCACCTCCCTCTGCCATGTGCCCCCCAGCCTTGGCCACACCAGGTCCCCTGGCCTGAGCCCCCTGCAGCCGCCCCACTGGTGCCCGCTCTGCCCATACCCCTGCCCGTGCCCCTGTCCATGGAGCTCCCTCCTGCACTATCCCCTGTCGCCCCCCGCACTGTCAGCCCCGCAGATGAGTGAGCCATAAACACTCCTTCACGAGACATTTCTCACACGCAGGGCCACATGTTAACAGTTTTTCTTTATTTACTGCCTCCATTTCCTCTTTGTTCCAGGAACTTGTCCTCCAACTTCAAGCTGCTCATGATTAGGCAAAAAGGCCTCTAATCTCCCCGATCTGATTTACCGTCACTGAGAGCAGACGCTTCCCGTTACTGGCCCTGGACCTGGGAGCACGGACAGCTGAGCTGTGCCGGCTGCTGAGCCCAGCTGAGCCTCCCCAAAGCTGCCCCGCCACACACACCGCCTTCCCGGCAGCTTCCTCTTCCAGTAAGCGCTGGGCAGTGCAGCCGGTCATGCTGCAGGTGAAGGGCTGGGGGAAGAGCAGCTGTGGGGCCCCAGGCCAGGGATGCCCCCCCTCCACCTGGGGCGGCTGCTGTAGGGCAGGGCAGGCTTTGGAGCCACTTTCTCTGCTTGGAAGGGCCGGATGGCTGGAGCATCCCTCAGCACAGCCTTCCCAGCCACTCACCATCCACTCCCATGGCACCTGATGGGGTGGTTGATTGCCCTGCTGTGCCCAAAGTTGAAGGACAGCCCTCCCAGCCCAGTCAGGGTCCGCAGCCAAGCAGGGACTCCTTCACTGCACAGCAGCCACAACTTCTCCAGGATTGTGCAGTGTGGGTGGGTGTCTTCCACAGAGCCCCTTGTCTTTCAGCCCTGTGCCTTTCCCTGGGACTTTGGGCTGGGACCTGCCTTGGGGGTCGTCCCAGCACCCACAGAGCTCCTCCGTCTGCATGGGGCCCAGCAGGGCCACGGTGGGGCTTGGTGGGGCCAGCACCGGGCCCATGGAAGCGCTTGTGCCTGTATGTGGAGTGGCTGAACTCAGGCCATGGAGCTGGGCAGAGGGTGGGCAGTGCCAGCGCCTGACCAGGGGCTTGGCTGGCAGCTGGGGAATAGCAGGGAGCTTGCCCAAGACCACAGTGCACCATAGGACGGCAGCCACCACCTGGCCACACCAGCTCCTGCGGTGGGCTAGCCCCTGCCCTGCTGGGCTCAGCTCCTGCTCCAGCCGTGCCTCCCCAGGGCTAAAATTAGCAGCTGAGGCCTGGCTGGGGAGCCGGGAGTGGAGCCCAGATCCCACCGCGGAGGATCGGGTTTCCCCCCTCCCTACCACAGGCCTGGCAACCACTGGGGCCGATTCCCGGAGCTGGGCCCCCCCTGCTACCAGCCCCACCGGCAGCCCCGTCCCAGCCCTGCCAGGCCCTGCTTGGTCTGCACGTCCCCAGGGCTGAGCCCTGGCACATCCCGGCTGCAGGAGGCTCCAGAGGGGCTGCGGGATGAGGAGAGCACGGTGCTGTAGCTGAGCCCTCTGCCCCTGGCACACACGGTTGTCCTGGGGAAGGCTGGCAATGGGCTCTGCTCCCANGCCTGCCCGCTGTGAAGGGACTCGTCAGCCTCTTGGCAGAAATCCCCACTGCCCCGCAGCAGGAGGGCATGTGCCCAAAGCAGAAGCGAGACCCCCTCACCTCCCCGCGTTGGGCTGGACCGGCTGGATCACACTCCCGGCTAGCACGGTGTGGGGCACAGCTCTGCAGCACGCAGCACCTCTCCTGGCATTTGCAGGGGATCAATAGGGCAGGCCCACTAAGGTGCCTCCTTCCCTCAGGGGCACATGCTGCCCAGCCACTGCCCACCTGTGCACATGCTGTGCTGCAGCTGCCTGTGCTATGGCTGCTGCCATGCTGCTTGCCTTCACCTCCCTCTGCCATGTGCCCCCCAGCCTTGGCCACACCAGGTCCCCTGGCCTGAGCCCCCTGCAGCCGCCCCACTGGTGCCCGCTCTGCCCATACCCCTGCCCGTGCCCCTGTCCATGGAGCTCCCTCCTGCACTATCCCCTGTCGCCCCCCGCACTGTCAGCCCCGCAGATGAGTGAGCCATAAACACTCCTTCACGAGACATTTCTCACACGCAGGGCCACATGTTAACAGTTTTTCTTTATTTACTGCCTCCATTTCCTCTTTGTTCCAGGAACTTGTCCTCCAACTTCAAGCTGCTCATGATTAGGCAAAAAGGCCTCTAATCTCCCCGATCTGATTTACCGTCACTGAGAGCAGACGCTTCCCGTTACTGGCCCTGGACCTGGGAGCACGGACAGCTGAGCTGTGCCGGCTGCTGAGCCCAGCTGAGCCTCCCCAAAGCTGCCCCGCCACACACACCGCCTTCCCGGCAGCTTCCTCTTCCAGTAAGCGCTGGGCAGTGCAGCCGGTCATGCTGCAGGTGAAGGGCTGGGGGAAGAGCAGCTGTGGGGCCCCAGGCCAGGGATGCCCCCCCTCCACCTGGGGCGGCTGCTGTAGGGCAGGGCAGGCTTTGGAGCCACTTTCTCTGCTTGGAAGGGCCGGATGGCTGGAGCATCCCTCAGCACAGCCTTCCCAGCCACTCACCATCCACTCCCATGGCACCTGATGGGGTGGTTGATTGCCCTGCTGTGCCCAAAGTTGAAGGACAGCCCTCCCAGCCCAGTCAGGGTCCGCAGCCAAGCAGGGACTCCTTCACTGCACAGCAGCCACAACTTCTCCAGGATTGTGCAGTGTGGGTGGGTGTCTTCCACAGAGCCCCTTGTCTTTCAGCCCTGTGCCTTTCCCTGGGACTTTGGGCTGGGACCTGCCTTGGGGGTCGTCCCAGCACCCACAGAGCTCCTCCGTCTGCATGGGGCCCAGCAGGGCCACGGTGGGGCTTGGTGGGGCCAGCACCGGGCCCATGGAAGCGCTTGTGCCTGTATGTGGAGTGGCTGAACTCAGGCCATGGAGCTGGGCAGAGGGTGGGCAGTGCCAGCGCCTGACCAGGGGCTTGGCTGGCAGCTGGGGAATAGCAGGGAGCTTGCCCAAGACCACAGTGCACCATAGGACGGCAGCCACCACCTGGCCACACCAGCTCCTGCGGTGGGCTAGCCCCTGCCCTGCTGGGCTCAGCTCCTGCTCCAGCCGTGCCTCCCCAGGGCTAAAATTAGCAGCTGAGGCCTGGCTGGGGAGCCGGGAGTGGAGCCCAGATCCCACCGCGGAGGATCGGGTTTCCCCCCTCCCTACCACAGGCCTGGCAACCACTGGGGCCGATTCCCGGAGCTGGGCCCCCCCTGCTACCAGCCCCACCGGCAGCCCCGTCCCAGCCCTGCCAGGCCCTGCTTGGTCTGCACGTCCCCAGGGCTGAGCCCTGGCACATCCCGGCTGCAGGAGGCTCCAGAGGGGCTGCGGGATGAGGAGAGCACGGTGCTGTAGCTGAGCCCTCTGCCCCTGGCACACACGGTTGTCCTGGGGAAGGCTGGCAATGGGCTCTGCTCCCAGCAGAGCCGGTGGCTGCGGCCATGGAGCTGTCAGTGGCCCAGGCAATGCCCTGAGGGTCTTGTGCTCAGTGCCAAGGGCTGACTCAGGACCTGGCAGAGACCATAGCATGCTCACCGTGAGCTCGGGGTGTTTTCCTGTCGGGCTGCCTTAGCCCTGCGGCCACACCGTCCGTGCTGCCCGTGCTGCTCACCCTGTCTGCCCTTTGGGCTCCATGGCTCGTCCCAATGGGGTGGCACCGGCGCTGCCTGTTCTGGAGGGTCCCGGTCCCACCTGGGCCGGGGCAGCCGCCGTCCGTCGCCCCCGAGGGGCCTGAGCCATGGAGCCGAGCAGTTTCCTGCTGCCGGGAACGGCAGGGCGATGCCCGGGAGCGTCGGCTCCGGGCTCAGCCGGGTCGGGTCGGCCCCCACCCGCCGCACTCCCGGAGTCCCGGTGCCGCTGACACGTCCCGAGCTGTGGCACGCACGGCCCCGGCCGAGCTTCGTCCCGGGACAGACCTCCCGACGGACACAGTCCCGGGGCTGCCGGGGCCGTGTCCGGTGCGGGAGCCGCGGGCTGCCCGGGGGAGCCTCCGTCGGAGCCCCGCGAGGGCCGGTGCCGACGCCGGAGCCGAAGCCCGGTGGCTGCGTGGTCCCGGCCGGTGCCCCGTCCCCAGCCTGCGAGGCCGCGGGTGCCCCCCCTCCACCGGCAGCGACTTTTCCAGTAAAACCGCCGCAGAGATCCCGGCTTCCCGACAGGCCCGGCCTCCGCGCCGGGGGGGCGCCGGNGCGGCCCCGGGGACCTGCGGGGCACTCTGCCCGCCTGGCCCGGGCCGGCGATGGCCCCGCTCCCCGCGGTCCCGGAGGCGCCAGTGCGGGGCAGCCTGACCCCCGTGCTCCGGGAGAGACCTGGCCCCGGGACGCCTTTGTGGCCGCAGCCCCCGTGCTCTCCGGCCGTGCCGGGAACGGTCCCC
>VZRF01009117.1:81870-92130 GCA_013396875.1 Vireo altiloquus | reverse complement strand
CAGCCCATCGTGCCCCCCGTGCCGACAGTTTCCCTTCTCAGGGTGCACCTGAACAGGGGCTGGCCCTGTTCTGCGGAGCAGAGGGAACATCCCAAGGGCCAAGGAGCCGGAGAACCGTTGGGGAAAAAGCTCTGCACGGGGGTACTCCAGTGCGGGGTGCCATGGGGCTGTGGGGAGGGAGCAGCCGGGGGTCCCTGGGAGAGCCCTGGTGCTGGGGGAGCTCTGGGGACACCTTGGGAGAGCGCTGGAGCCGGTCTCGGCTGAGGGCTGGTGGCTGTGCCGGCTCCACAGCCCTGCTCCAGCGCTCCGCGGGGACGCTCTGGCCGGGTGGGCAGACCCGGGGATGGCCCGGCACCGGGGGTCCGTGCCGAGAGCTGTGCCGGGCCGTCCCCGCCGTGCCCTGCCTGCCACCAGCTACTACACTGGCTGAGCCAGAGCTGAGGTAAGTGCTCTAATTGTTTTCTCTGTGGCCCGAGATGAATAATTGAGAGGTCTTTGAGGAGAATTAATTAGCCCGTTTATTGGCAGTAAATGCTTTTCTCCAGATGATGAAATAGATCCTGAGCCACACGTGGGGCAGGCAGATGCAGGTCATCGGTACTGCTCCGGAGCTTGCCGGTGCCAGGTCCACAGGCCAGCCCTGCTGGTGTCCCGTGCCCACTGTGGACAGGCACACTGGTCCTGGCTCCCACGGCCTCCCACGGTGCCCGGCATGCCCGGAGCTCACTGCACCCATGACCAGCACTTTGTGCGGGGAACCTGGTGTTGGGGGGAGCAGGGGGCACCGAGGGGCAGGCAGGGTCCTGCAGCAGAGCGGGAGCCCTCTGCCCCCATCATGCCCATGGATCTTCCTGCTTTCCCCCGGCTTGCATCCTATCCTGGGGACTCCCTCCCTGTGCAGATCCTGATACACCCCGTTGTGTCTCTTTCTTGGCTCTCCTGGCTGCCAGGGTGGTGCCAGCTTGGGGCTTGTAGCCTGCACCTCCTCCTCTTCCTCCTTCTCCCCTGGGTATGGGGTGAAGGGCCTTGCATGGCCAGAAATGCTTAAACAAGGATTTCCTTGTTGCTGCATGAGCTGTTTGCCTTCTCCCGGGCCAGCCGTTAATGAGGTTTGGCAGGAGGCACCATCAGCCCCAGCCACTGGATTTCTATAAATCAGCTTGGAATTGATGTGTGGGGCTGGGATGGAGCTGCTCGATCTTGGTGCATGGGACTTCAGCTTGTGGGTCCTGAGAGCCCCTCTGAGAGTGGAACATCCTGGTATGGTGGAGAGGGGCAGGGGCTGAGTGGGAAAAGGGGGCTGTGGCTGCTTCCCACCAGGCAGGTCAGAGCGGCCACTTCAGCTATTTCCAGGAATGGCAGAAAGTGCAAAGCAAAAAATAAAAGCAGCTTCCACGGCTTCAGTGCAAAGGGCTCACATGCCAGCCCTGCCATTGTGATGGAGGTACTACCAAAAAAGACCAAAATCCTTTCTGTCTGGAAATCAGTTGTCTGTACCCTGAGACAAGGAGGGTAAAATACAGGCTGCTTTATTGAAATGACACTCTTCTGATTTGTAAGGAAAAAACATAACAAATAAGGCAGAGGTTGAAGTTGCTGGGGTTTGGGAGCCGGCACAGCCCATCTGTGCTGCACCAGGCTGAGAGGAGCCACAAGTCTCAAAGGTGATATATCAGTTCCTGCCTGAGTGTGCTTCCCCCTTATCCAGAAACACCTCTGCTATCACTCAGTTCTCACAGAGTTTCTGCTGTGTGTGGAAACTGAGAGAATCCCCAGTCCCAGCATGGTTGCAGGGCTCCTCGGGGTCACCACAGTCTGCTGGGAAAGCTCTGGCCCCCTTCTCGCTGCCTTCTGCAGATGGTGGGGCAGCCCCTGGGCCAGTGGTGTCCCCCCACAGTAGGACAGCACGAGGATGGTGTCAGTGGCAGCTGGCAGGGGTCTACACGGAGCTGCCCCTCCATCTGCAGCCTCATGCCTCCACCCTGCCGGCATTCCCCACACTCGTCAGCCTGGGGAGCCGTCAGCCCTGATGGGGTGGGATGTGCCTGCTCGTAGCAGAGGGAAGGTGCTCGGTCAGAGCCCCCACGGCAGCTCACAGCCTCCACTTCCCTCTCCGCCTGCACCGCTCCGGGTGCCGGTGCAGCTCCAAACCCGGCGACAGCGCCGTGCTGAGCAGGGCGGCACTGGGGAGCCCTTGGCCCCAAGGGACACGCTGAGAACCCGGCCCGGTCCCTGCCCCGTCGTCACTGTGTCCGCGGCAGGGCCGTGCCGGGGACCCTCTGCGCTGGGACCCCCGTGCCCGCAGCGCTTGCTGCGGCCGCAAAGCCGGGGCTGGGAACAGCAACCCCGGCGAGAGGTTGTGCAAGAAGGGGGGACCCGGGAGGGCACGGGCGGCCAGTGTTGAAATTCCATGCTCTTACAGAAAAGCCCCCGGGCAGAATTCCTGACAGGGGTGATTCATCCCCCACTGGAAGCGATGACTTTGCCTCTCCAGTAAACACTCCTCAGTTCAGCGGGGTGCCACTGCTTGGCCCTGCCACCCGCTGTGGGGTGACAGGGCTGCCCTGAGCACCGCAGGCGGCACCGGGGACGCTGAGGAGGGCCAGGGGGGCAGTGGGCGACTGGGAGCCAGCTGCTGGGCACCAGAGCCGTGGGCACCAAGGGCAAAGCCAAACCCTTGGCTCCTTGCCCCTGCTGCCACCCAAACCCAGTGCAGGCCATTGCTGTTGCCAGGTGCTTTGGGGGCCCCATCTCCCGCTGGTGAGGGCACACGGGACAGCCTTTTCCAGGAAGCAGGCGAGGGCAGCCAGGCTGTGGAGTTCCCGACAGCGGCTCTGGTTTTAATAACAGCAAATCAATGGATGCCCGATTCTGGCCAGAACAAACTCCTGTGCTTCCTCCCTGGCCTCCCCCTCCAGTGTCTTCCCCATAGGGCAGAACAACTCGTGTGAGAGCCCCAGCTCTGGCCATGGCACATGGGGTTCTGAGTGCTGATGGCTGACGCCTGCCTGCCCTGCCTGCTGCAGCCTGTCCCGGCACGCTGCCTGCACGCCAGCCCTGCCATAGCGAGGGAAAGTTGGGGGTCCTCAGTGCCCCTGCCCACGTCTGCTGTGCCCACCCCCTACACAGGAGGGTGCTGCCTGCAGGGCTGCTCCATGGCTGGGCATTCCCAGCTGCTCCAGTGTCTTGCCTCCCCAGTCCAGCCCCTCACTGTGATTCTGCCTCCTTCCCGTGGGTTTGCACAAACCTCGCGCTTGCTTTGTGCTTGTTTTGAGAACAGATTAGTCATGGCTCTGAGCTGGCTTCCAGCAAATGCACAACAGCACCATGGAAAAACGAGAACAGTGAAGTGATGACTCAGCAGGGCTCCCACTCTGTCCCTGGGGTGCCAACTGTCCCTGCTCCTGACTGGCCTCCAGCACCACTGAGGACCACCCGGGGATGCTGCAGCTGGGCCGGGGCGGGTGGGCAATGGCAGGAAAGACCCAGGGGCAGCACCTGCCTGCCTGGAAGCTGCAGTGGTGCTGGCAGAGTGGGACACCATGTCCTTGGAGGTGACAGGCAGCCTCCTCCCCTTCCCCTGCCCACTCCTGCACCTGGTGGGTGGGGACTCCCCTCCAGCCTGCTGGCACCTTGCTGTGCCAAGCCCCCACTGTACGTGTGACTGGGACATCCCGCTGCTGGCAGCTTCAGCTCAGTGCCCAGCAGGCCTGGTGGGTTCTTTGGATGCCACAGTGATGGGCGGCTGCTAGGATCCTGCCAGGACCTCAGTGGGCTGGGGATCCCCAGATGTGTGGGCTCAGCAGCCAACTCCGGTCACCAGGGCCCTCCTGGCCGCCACCTGCGCGCCAGTGACGGGAACTCCCGGGGCGGGCCCTTACCGTACCTCACACCTTGCTCCGCAGCCCTTCCCCGCCCTGCCCTGGCTGGCTGCCCGGCGGCACAGCATGTTGCCAAGCCTCATTGCCAGGTGGCTTATCGTGATCCCATGGCGCTGGACACCAACTGCTGTTGGCTGCCAAGGATGAATAATGTAATTACTGGAATTATAGTAAAGTGCTCCCGTTGCCCCTCATTAAATGCTGAGATGGGGCCCCTGGGTCCCTCTGGGGAGCATCTGCTCCAGCTGTGCCCTCTGCCAGCCACACACCCCATCATCGCCCAAATAGTGCCACTGGTACCCATCACCCCTTGCCCAGCCGGCGTGGCTGGAGTTGCTCTCTGCTGATGGCCGCCAGAGCCACGGGATGGGCAGAGCCTGCCAGGCTGGTGGGGACCTTCAGGCCCTGCAGCATTGTGCACTGGTGAGGAGGGGGCAGGCAAGGAGGGCAGGGCTGGATTGCAGACACAGGGTCCCACATCCGGGAGCTCCATCCCCAGACACGTGTGGCTCTGCCACTGCTGGCTCCTGTGCCACGGCTGAGGCCAGGACTGATGTGAGGCCAAGGGATGCTCCAGGGCTAGGGTTTGGCACCTGCCCATGGCTGCTCTGCCAGGGTCATCTGAGGACTCTTCACTGTGCTGGGCAAGCACACTCCAGGCAGCTGGCAGCCCGCTGCCGGAGCACACACAGGGACCTCCCGTGACGTGCTGTGTGCCCAGGAGTGACCACAGCCAGCGGTTGGCACATCACTGCTCCCTGCGGGTGCAGGTGCAGGAGCAGCGTAGCCCTGGGCCCGGGTCTCTGCCAGGGAGCAGAGAGCTGGGGCGGGGGGGCTGGGGCTGGGGCAGAGCAGCTTGCGTAGCTGCTGATGGAAGGAGTGAGGAATCCGCAGCTGCTGGCTCCCTGGAGCTGGCCGCGGCTCTGGCTAGGGAAACGGCAACAAAGTAGGGTTTCCATGGGGATGTACACAGCCGGCTGGGCTCAGTTGCATCCCAAAATACTTCCTGGCCTCGAGACAGGGTCCTGCTGCCCCCCCCTGCTCCCTGCCTGCTGGTAGCCCTGCCTGGCCCAGGGAGAGCCAGGGCCAAGCCAGCCCCCATGGCTCCCCCATCCACCAAGGCTCTGGGCCAGGTCACCGGCAGTTGAGCTGCTACCAGGACAGGGACTTCAAGGAGTACCTCTAGTGCAGATGAGGGACAGTTGTGGAACCGAGAGGCTCTGGGGACATAGAGCTACAGCCCTGCTCCTCCTGTGAGGAGCCAGCCCTGGGCTCTGCCGCAGAGCTCATGCTTGTGCTTCCCGGCAGCGCACGGGGAGCAATGTCCCAGTCCCTATTCCCAACTGTCCCCGTGGCCCTGGCCTGCAGAGGAATTGCCACGTAAGGAGCAGGTGGTGCCATTTACAGTAAGTCCCCAGCTGCTGCACAGCCCTTTCCTGCATTCTACTGGGAAATGTAGTGGTAGATGTGGGAATGTCCTGGCGCTGCAGAGTCAAGCAGGAAGAAGTGCGTGAGGGGAGTGCCGCGAGGTCGGCATGTTCACGGCAAGCTCCCTGCCTGGCTCTGCTGCCCCAGGGACCTCTGGTGCTGTGTCCACTGCCACCTTCCTTGGGGTCCTGGCATGGGGCTGTGGAGCCTTCATGGGTCTGTCCTGCTTCCCTGTGACCAGCTGGGTTTTCTGCCTGGTTGATGTAGCCACGAGAGAGCTGCGGTGCCGGCCGAGCCCTCTGCTGCTGTTCTGGGGCTCGCTGCCCGTAGCAATCACCGGCTGCAGTGGTTTCCTGTTTTGGCTCTGCAGAGGCTGGTACACACCATAGCAGGTTTCCTGCACCCTTGACCCCACAGGGTTCAGGTTCACCATCCCAGCGGACACTTCCTTCTTGTGCCAGTAATGAGCCGGCAGTGTGATGGGAAGCATTGGTGCTACCCTGCACCCCATGGGGAGGCCAGGCTGAGGTGGGACAGGGGGTTGCAGGGGCTGTGGGGCAGCAGCCTGTCCCTGCCTGACCACCCTTCTGTACCCCAGCACCTTGTCAGGCTCTCACAGGGCCTGGTGCTCTCACCCTGCTCTGCATGGCCACCACCACAGCATGGAGGAGCTGATGGCACTGGGAACATGCTATGCTTACACCTGCACTGAGTTCTGCTGGTGCCCAGCCCCAGGACATCTGGGGTGTGGAGAGCTGCAGGACCTCGATGTACCAGCCCTGTTTCTGGAGCCCTGTGCAAATTCCAGTCTGACTCCTGACACCATCACGTGGTGACAGGGTCTGATCACCCTGGTGACATCTGCCCCATCCAGGAACCCTCCCAGGGGGAGTTCAGCTGCCCAGCCCTGGTGAAGGGCAGCGGGGAATTGGCTGTGGGACATGCTTGATAGGCTGCTTACGAAATGCAGGGCCAAGTCCGCTCAGCTGCTCTGGTTTGTGAAACCTGCAGCAGGGATTTGCCCGCCGGCCTCCGCGTCACTGCTGCCGCGAGCTTGGCTTTATTCCAAGAAACCCATGGGGCTGGCGGAGCTTCCCGGATTCTCGACTCAGCCGCGGGTTGCAGCACCGCGAGGGAAGAGGCCCTTGGTTGGCGATGCCAGGGCCCTTCTGGGAAGTGAAGAAGCTGGGGCTGTTCCCACAGAGATGGGAAGGCTGGGGTCTGGCTGGGGGGACTTGGGCAGGGTCACTGCGTGCAGCCTGGCTGCCATCCCTGGGGGCAGCTTCCCACTCTCCCCCACTGTGGAGTGCTGTGAACCCCTTGCTCTGCCAGGAGGGCTGGGTATCCTCATAAACCCCTGGGGCCCTGTTTTCCCATCCCCTGATTTGCCTCATCCTGCCTGGGAGTGGTGATGTTCTGCAAGATGATGCTCCTACCAGCTGGGGGCTGCTGTGCCTGCAGCGCTGCTCCCACCCCATCACTGGCGTGGGCCTGGGAGTCACCGGTGCTGCCGGGAGCCCTGAAGTCAGGGATGTGCCTCGGCAGGGCCTGGCGGGCAGCCACCCGTGCGCGTGGACATTCCTTGAATAGCTGTAGCGGGTGCCTGGGCAGGCCACGGCACTTCCTGGCAGCCCGCGTGCCACAGCCCCATGTAGTGGCCCCAAAATAGTCGCTGGGACTGTGCCATGTGCACAGTCTGGACCAGCACACTCACCATCCCTCTGGTCCGGGCTGATTCCTGAGGAAATCCTTTTCCCAGCAGCTGGGGTTCCCCGGGGGGGCGGGAGCACTGTGCATGATGCCAGGCATAATGCCGACAGTGTGGAGATGCAGACTGGGGCCTGGGCACAGCCTGCTTCTGACAGCCGGGGGCTCTAGGGGAGTTCTGGAGGCTGACTCGCTCCCAGGGGATCACCCGCATCCTTCCCCAGATGCAGCTCTTCAGCCAGGCACCGTGCTGCACGCCAGCCAGCCAGAGCTGCAGGTTTATTGCCCATGCCCCCAGCAACAGGGGCCAGGCACTTCCGGGGGCAAGGACATCCCCAGGAAAACTGAATCCTCTCCCTCAGACATCTGTGCGTGGCTGGGATTCTGCTTTTCTCTCTGTGCTGCGGGGGTGAGAAGGATCTTGGCATCTCCTACCCTGAATCCGCTACTTTCCCAGAGGGAGCACCTGCAGACCCTTTCCTACCCATGCCTCTCAGTTCCTGCAGCTCCTCACCCTGGCATGCGCCAAAATGGGTCTGGGGAAAGGCAGGACTCCCTCGGCACTTCACAAGCACCGCACTGGGCCCGTGTCACAGGCCAGCCTTGGCCACCAGCTCAGCTCCTCCTGTGCCCAGGGTCATATCTGCTGTCCCGTGGTTGCACTATGTGCGCGAGCCGGGAGCAGATCCCATCCTCACGGCTTGGCTGGCGGAGCGACGTCGCAGGGCTCAGACATACCTGAGTGCTGGGGCAGAGCTTACGCATGCCGGGCTGAGTCACCGCAGCAGGATCACCCGGCACGGACAGCGGCTCCAGGAAACGGCGCTTACGTGGTGTAAACACAGCACTGTGCCGGGGCTAAGCAGCCTCAGGGGTGCAAGAGAGAAACCAAACCAGATCTGATGTTTTTCATTAAAAAATAGTGCTCTTTATTATAAATTATGGAAACATTTTCTTTCTGAATATAAATATAAATATGTGCAAAGTTTCATCTGAGTTTGGTTTTGGTTGAATTTTCAAGCATCGTTTTGCTCAGCCCTCAAGGCTGGAGGTGAAGATGGAATCTTTATAAAAGACAGTGATTCATGTTGGCCTGTAAACATCCCTTCGGTTAAAAAAATAAGAATAAAAATTAAAAAAAGCCAGAAAACCCAACCACTTCTCTGGGCAGACACAGATAAGCATCCACGAGATGACACGCTCCAGGGAATTGTCCTGCTGCGTTCCTGCGGGAATTGGTGCCCTACAGAGCAGCATAGCCGGGGTCTGCGGGAGTGGCTGGGCAGAGGTGGGGTGTGACTCTAGGGAGTAAGGGCCCGGGGTCCTCGAGGTGATCCTTGCAGATGCGGTTGTGTGGGACTCAGCAGCATCGGGACGCGATGCTTCCCCTCCAGCTTCACAGCACATCAGCAGGACCATCATTGCGCAGCGTCACCAGTGGATGTGCACTAACCCAGACCGCGGGGCAGGGAGGATATTAAGGCTTAGTCCCCTGGAAAATGGCAATGCAGGGACAAAGGCATCGACCTCTTAGTCTGGGGCTTGATGTGAAAGGAGCTTCCACCCACAAGGAGGCAGCAAGAGGTACAGCATGGGCAAAAAACACCTTCTCCTTAAAACTGAGGAAAAGCGATCAGGCACTCCTGGGTTCCAGTGCTTTCCATTTCTGAGGGTGGAAGGGGCTCTTGCCAGGACACCCCCAGGATGGGGCTGGCGGGATGCACGTTCCCCCGTGCTGTGGGATCTGCCCTGGCTGCCCAAGACCACAGGGGCTTCACCGATGTGTTCACTGTAACATCCACAGTCTGGTTGGAGCCATCTCCTTCCCTGTGGAGAGGAGGTGTCACGCTTGCTTGGGGAGTCCCCCCTGCACCAAGGGTGCCCAGCCATGCTGGCCACAGCCCTGAGCCCACAGCAGCTTGCCCCAGTTCCCCTTCTCTCCTTCCCGGGTGGAGAGGCTCAGCACGCCCTGCCAGCTCCGGTGCCGCTGGGGCATTGTGCCTGTCCCCTGTTCTTGTGCTTGTAGCCTGTGACCATGCTCCGCTGGCCCCTTAGAGAGGGGCATCGTACTGGTCCAGGAACTCCTTGATGGGGGCCGGTAGCTGAGTCATCTTCTCATAGGAGTCCAGGTGCCCATTGACGGTCTTGCGGCAGAGGTGCTGCAGGGTGGAGACACTGGAGGAGAGCGGGCGGCTCAGCACCAGGGGGATCTTCTCGCCACCTGAGTAGATATAGTAGGTGCGCTTGGGGTGCAGGGCCCCCCCTGGCTGCTCGGGGACGGCACAGGGTGTGGGTGGCATGTAGTGATGGACCAGCTTGAGCACGCAGTCAAAGCGGGGCACGGGCTGGCTGCTGTGGGGATCGCTCTGCAGGGAGAAGCTGCCGCCCTCGCACTGGATGCGCAGGTTCTTGGTGCCCGACTCCGTCTTGACGCTAAGGGTGAAGAAGTGCCTCTGGTCCGAGCTGTCCCTGATGAGGAAGGTGCCAGCCGGCTCGGTGCTCAGCAGCAGGTTGGCCTCGCCACCTGTCACCGTGCTCCAGTAGAAGCCGCTCTCCTGCAGCTTGCGTACAGTGTTCACCACCAGCTGGTACTCGCTCTTGGAGCTGAACGTCTTGAGGCGCAGGCTGGTGTCGAGGGGGCGGCTCATCCCGGCGGCGGGGAACTTGCTGTGGGTGACCATGGCGCAGGGAGCCAGCTTCGTGTGCTCTGGATGCTGCTGCCAGCAGCAGCCGCTGCTACACCATCACCTGCGGCAGAGAGAGCAGTGAGCCCCGGCACTCCGGTCCCCGACTCTCCCTTCCCGGGAACACCTGCACCCCCGGTCCCCGGCTGTTATCCTCCCGCAGCAGCAGCGCTCCCGGTCCCCGGCAATCCCCTTCCCCAGCTCTCATTTCCCAGAAAAACTGGCAGACCCCTTCCCCAGCTCTCTCTTCCCGGGAACCGGCAGCTCCCATCCATGGCTCTCCCTTCACGGGGAAACCGGGAGACCCCGTTCCCGGCTGCTGTCCTCCCGCGACACCGGCACCCCCGTCCCCAGCTCTTCCTTCCCGGGAGGACTGGCACGCCTGCAGTCTCCCGCTCTCTCCCCCGTCTAGGAGCACCGCTTCTGATGGTCTCCTGCTCTCTCACTCCCGGGGGCACCGGTTACCCGAGGCGACCGGTTATCGCCCCGCTGAGGCACCGGCATCCCCGACGATCCCCTTCCCTGGGGATCCCTGGGATTACCGGCATTACCGGTCCTCG
>VZRF01009117.1:16604-80270 GCA_013396875.1 Vireo altiloquus | reverse complement strand
CGCGCCCGCAGGTAAGGACCGGCCGGGATCCCGCCCGTTCTCCCCGGGGCTGCGAGGCAGGGGGAGCCCTCGGCCGCCCCCGCAGTCGGTGTCGCGTTACCGGGGCACCCCCTGCTCCCCGCTTCCCCTTTCCGCCCCGGCCCAGCCCCTTGGAAATGCTGCGTAGGGGTAAAGGGGCGTCCCGGTACCCCGAGGCCGGGGTTGGAGTCGGGTTCGGCTCCGCTCCCGCAGGCCCCTTTAGCTCTCCCCACTGTCCAGTCGCCCTTAGGGCAACAGCTGAGCGTTATTTCCCCTTCATATCCCATTTCCTTGTCTCCCACCGTCATCCCAGGCGCTGGCCGATATCTCTTTTCCCAGGGCCAGGCTCCCCTCGGCTGTCACGGGTGCAGCTCAGCCCTCGGGGCGGCACCGGCCGGGTTTGGGTGTTCGGCACCCCCCACCCGGGCCGGGGTGGTCGCGGAGGGCGAGATCCCCCCGCGGGCTGGGGCCGGAACGGGCCTGAGTCCCCTCTGTGCCGGGGCCGCGTCGGGCAGGGAGAGATGAGGGGTAGGGCACGCTCTGCCCGCCGGCAGCGACCAGTGGCTGTCACCGCGGTGCTGGACGACTCTGTGTTCTTGTTCACACCAAGAAAATTCTTTCTACGCTTCTCTTTTGGTCCCATCAGCTTTTTTAGGGCAGATGAATGAGGCCGAGCCCTGGCAAGCAGTCGCTGAGTTCAAAGAGCAGCACTGTAGACCCCCCCGCGCGGTGATGTGCGTGTGAGTGAAAGGACAGCGCTGTGTCCCACAGTTTCACTTCGCCTCTGCCTCTGCAGATGAGGTTTTACAGTGAATAAGAGTTTCAGCTCCATTGTGAGTTTCTGTATCAAACCTACATTTTAAAAAATAGAACAAACCCCAAAAAATCCTTTGTTTCTATTTAGGTTCAACTTTTTGTTCAGAAAGGGTCTGAGGTAGTTCCTTTTGATTCCGTTTTCTCTTTCTGGTTAACGCAGTGACGTGGAATACATGGAAAGGGCTCCCCCCGAGTCCATTTTCTGTTCCCCTGAAACCTGATTTGTCACAGTGTGGAATTTTGATGATTTCTTCATAATGTTACGTGGTTTGTGATGGTTGCGTGTGCGTGGTTGCAAGGATTGGTTGTGCTCAGGTGGTCACTGAGCTGATGTCTGTCCCTGGTGGGTAGAAGCTGCTGCTCTGGGAGCCAGTTGCTGTGCCAGTGACTCTGTGGCTGGAGCAAATTATGGATTTATTTGGTAATTCTAAAAGCCATAGGTTTTCAGTGCTGAATAAGGCCTAAATTTCAGAATTGGGTTGAAAGATCAGACAATGTAGACACACTGTAAATTACTTAGGGAGTGAAAAATCTGGAGGATGGAATTGACAGAATTAATCTGAAGGCTCAGTATTAAAACCAAACAGTATTGGTGCTGCAGGTTGATGTTCCAGTCAGAGCCCAGATGCTCCGAGCACAATCTGCTGCTCCCTGCAGCCTTCAGAGCTGCCCTCGGAGCTGCCCCACGCAGGCAGGTACAGGGCCACAGGCAGGGAGGCAGGTGCAGTTGGACTCAGAATTCCAATAGTCCTTGCCAGAAAACAGCTTCTGGGAATCATATTTCTGGAAAGTGTCTGCTTGGCCGCTGGTCTGGCTTCTGGAAGTGTAATTGGATTGTCCAATGGGATAACGAGGACAATATTTATCTCTCTTGATTGTTATTTTAAAAGACATAAAATTTACCACTGCTGCCTCCCTGGGAAAAATCCCAGGGGATGTTTTTTGTGACCTGCAGGGCTGGGTTAGAGCCTGACCATGCCACTGCTCTGTGGGCTGAGCATTTGGTAGGTTTTAAACCCCTGTGTTTTTGGATCCAGTGTGAATTCCAGTAACTCTCTGTGCCATGTTCCCTTGCAGTGATGGAACAGTGGGAATCTGCTCTCCATGTCTGGCCTGTGAGGCTCGAGGTCAGCAAAGGTGTGTGAAGGCTGTGCTCAGGTTCTGTAGAGACTTAAGAGAATGTGTCTGAAAATTTCTTGTATTTCTTGTGTTTTAGTTCTGCTTTAATTTTTTTGCACTGTTTGCACTGTTTTTAACAGCATGTGCTGGTGATCTCTGTCACTTCTGGGTATTCAGGCTGAGCCCAGTCCACATGATCTGTTAAAACCCACCATCCTAGGAACTCCTGCACTGACTGACTCAGATTTTGGTGTCGATGAATAGTCAGTGACAAACTCGTGGATTTTCCAGGAAATGCCACTATGAACTGGTTTCCTTGTAAGGATGTTAGGAAACCTTGTGAAGATCCAGGGCTGTATCATGAACCAGATGAGTGAAATCATCTTCCTGGAATCTGTGGTCATTTGGACTCCAGATTGTGGTAAAAAGCCGAAAGCTCCTTGTAACAAATTCTGGTAAAGGTTGTGATCAAGTTTCTTCTTGGTGTGTGGTGGCGGTGGAATCATCAGGATGGGCCACAGGATGGTGGCTGCCTGCTGGCCTGAGGACCTGGTGGTCCTCAGGATAAGGCCAGCCACCCCAGTTCCACCCCAAGGAGCCTGGCTCCCATGAGTGGGGTTTGCAGACTAGAAGGGTTCCTGTCAGATTCAGGGATGCAGTTCAGTCCCTTCTCATGGATTCCTGGATCTCATGGGAGCCAATTGTGTTGAAATGTGATTTTGTCATGCAAACAGACTCCTTGGGGAGGTTATTCTATGACTGGATGAATTTGCATGTGTGAAACCTCCGGAGAGGAGAAGTTGCTGCTTGCTTCCTGTCACCCCCTTCGTGATGCTGGCAGTAAGTTGGTTTCTTCCCGAAGTGACTTCAAAGAAATTAAACTTGTTCTGAAATTTCTTTCTGAAGAATGAGCTTCCTGATGTTTCCCTCACAGCTTTTGTGAAGTTTTCAG
The DNA here is from genome assembly GCA_013396875.1 of Vireo altiloquus. Taxonomy (NCBI): domain Eukaryota; kingdom Metazoa; phylum Chordata; class Aves; order Passeriformes; family Vireonidae; genus Vireo; species Vireo altiloquus. Next base: position 77,365 of record VZRF01009117.1, on the reverse strand, counting down.
GGGAAGTTGTGCCCCGTCTTGTACTTCTGCAGGATGCCGGTGGCATTGCTAGAGAGGGATGGATCCCTGTTGTGACTCTTGGCCTATTCCTGCTGAGACGTAGTTACTCCTTTTGTGGGTCATTCTTGGGGTGCAACTGCTCTGCCTTGCTGGGGCTTGCACTTGGGCACCTTGTGTGCTGTAGATCTATTTCTGGATAAGATTGAGGGATGGAGGCATTTTTCTCTTTCAAGCAGCGTGATCTTTAAACCTGAAACGGGAAGAACTTTAGCCCAGCTGAGAACAAAGCTTGACATGAGGGGAGTTTTGTCCATGGCCAAGCTGATGTGTGTGGTGGAGATAATTCAGAAGTGGCTGGTTACTGGTACAGGTGGTACCACCACAGCACTTCCAGACACCTGAGTGTCCACACTCATTTTCTGCAGTTCCCGGCCTCCTTTCCCTCCCATGTTGTCCTGATGAAGGAGTTGTTTCCCTCATCTCCATGCCAGCTCAGGGAAGGAGCAGGTGCTGTTCAGATCTGTTTTCCCACCTTCTGCCTGTGTTTCTCTGTTTCTGCGTTTGTCTTTGGTGATCGCGATCAGATTACGGAAAGGGAAAGGCATTCTTGTCGTTGCGGATCCCTGCCATGTATTGGCCCTGGCTGCAGCTCTTCCTTTACCTGCTTGGAGGCTTTCTGGGAAGCAAAGGTTTCACTACAAACAATTTCTCCCTCTTTCTTTGCACAGATCATCATGGCTGCTTCTTGCCCCACTGCTGACCCCTCCTATTCCAGTGATCACAGCCCCACCATGTTTGCTCTGTCCAGAAGGAGCACACAGGTTCCAGTGGATCAGGAATCTGGTCCCAGAGTTTGGGATCTCCAGCTCGCATGTCAAGGTGCTTTCATCCCCGACGGAATTCTATGAACTCCTGAAGGTAAGGTGTGGGCTCCAAGTTGTGGGAATGGTTTTGATACGATCCCAGTTTTGCAGCTGCTGCCTGGTAACTGCTCTCATATGGAATAAGTTTAGCTGCAAGGAATGTGTTCCTCAGTTTCCTAGAAAGCAGTAGTTTCTTCCTTGAATCTTAGGTGCAGCAATGGTGCTGCTGTGGCTCTGCAGAGCCACATTGTCACTATCCACGTGTTACCCTTTCCTCCCTCAAGGCCAGGGAGCCAGTGCAGAGATGTGGCTGAAGGCATCCTCCCTGGGGAGTGCAGCACTGCCATGTCTGGGCTGATGGCTCCTCAGGACCAGACACTCTGTGTGAAATTGTTTTTTGCTATTCCCAGGTGCAGATAAAAGCAGCCAAGCAGCGGGTGGTGATGGCCTCACTGTACCTGGGAACAGGACTCCTTGAGCAGGAGCTGGTGAGCGTGGAAGGGTTTGGGAAGGCCAGAAGGGGAAGGCAGGGGAGGGATGTGGAAGGGAGGTACGTGGCTCTTCTGCTTTAGGTCTGGTATAGTTAGCCTGGAGCTGTCAAAAGGGGCTGGCCTGGTGTTCATAGGGCTCAGGGGGGCTTTGTAAAACTCAAGTCACAGAAATCTATTTTTCCCTGGCATTTTTCTTAAACGGGATTCGAGCTGTAGGTGTGTAGTGGTGCTGTGTGTGGTGCTCTAGGTGCAGAACACAGATGAAGGATTGATTTTCTGCATTTGAGACCGAGGTCAGCTTTGCTTCATGGTATTTGCCTTTTTTGTTCTTTTCCTCTGGAAACAAAAGCATTTTTGCCCAAGGGCCTTAGGGAGAAGCCTGGCCTTGGCCAGATTCTGATGTTAGGAAGCAAATGCCCTGGCAGCCTAAAGGTAGACGGAGCCTGCACAGGATTTGTGCCCAACTTTGTCTGGGCTTGCACACAGGATTTGAATTTGCATGTGATAAACAGCCTTGTAGTTAAAGAATAAAACTGCAGTGAATTCCTGCCAGCGTTTGGTGATGCGAATCTGTGATTTGGGAACGATATTGGGACTTTTTCTGCTGGCATTAATTGCTCTTGGGAGGCCTGAAGAATGTGGATATGTAAAACTGAGGCCCTTTGATCTGTGGCTTTGGGCTGCCGGAGGCTGCCGGGCTGGCAGATGCAAAGGCTGAACTGGCTGTGCTTGGCACAAGGAGGAAGGACTCGCACCAGGGCGTGGGAGCTGTCTTGGCCACGGTCTCCTGCTGCTGAGCACTTCCCTTGGAAAGTGTGTTTGCTTTTGTAATGAAGAGAGAATTCTCGCTGCAGGTGGATTGCTTAGAAGAAACACTGGAGAAATCACTGCAAGCAAAAGGCTCACCTGACCTCAGAGTTTCCATTCTCCTCGACTACACCAGGGGTTCCCGGGGTAGGAATTGCCACTTCTTGCTTTTGTCAGAGCCTGATTTTACTGTTAGGTTAGAGAAACAGTTCTTTTCAGAGTGGATGTCTTGACCAATTGGACCTACTTGTTTAAAGCGTGCACCTTTCAGTCATGGCCTTTTGTATTCCAGAACTGCATATTCCTGGAAAATCTTGAAGCTGAGCAACTTTTCTTCCAAAAATAGGTGGTAGGAGCAAGAAGGGCCAAACTGCTCTGTGCAACTTGTGCAGTCTTGCATGGTTCATATGTTAGTGCATTTGCCCTTACCCATCATGCGCACTTACATTTTGGAAGGAGAATGGGAATTGTCTGAAGCAGCAGCACACTAAATCAGGAACATGTGGTCATCTGCAGTGACTCTTGTAGACGTGTTACTGGTGCTGGTGAGGCTTGGTTAAGAAGCTTGAAAAGTGTCAGACCTGCCCTGTGACTGATTCTGGGTGTTGATTTCAATATTGACATAGTGCAATTGAAAGTGATTAAAAAAAAAGAAAAAAGGAAAAACGTGAAGTGCCAGTGGATGGGATGGGTGCTCACCCTGTAAACGGCTGAAGATCTGTGTCACAATGTGTTCTGTCTGTGTGACCTTTGTGTAAAACTCCCTTTCTGTCCCAGGCAGGAAGAATTCTCGGACAATGCTGATCCCATTGCTGCAGCGATTTCCTGAGCAAGTCCGCGTGTCCCTCTTCCACACCCCAAACCTGCGTGGACTTCTCCGACTCCTGATTCCAGAGCGTTTCAACGAGACCATTGGGCTGCAGCACATCAAGGTCTATCTCTTTGATGACAATGTGATCCTGAGCGGGTGAGTCTGCTGCATCTGGCTTCAGTGGGGATCGTTTTGCTGGGGTTTGGGCTGCCAGAGAACATCTGGACTCCATCATGATCCTATCAATGCTCTTCTGAGATGGGAGAGCAACCACACTTCCTCCACATGAGAGTCTCAGATGAGAAAGAGTTTTAAAGGGAAAAATCTTTTGAGATTCCAAAGGAAATGGCCAATTTGTACTTTAGTGCAGCTATCCCAGAGTGAGGCCTGTAGCCTGGACTGGAAGGTTGAGAATCTTGTGCCCTGAACGCGGCTCTTCTCTCTCTCGTCAGCGCAAACCTGAGTGATCTGTACTTCACCAATCGTCAGGACCGCTATGTCTTGCTGCGAGACTCTCCTGAGATCGCAGACTTCTTCACGGAGCTCGTGGACGCGATCGGAGATGTGTCCCTGCAGTTACAGCAGGATGATACCGTCCAGATGATGGAGGGAATGGTGCACCCGTACCAAGGTAGGAGGGAGCCATCTCACCTGCTTGGGTGATGGGATACAGAGGAGAAGAGTGACAGCCGGGGTTTAAGGGTGACTTGGACTCCATCCATTTGGGAATTGCTGGATGTCTGACCATTGTTCAGACTGTGGGATGTCCTGTTTTTCAGGACAGTATTTTCATCCAGTATTGAAATCAAGATTACTTGAGTTTCAGGACTGTCTGTTGGAGTTTTCCCAGCACAGTGGCTGTCACGGGCTAATCTGGCAGGGTGTGCAGAAGCTGGAAGTAACTCTGCAACCATCTCAGTGCTGCCTCGTAAATGTGCTGCTTTTGGCCTTAAACAAGAACTTCAATCCTTAGAGAAGTTTTTCTGATAGTAGCAGCTGCAATTCCAGGTGCTCTGGCCGTGCATGTTCTGAAGAGTTCATGAATGTGCTGCTATTGTTGGCAATTAATCTCTTGTAGTAGAATTTGTTCTGGGAATCAAATAGGAATTGGTTCAGGAAGACTGGGAACAAGCGTAAAAGTGGGCAGAGAAGGGCAGTGATGTGCCAGGCCAATTGTGTAATCAGTTTTTGTCCTGGCCTTGCACTGCTGGGTGATGTAAGTTCAGGCTGGGGGTGGGAGTTTATTTGTGTGTTCCAGCTCATTCTTGGTTGTCAGTGTAGCCTTGCTCTTGTCCTTTCCTTTCTCAGACGATTTTTCAGGCTGCTGCCAGTTGCTGAGCATTTCTCTTCTGTAACGTAGCTCTGTCAGCCTTGAAACGGTTGGTTTGGGCCTTAAGACAGAGAGTTGTGTGCACTCTGTTGGCTCCTGTTTGCTCCTGTGTCCGTGTCCTGTCGGTAGTTTTTCCCGGTGTGTAATAGATGACACGTAGCTCTGTGCCTGCAGGTCTCCGGCACCATCTCTCTGATTTTTCCTGCAGGAGACAAAGTGGCTTACTGCGAGATTGCCAACCGGAGGGTCATGGAGGTCATCAACTCTGCCCGCACACGGCAAGAGCTCCTGCACGCAAAGACTTTCCACAGCAGCCAGCCAGGCAGCTCCCTCTTATCCCAGCAAGGCTCTCAAGCATCTGGGAGTCTGAAACCAGAACCCGACACCTGGATCTATCCTTTAATCCAAATGAAACCTTTTGGGATTCAAATAGACGAGATGGTCACAGAGACGCTGCTGACCGAGGCGGAGCGGGATGCCAGGGTGTACCTCACCACTGGCTACTTCAACCTGACACAGGCCTACATGGACCTCATCCTGGGCACGAGGGCTGAGTACCGGATCCTCCTGGCCTCACCAGAGGTCAATGGGTTTTTTGGTGCCAAAGGGGTGGCAGGTGCCATCCCTGCTGCCTACGTTTACATTGAACACCAGTTTTACAGCGAGGTCTGCTACCTGCAGCAGCAGGAGAGGGTGCAGCTCCAGGAGTACTCCCGCGCCGGGTGGACGTTCCATGCCAAAGGTAAGATGCCCTTGTCCCAAGGAGGCTCCTTCAGAGGTGTGCGAGAGTTGCGCATTTGGATTGCGAAAGGAACGAGGGGCTGGCTGGGTGCCAGTCTGGGCTTAACCTTCAAAACACTCCTCCAAGGTTCAAACAACTTGCTTGTGTAAGCCTGGAGAGTTTGGATCGCTTGGGGGATGCCTTGCCTTTGGATTTCCAGTTCAATACAGTCACAGGGATGATGTAAGAGCTGTCTCTGCGGTGGCACTGCCTGGATGAGAAACGTGATGTGAAGGAAAGGAAGCATCTGGATGTGTTTATGATGCAGTCAGTGCTGTGGTGCAGTTTCTTGTATCCATTGGGCTGGTTTCAGCAGTCAGGGGAGCTGCTCCGGGGCCTTCCCAGCAGCAGGTCTGCGTGGGGATGATGTGAGTGTTGGGGGATCTGCACCAGCTTCCGTTCACAGCGCACAGGGGATGCAGTGCGTGAGGAACTGCAGCTTGTGCTTATGGGAGTCAGGGCATCTGGAGAGCAAGGGGCTGAGGAAGGAATATGGACTAACACGCAGTGAGTCAGTGAACACTACCCTCAATATCTTCTCTGGGAGACCCTGGATTCCTGCTGGATGCTGTATGCCCAGCTCCTACAGACTCAGGACGGTGTTCCAGCTGGAGCATTTGGGCTGTGATTGGAATGCTGAGGCTCCGGCCATTCCTGTTTTGAGGAGAGCTGTTAGTGGGAATGGCTTCGTCTCCCTGCTTCTTGCAGAGGTGCTCAGAGGGAGGCTCAGAGGTGGTGGGAAGGGAAAGCTGCAGAGTCAGCCTTCTCTCCTGTCGAAAATCCCTAGGTGTTACTGGCTGCCTCTGTGTTGATACGACAAACAGATCTCAGGGTGTTGTGCCCCTCCCCAGCACGATCCGGAGTCCAGGGAAAACCCTTACCTCATGCAGGGCAGCGCAAGAGAGGTCCCTGCCTGCCTGCCTGGGATATCCTGTGTCTTGAGTGACCTATGGTTCCCAGGTTCTGCCTTTGTGGGGCACTGCTAACTCCCAGTGGGATGTGGTTTGGCATAAATTGAGCCCAGAAACAAGGGCTATTTTTCCCTGCTACCAAAGTGCACGTGGTCATCGGTCCTTTTTGGGCCAGCCAGGCCTCAGGACGGCGCTTTGGGCTCTCTGCTGTGTGGTGTTTGTTTGGGGAGGGACGCGGGGCTCGGAGTTCAGTGGGTCCCATGCCTAGCAGGAGGGACAGTTTGAGACACTGGCTGCCTTGTTTCTATTCCCCTTCAGAGTGCTGGGAGGATCGGCATGCAGCTCCTCCTCTGGCGTGCTCTGCCCTTGGCACGTGTTGGATTCACCTGGTTTCCTTCTGCAGGAGTCACGTGGTGTGGCAGAGAGGACAAGGACAGAAGAGGGAAGGGAGGAAGCCTTGGAGATGTGAAGGGCGTGTGCACAAGGAGCACATGGAGCCTAGCTCCTGACTGAGGACGTGAGATCCCCAGCAGCAAATAGTGCCTGTTGGTGCTTCCTCTCTGGGCTGAGACATGAGGCACCCTTTAGTCTCCCATGGGATCTCGCTGACGTACCCCAAACACTGTGGCTGTGCTGCACGCTCCCCCCACTCCCCTTAAAATGTTTGTATCTGCATGCACAGTGTCAAGTGGTGTTCCCAGGGATGTCTCTCCTGGGTGCATTCAGCACCACGCAGGTGTAGCAGAGCGCTGCACAGGTGGGATGCACATGTGAGCAGGACTGCCAGCAGCTGTCCTGGTGTGACATCCCAAAGCCTACCTGCCACTTTCCTGGGTGTGGTGTTGAGGGTGACACGGGTACATCCCTTGGGATCAGGGTCCCTTCCAAGCGGGTTGTGGTGGCAGGGAGCTGGGCAGGTGGCTGTGTGCTGCGAGATAAACCCTGTTACTGCTATTGACTGGCACTGGGAAGCTGCACTTCCCCTTGCTGGAAAGGTGAGTCACTGTTTGAGCAGATCCTGCCAGATGGCTGTGAAACCAGAGGCCTGTAAAGGCTGCGGGACTGCCACAGGACACTTGGGAAGGCAAGGAACCTGTTCCTCATGGCTGCTGCTTGGGCAGAGGTCCAGTCTTTGGCTGGTCAGGCACCACACCGCCCCTGGCAAGGGTCCTGTTTGGTGGCAGAAGGTGCCGAAACTCGGTGCCATGTGGGTGCTTTCCTGTGCCTGTGGTGGGCTGTCCAGCCCCTCTGTGGTGGAGTGAGCCTGCGGGGGCTGGAGGTGCCCTGGCTTTAGGGCAGTGCCAGCTCTGTGAGTGTGTGCTGTGGGGGTGGGGAGGAGGTTACAGGAACTGGCAATGAATCGGCAGCATCTTACTCAAGGCATTCTTGGAACTGCTCTGGGGCTGAGTTAGGAAACTTGTTGCTATTTTAAGGCTGAGGTGGTTTTTATGCTATGGGTTCTTTGTTGCAGTCTGTGTGTGACCAGCCATGGGGATAAGTCTCTAGCAGGGACTCATCCAGGGCTGTGCTGAGGAGAGCAAAGGCTTTCTGGCTCCATTTGTGCAGAGTGGCCACACAACCTCTCCTTGGCAGCAGTCCTGACTCTCCTGTGGCCGTTCCTTCTTGCCCTGCTGCAGTGGTGTGCTTGAGAATAATGTGATGTTTCAGTCTTTCCCTTGAAAACCTGTCCTGGGCTCTGTCCTGCCTACTCTCTGTGCTGGCAGAGCTGTGGGAGCTGTGCTGGTCAGTGGTAGCAGGGGCTGGGTGCCCTGGCAAGAGTCTGATCTCATCCCAGAGGTGGCTCCTCTGGACGTGAGGGAGTAAATAACTTGCACTTCTCTTCTGTGTCTCTTCACAGTGGCGTGTGAATTCACCTGCCAGAGGTGGGAGATGCCTCTTCATGTCTCGGTCCCGGGATGGGGGTTGGTCACTGCCCTGGGACAGGCTGGACAGACCTAGCCTGTCTGCCTGGGGCTTTGGGGCTGGTTCCTTCACTGAAAACCTGTTTGTCTTCTCTCAGCATTTCTGAATCCAGTATGGTGCAAAATGGCCTCTAATGCAGTGGCAGGGACTTGCTCTGGGTTGTTTTGAGGTGCACTGGGGGTGCTGCACTCCAGTGACAGCACTCGGATCTGGGCTGTGCCAGGGCACCCCACAGCATGGCAGCCCTGCAGGCCCTGGTGTGCCGCTCTCTGCTCTCGAGGTCCTGTACAGAATCTGTAACCCACCTTTAATGCATTTAATTCATCCTGAGTGAAGGGACCATGTGAGCCCACCCTGGGCTGTTCCCTTGGCCGTCAACGCTGCCTCTCTTCCTCATTTTTCCTGCAGGCCTCTGGCTGTACCTGGCAGGGAGCGATCTGCCCTGCCTGACCCTGATTGGCTCTCCAAATTTTGGATATCGATCAGTGCATCGTGACTTGGAAGCTCAGGTTGCAATAGTGACAGAAAATAAAGCCTTGCAGCAGCAGCTCCATCAGGTAAGAGGCAGATTGTGGGGATGCAGTGGGGATGTTGTGCTTCTGGGTCACACAGGGAGTGCTGATGACGCAGTGGCAATAAAAACCTCCAGCTACAATAACTCAAAAGCTGCTGGAGCGTGGGGAGTCCTGAGGAGCTGTCAGTGAAGTGACTATTGATGAGCTGCCTGCTGCAAGTACCCAGTGCTGGGAAATGAGGCCATGACGGGAAGGAATGTGTGTCCCCAATGACCTCGGGCACTGGGAGTGCTCGGGGCTGGATGCGCAGAGCGTTTGGAGGATCTGCTGGCTCCTCTGCTCACCAGCCACGCTGCATCTCTGAGCCTTAACCCCAGCAGGGTTCAGCATTGCCCAGGGCACTGTGGGTTCTGGGGTAGTGAGGCCAGGCCCTTGGAATGTCTGAGCTTGGACTGAAGAGGGTTTCTGGACTGGCTGGGTTACCCTTGAAGTTATGTGACAAAATTCTTATCTGGAATAATAATATGACATTATATAATCTTGACACAAATGTTTTTAACTGGTTTGGTATTCAATGTCCCAGGGTTTTTCTGTGCTGTTTTTGTTTTAATTAGGCGGCTTGGAATGCTCAGCACTTCTGCTGCTGCTCTGAATCCTGCCTGGTTCTCCAGCTGTCTTGACTGAATCTTCTGCTGGAACTGACTGTCCCAAGTCATTTCTCCTACAGTGATCTGTTTCAAAGCAGATCAGTTTGATGCCTCTGTGTGACTTGGAGACCTCAGAAATGCACTGTGTGAGGCAGGTGCTGGCAGAGTTGCCTGCAAGATCAATGGGAATTGCCCTCTTGCATCAGGGCTCTTCCCTGAGATGAGTCAGAGTGTATCTAATCAAAAACAATTCTATTACTGGAAGAGTTGCTTGAGTATTTCAATTCATATCTTGCCTCTGCTTGTTTCTAATGGAAGGGGAAAATCAATGGAAATGTGACACAAAGGAATTTTCTCACACAGGGCTGCAGTGATCTCATTCAAAGGGCTTTAAACCATTCCCGATTGCTGGAAGCTGATTCTGAGATGGACTGGGTGTTTACTTTCTGTGGTCTTTTTTAGAAGACTTAATCCATTCCTGGGATGCTGCCATGAAATCACTTTGCCTATGTAATGTTCAGTTCCATTTTAAAAATGTGTGCTGAGATTTGGGAAGAAATGTGAGTGGTCTGGGTGTCTTTGGGTGCTTCTCTGAATGAACCGAGATTGATTCAGGGAACTGGCCTTGCCTCCAGCACTCAGACCTCACCATATTGGATGGTCATGGAGCAGAATCCTCACAGCGGGACTGACTTGGAGCATTTGAGGGCTCTAAAATAGAGAGAATAGGCAGACGAATGTCTTGCTTCTGCTGTTGGTTCGTCTTTTTGATGTTACTTTCCAGTTCTTGGTTCCTGCTTCCCTGTTCCACCATGAATTTAAATAGTGCAAAGTATTTTCTGCTGTTTGTGACAGCTTCAATTATAAAAAAAAGATAATGAACAAACTTCCAGGAGCTGTTCTGCTCTTCATTTGCCTGCAGATCCTGAAATCTGACTGACTGTGCTAGAAACCCCACTTACCTGTGGCCAGAGTGCTTCTCTCACGTGCTGTGAGCGTGTTATCAGCAGGATGGTTCATTTCCTCCCTCAGCAGTTGGGTGCACGCCGTGGGGGCCCGAGTGTTTCTGGTAATTTAGCTGAGATCACGACTGCACATTCATCTGCAAACGCGGCGCCTGAGCTGTGTCTAGAAAGAGCCGTGTGAGCCAGTCCCGGGAGGGCTGGGTGAGGTTTCCTTTTCTGGCAATTACAGCCTGGTGTTGAGGTGTTTTCTGAAACTGAAGCTCAGCTCTTGAAACAATGGGGCACAAAAAGGCAAAACCCTCTACTCTTCTTCTCTGTAGGGTTTAAGTTGAAAATTCTTGAGAAGAAATGGTGCATACTTGTGGCAAGATCTCTGGTCAGCTTTATCTGAGAATTTGCTTCTCTGAAAGACCATTATATAATTTAACACTCGGGATTTACTGAGATGATGTTTCTTTTCCTGTTCAGGAGCAAGAGCAGCTTTACCTCTGCTCAGGTGTGGTCTCAACATCAACGTTTGAGCAGCCAAATCGTTATGTGAAGCTGTGGGTGAAGCTGGTGACGCCTCTGATCAAGAATTTCTTTTGAAAGAAAAGTTGCTGCTTTGGGTGAGTTTGCTGCATTATGGGGTATTATTTTGAACTGACTGCAGTGAATAGCTGCAGTGCTCTGTCATGGAAGAAAGACGATGGATGTGCAGATGATGGTGGGGAAAACTGGGCACTTGGCAATTCCCCTGGACTGGGATCAGTGCTCAGGTCCAGACTGGGTTTCATCTACGAGATTTTTCTGGAAGGGCCACTGACAGAGAACCCATGCAGGGGTATTTTCCATGCATGGAAATAAAACTCCCATTTCTGAAATAATAATCAGATAATAAAAATCTGATAAAAATAATCAGATAATAAAAACAGGATTTCTGGCACCTGAGAAAAGCTGATGGTAAGTGTGAAACTCAGTCGTAACTGATTGTAAATACTGCTGCTCTATAAAGAAATGAGCTGCTCTCTGTGCCTACCCTTGGAGCTCTTCTGACTGTGAGCTGTGAGGGAAGTTTTAGGTAACTGTATTTTAGAACTAATTGTTGAAATGTTTCAACAATTTTGGGTGGGATTTTGGTGAATTGTTTTATGCCAGAGGGGTCAGCCTTGGCAAATCTACTCAACTCACTGCATGTTACTGGTCATACAAATTATTTGTTGTGAAGAAAAGGCTGAGTAGGTTCTGTACCCTAGAAATAGAAATAACATATTTCAGAGAGGAACCTGTTTTCTCTGGGCTGTGCAGGTTGGGTGTGGTGAACTGGACCAAATCTGCACTTTTCTTCTCCCATCTGCTCCAGCCAGACACGTGCTCCATGCAGGATTGCGAGGAGTTTCTGCTTGGTTCACACTGAGCCATCACACAAAGGGCTGTGGGAAGATGGAGAGCCAGGAACGGGAGAGGAGTCAGGCACTTGTGTGCAGTTGTTCTGTCTGGCTTCCCACGGTAGTCTGGCTCCCCACCAGCAGCACTTCAGAAACCACCAGAGGAAAACCAGGATCTGCCCTGAGAACCCCGTGTGCTGCGAGAGCAGGCTCCACACGGCAGCACTGGTTTTATTGATACTTTGCTAAAATGCTTCTGGTACAATCATAGACTGGGTTACACAACTTGGAGGTTTTTACAAGTAAAAGTATTGTTGTTTTCCATTGTCATTTAAGCCTAGGCCTCTAGGAGCAGAGCCACGCCAGCCAGGACCCACTTGGCAGCTTTTTCTTTTGTCTTCAGGTTGAAGGTCCAGACGTAGGTGGGCCCTCGCGTCCGTGTCTTGTAGACGGGACATTCGTAGATGTTGATGGTGTCCATGCGGTCCACGGGGACGGCTCTGAGCAGGATGACTGGCATGGCTGGCGTCAGCTCCTTCATCCGCGCGTCGGCGATCGACCCCGAGGGGACGTCCCAGCGCGCGCCTGCAACGCGACAGCGCCGTCAGGGCACCTTCCCAAGGGCACCTTCTCGCTGCTGGGCTTTGTGCGGAGCTACTGATGGGCGGGAGCCCAGAGGTTAACATTGGGTAGAGTGGCCCAACAGGGGTTAGGTCTGACATGTTCTCATCTCACTGTGACCCAGGACTGCATTTGCCTTACTGTGTGTGGGATGTCTGAATAAATTCTGTCCCCACTCCTCCCTTCAGCACGGCTTTATATGGGAATTACAAAGTTTGAGGTGAACTGGCCGTGGTGGATCTATCACATGCTGTCCCATGTGCTCTCTGCTTTTGTCCAAGTGGACCCCTCAGCTCCTCTTCTGAACTGCATCCTTCCCTCTCATTAGCAGTAATTATTAAGGGTTTGAGTTTCTCAGTTTGTCTTACCCAAACATTAAATAAGAATGTGACATATGTAATCACTAGAGCCGGGTAGCTCCGGGAGCCCTGGGGTTCGTGAGCTGGACCCTGAATTGCTAAAACACAAGTTTGTGGTTTGGAAAGGCTGTGTGATCCGGGCAGTGCTGCCCTCAGCTGGCGGCCGAGCCTGGAGCCAGGTGGGGCTCGGGCTTCCTGCTGGGGGCAGAGCAGACTAGCCAGTGAGTGCCAACACTGCTCAGCTGCATGAGGGAGAAGGGCTGAACGGGGCCTGCTCCATGTCTGAAACATCTCAGAGATGCAGTTTTTACCTTCCATGAACAGCCCGTGCACATAGGAGCCTTCTCTAGGGGGAAACGTTATCTCCTCGCGGGTTTTCTTGGTCACATCCGCTGCCAGACACATCTTATCCAGTGGCCACTGCCTTTTCCTGGCTGTGGACTGCATGATGGCTGTGAGGAAGGATTGGGGGTTGAAGAATCCCGCCAGCCACACTGTTGCAGGCAGCACAAAATCTGTTGACCAGACTTCCAGTTCCTGGAAAATAAACCAGCAGAGTCCTTTAGGGTGGAGAGTGTGCTGTGAGCTGCATGACACTGTGACAGAGCTGATGCTTTGCTGCGCCTAACCCAAGTTTCAGCTGATCTTGCAGAGCGGGGACTGGCTGGAGGTGGTGTGGGAGGAATAAACGGCAGATTTCCCTGCAGCAATGAAGCTGAAACCCTGAATTCACAGTGCAGAAAATACTGCTGTAATTTTTTAACAAAGCCAATTTTATTAATTTTTTTATGGGACACCCAGAGTTGTAATGGGGAGGCAGCTGAAGTTCTTTTGCTACAGTGATATACTGTAATGGGAACCCTGGTCAGACCTGTGCTCCCATTCCTGGGCTAACAGCCCTTTTCAGGTACTTCGGGCTGGTTAAATTGATACTGAGAAATAAACCAGTTACCAATAAACCAGTGCACAGGTGGGGAGAGTCCTGGTCTCTGGGATACCTGCGCGCAGCCCGAGCTCTGACTGTCACACACGCTCTGCTCACCCTGATCCGCAGGAGCAGGTCCGCATACCAGGTTGCTAAGCTGAGGAGGGAGGGGTAGGCATAACGTGTCCAGGATTCCGGAACGCTGTCATAGAAGAGAGCGTTTCCCAGCTCCTCCATCTCAGCTGTAATTGTCAGCTCTCCCTTTGAAAAAGAGAAAAGTCCAGGCAGTGTCACCTGCAGCCAGTGGTGGGACATCCAGAGGGACATGTGTGGGCTCAGGGAGCAGAAGGCTGGGGCTGCCCGCCTGCCCCTGGCACAGCTTGATGGGTGAGAGCTGCAGCAAAGGCAGAGAGTGCTTTGGAAATGCTGGGAGATGATCCAGGCAGCTGCCTGCTGCCTACCTGCAGTCCCAGGTCCAGCTCCTTCAGCGAGCGCCTGATCTCATTGGTCAGGATGTTCATCCTTTCGCATTCCTGGAGGGCTACAACAGTGTATGGGGTTTTTTCCTTTGCCTTTGACATCATGTCCTCCATGTTGAACGGGTCTGGCAGCTGCCCAAGGATTTCATCCAGGACTGACTTCACCTGAAATGAGAATGCCATAAACTGCTCTTATGCAGAGAAAAGTGCTGCAGGTTCACATTTAATTAAGTTGGTAAGATTTTTCTTTTTCTACCCTGGTGTTTTTTTGTACTTCCTCCTCTGTTACTAATGCTCCATTCTGTTACTAACTGCTCTTGGATCTTAAAAAGCTGTAGTTCTTTTTTGATGGCTAGGGTAAGAGATCTGAGGCCATGGAGGCTGTGAAATTCAAGTGTAAAGTCCAGGAGAGTCTGGAAGATGACTTTTTAAAAAAATTATTTTAAATCTTTGTTTTTTGTAGTTGCTGTCATGAGTGGAGGTTCATCAGCCAGCTCCATCTGCTGAGGAGCCCCACATGTGCCACATGTTGTTTCCAGTGGTGCATCTTGGCCCCATCAGGGCATGAGGTTCCTGACCGGCTGCCTCTGCCGTGTGTGCTGCCATCCCTGGGCCGATGAGCGCAGCCTGGTTGGGCTGGAGTCACCTCCCTCCCTCTGCTATCCCTGCCTTACTGCTATGGGGCCTGCTCTCCCACTTGTCTCTGGGCCTGTATCTGTCTCCCCTCTCTAGCCTCTCAATTGTCACCCTTAAGAGATTATTTTCCCACTGTAGTTACTTCCCCCTTAAAAAAATCATTTAATTTCTACCATAAAGAGACAGGACTTGACTTGCCTGTTCCTCTCGGGAGGTGCCCGTGCCCCCGGCAGCGTCGGATTCCTTGGGCTGCAGTTCCAGCACTGTACGGAAGAGCCTCTCCGAGGTGACGGTCAGGAAACCCATCTCTGCATTGGGGTGCAGGCCGTACAGGTGAGGGCTCTCGCCTGGCAGGTTGTCATCGATGTACTGGTGGTAGGCCTGAGCAAGAAATCAAAGCCAGCGTTAGCTCGGCAGGAAAGGAGCCCAGAGTTCCCTTCAGCCTTGAAAGCCCATCACCCCTCTGGGGGCCCTTTGCAGCACCTCCCTGTGCGCACGGGAGCTCTTTTTTAACTTCTGTCTCAACCAGGTTTTCCCTTTCCATCTTAACCACAGGAATTTTGCAGCAATTCTGCACATTTCCAGGGGATTGACACTCTCTCCCTGCGTTCCCCTTGGTGGGCGAGAGGGAACTTGGGCTCACGCACGTTTATCCAGAGCAGGGGTTTTCTACAGCGAATTGCAATGTTTCTTACCTCGTAATCCATGCGGGGAGGGATCATAAACCCTGGGGCCAAGGACACCTCTCCATCCAGCATCTCGGGCTGGACGTACTCGCTCAGGTATGTGCGGCACAGCCGGCGGTCCCAGTCATCTGTGATGTGCCCCCCGTACATGATCTCACCAAAGAGGTACCGGAGGTCGTCCCATGGTACCTGCAGGGACAAGCTCAAGCTGGGACTCCCAAGCGGCTCCCCAGGAGTTTCCCATGCAACCGCAGGGCCATGGAGGATTGATGTGTCCAGTGTGCAGGGAGGAGACAGTCCCTGGGCCCACAGAGGCTTGGGAAGAGTGGTGTGCCTTGATCACCCACAGATTTCTCCTTTTCCCAGTATGAACACAGCCATCTGTGGTTTGAATCCTGTCTTTTTTCCAACCACCACTGATCTTGTCTGTGAGGGCAGGTCTAAAGGTGAGACTTAGCTCTGCTCACTGCACCTGCATTCTTGGGGTAGGCTTTGCTTTTTATGTGGATGCCCCCACCAATCAGCGAGGCACAGGTCAGGACAGGCACGTGGGCCAGGGCAGGCACTTGTCCTGGCTGGTGCCTGATGCCTCTCCCCCCAGCTCAGTCAGGTCAAGTACTCATCCCCTTCCCCTGCCTGAGCATGCGGGGAACAGGGCAGAAACTGCTCCTGGCGCTGGGCTTCTTCATGAGCATTTGTGCTGTAAACTGGAGAATGTTCTAGGAAAGGCCAATTGTTGTGGTGCGTGCTGTGCTGAGGAGCGGTCACCTTGTTGCCCTCACCTTGGCGTTGGCCTCCAGGTAGTTGTGCAGGACGTTAACGGAGACGGTGAGGTCGCCGTTGTTGAAGGGGTACGGCCTGTTCCAGCCCTGGGTACCGAACCTGCGCCGCTCAGCCACCGCGGCGTGGAAGTAGCAGAGTGCAAACAGGATGCACCTGAACTCGGTTTCTTTGCTGCACTGCTCCAGTGTTTCCTGTGGAGGAATAGTGAAGGTGGGTTGCAGCTGAATATTGCTATCAATGCTCCTCTAGCGGAGAACATTCACAGGCAAAAGAAAACTGAAGGTGTTTGCTAAAAAAAAAGGCATACGACTGTATTTTAATGATTTGCTAGTTGGTAATTTTTTACGCTCATTTGTTTATGAAAGAATTAGGACTTCACACCCCAATGCCCTGCTGACGGCTGAGGCAGCTTGTTCATGGCAAAGCTGAAGCAACTCCAGGGTCTGCCTCAGGAAAGGCACTGGCAACCTGGCACTTCCATGTGTTGGAAGTCCTCAGGCAGCTCTGGTAACCCCTAAACCCCTGGCAGAGGAGGTCACTGCAGGAGAATGGCTCCAGCTGCAGTGTCCCTGGCCGCGGTGACACCCCCAAGGTGCTCAGCCTGTGGAGCCCTAGGAGGGGACGAGGCGCACGCACTGCCCAGAGCGGTCCCGAGGAGGTGGCTGTGGGGTACCTGGGAGAAGAGGTCGAGGGCTCCGTGCAGGTTGGCGCGCATGCCCGTCGGCGGCTCGCTGGTGATCTTGATGGAGTTGTCCAGCAGCCCCTGCGGGATGATGTGCGCCTCGGGGCTGGGGGCTGGCTCGGCGCTCATGAACAGCCGGTACTCAGGGTGGCTGTCTAGGCTGTGCTGCTCCACCAGCTTCTCCAGCGTGTCCAGCCACCGGGCCACTAGGTGGATGTTCTGCAAAGGAAACCCTCTGAACCTTGTGAATCTCACCTCCCCACCCCAGATTCTGTGGGGAGAAGGTGCAGTACAACGCGGCAGCACTTGGGCTGGGTACAGCCAGCTAGCCCAGGCAGTGTCACTGCCATCACCAGTGGAGTGACCATGCATGGTGTGCCCGGATACTGGCAGGACTTGGTGCCCTGGTGTGCCTGGTTGCCATCGGGGCTGTGCACCTGTGGTGCGCCCCACTGTCCCCCACCCACCTGCAGGATGACCCAGTGGCCCTCTGCAGCTGCCACCTCCATGGCGTGCTCTGCCACCACCTCCTGGCCTTGCCCCAGTGATACATTGTGGATCTTCCCGTTTTCAATGGTGAAATTCAGCTTCGTGCCTGGGAGGGGAATGTGTGCTGTCGTTATCAGTATCAGTACTGAGCTGGGGCTGTGCAGTTCTGGCCTCTTGGCCCCGCAGCAGCTCACGGCCATCGGGGCTGGTGCCAGTCTGGGGTGGGCAGCGCCTCACCCAGTGCCTCCACGTCCTTCAGCGGGTCAACGCCGGGGGAGAGAATGAAGAACAGGGGCGTGGAGGGGCTGCTCTCCTTGTACACCTCAGAGAGGTCAATGGTCCTTCCTTTCACATACTTGTTTCCCATCTTCTCTTGCACAAATTTCCTACAGAAAAACAGAACCATCCTGTGAGTTTGGAAAAGTCACAGGTTGCAGCTGGTGTGGTGACACTCTGGGGCTCTTGCAGGAGAGCCCTGTGCTGGGCACCGGTATACCTGATGGCATAGGTCATCCTGTCAGGGCGCAGGCACCGCAGCACACACAGCTTCTGCAGGGCTGTCTTGTTCTTCCAGTCCATGGGGAACACCTCGTTCTCCGGGGCCTCCATCTCCACAAACCTTTTCCATCGCTTTGCCGAGCCCTCGATGTCGCTCTCCAGGTTCCTGAACTCTTCCATTTCTGAAAGTGCCTTCAGGTCCCACAGAGAAGGATGAAATCACTCCTGGGCTCTGCTCATCCTCAGGGACCCCCTGCAGGTGACCCCGCTGCACTAGGGGCTGTGCTGGCATTGCCTTGGTGCAGTGGGCGACTGCACAGACCCACCTTGACGGCTCCCCAGCCCTGGTGCTGCAGGAAGTCCACGGGGGATGTGACACCAGCCTTGGAAGGGAAGCGCAGGAGGAAGTCCAGCTCTGCTGGGTCAATTTCTTTCTTGATGGCCAGGACCTGCAAGTTGGAAGTGCAGTGTCACAGCCACCCAACGCCCACGGGCCTGGCCGTGAGGGGTGAGAGGCTCTAAGCATCCAACAGCAGCACTAGAGTAAGAGAACAGCCTGTCTAAAGCCCCATGAATGCCTTTTGTACAGCATGAGCCCCAGACATTTGCAGGGATTACCTGGAAGGCAACCTGGGCCAGGAAGATGAGTTTGTCTCTCTCAAAGAGGCCCTGTGCAGTGTACACATAGACCTCATAGGTGATCTGGTCTGTGAGGTTGATCACCCGCTGCCGGGTGTCATCACTGGGAGTTGCACGTTGGATGGCTTTCTCGAAGACCCCGTTGAAGGCCTGAGGAAGATCCCAGCAGGCATCAGCATGTGGCTGCTGGGGTCTTGTCAGCAGTATGAAAGCTGCATCTCTGTGCTCCCCCAACTCTGTCCCACCCACAGACATCTCTGTCCCTCCTCACTCCCCATCTACCTTGAGAGAGAACTGGTAGATGGGGTTGATCTTGCTAAGGTCGCTCAGGATGAAGTACAGTAGGGATGCACGCTCTGCTGCCGGCCGGTAGTGCTCTCTCGCAACGTTTATTTGTACTTCAGTGACTTTAGCTTCATTTACCTGGAGGTGCAGGGGAGTGGGTGTTACCAGAACCCCAACACACGTCAAAGCAGTGCCCACCCTCCTGCTGGGCGCCCAGCCGAGCTGTCCCTCTGCCTGTGGTTCCAGCTCGAGAGAGCACGTTTACTTTTTCCTCAATTTCCTTGGCTGTGCGCTTCGTTATCTCCAGGTTCTCCACCAGCTCTGTGTCCCGCAGGAAATCACCCCCGGCCGCCGACAGCCGGGCGAGCAGTGAGTCCTCCAGCTCCTTCAGCTTGATCTTGAACTCGTTCTGGCTCTTGGTCAGGTTTGCCTGCGACAGCAGCCCCCGGGGATGTGTCACTCACGAGATCACGACAGGCTGCTGGCACCGGTCACTGTCATACGGCCACCAACGTGCTGGTGTGAGGGGAGGGTGGATGTGGCCCCTCCCGGGACCCACCATCACCCGCAGGGTGAGGTGATGAGCGTGCCCAGGCAGTGCTGGCTGCGGGGGACAGTGCAGGACCTGCAGCTGCAGGGTCTGGTCGGGACTTCCTTGGCTCTCGACAAACAGCAGTGAGCACACAAAGGGGAGCTCTCGTGCTCCCTGCCCCAAAACCTCCGCAGAGCCCCGGCCTCTCCCACCCCTGCCCTGTACCTTCAGCGTCTCCAGGTCCGGCCGCTCCCGGGCTACCACAGCAGCCAGGAGCTGGTCCTCCAGGCCCTCCCGTGTCACCAAGAAGTTGATGAGAGTGCACTGAGCCTGCACCTCTGGCTTGTAGTGTGGGTTGAAACATCGGGTATGCAGGATTAGGCGGAACTGCTGGTTATACTCCACTTCTTTATCTCCAATTCTAATGTATCTGTTCAGTTAATTAAACAAATTAATCCCCAGTTACACTGGGCAGTAACTCATCACAGACAGATGCCCTCAGCCTGTGTGCTGTTCCTGGCTGTTTGGGATGAATTTCTTTGGTTGGGAAAAGGCACATGAAGGGCAGAAGTACCAAACCAGACCTGGGCAAGGGTGGAGGAACAGGAGTTGGAGACTGCCCTGCCACAGCCCCCCATGGCTTCTGGGGTGCAGTTCCCCTTCCAGCTTAACATGCCATATGGCAGGAGTCCCAAGGAGCATGTCCTTAAATCACTAAATGAACTGGATGCCAAGGACCAGAACAGTCGGAAAGGCCACATTCAGTACAGGTGCCCTCCGTGGGACACGCTGGAGAACACTGGGGGATATGGCCAAAGCAAAAGAAGGATCAGGCTCCCAAGCTGCCCACAGTGAAGGTGCCTCTACCAGCATTTTGGGGCAGTGGTGGCTGCTCGGGGCAGGTGAAACCCCTCATCACTGGGGTGTGCTGACCTGCCCTTGGCAGTGGTCCTGCTCAGCAGCGGGTCCAGCACTGCCTCCACCGTCTCACCGATGTCCTCGATCAGCAGTGTCTGTCCTTCAGAGACCGCCTGGGCAATGATGTCCAGGTATCTGAGAGGGGAGAGGGGAGGTGTGTGTGGCAAGCCTGTGCACTGTGGGGGGCTCATGGAGTGCTTTCCACCTGCTGTGCCCTATTGGGACCCCATTGTGCTCTGCCAGTCCCAGCCCCCACGGAGCTTTTGGAGGTGTCAGGCACACCATCAGTGCTGCTGCCCTTGGGTGCCCTTGGGTCCCCTGATGGAGGATGTGATTGCCCTGACTCTGCACCCTTCAATGGCAGGGAAGGGGGGGCTGGTGCAGCCCAAGCCTGTGCCCACCCCACAGCCCCTGGCTCACCTTCGCTGGCCCAGGCGGACAATCTGCAGGTCCTCCCCAAATTTGTTCTTGATCCACTTGCTGCCCTGCAGCTGAGCATCCACGAGCAGTGGCCACCGCTGGGTGCAGCAGAGGATGGCAGCATTCTCGGTGGAAGTGCGGTCGCTGGGCAGCCCCTGGTTGTTCCAGGCAGCCACATCGGCAGAGTCCGTGAGGAGGCTGAGGGGGTCCAGGTCTGGGGTGATGGGGATGGGCACCTGCAGGGAGGGGCTCTTGGGTGCCTGGCCGCAGAGGGGTGGGAGCCCCTGGTGCTGGTGGGCACAGGGGAAGGAGCCCCAGGCACCCTGGGATGGAACCTGTGGCCTCTCACCGTCAGCCCATTGAGGAAGGGGATCCAGTGCTGGTCCATCAGCTCAGCCCTGTACTTCTTGGTGAAGTACCCGATGTAGGACACGAAGGCGGAGACCAGTAGCACATCCCCACACAGTGTCTTCTCCTGCTCTCTGAGGTGCTCCACTGACTCAGCCCAGCGGACATTTTCAGATGCCAGGCCCCCAACGAGCCTAGGGGGTCAGAGGGGACGGTGGCTGCTGTGGTGCTGGTGCTGTGACCCAGGCAGGGAGTGTGTGGGGACTCAGCCATGGTGACCTGGGGCATTGTTACCAAACATCTCCACGGCTGCCTCCCCCCATGAATGTCTGGCTCAATTAATCTCAGAATTTTTTAATTTGGGGAGGGTATGGGGGGCTCTGCTGCTCCCATGGCCCCAGTGTCATGGCCACCAGGAGCCATGCCAGGGAGCAGCAGCCTGCCCTGATGCTTCAGAGCCCGTGTTTGCACAGTACCTGTTTGCCAAGGTGATTACTTTGTTGGTTTCATCAGCCTCCTGCTGGCATTTGATCTTTTCTGCTGTGGCTTTCTCAAACTGAGCAGTGAGAGTCGCCAGATTTGCATTCAGGGACTTTGGAAGAGAACAGCCCCAGAGTTATTCCCTGCCCAGATGGGAGGCTCCATGGAGCTCCGCAGCAGCCCCATCCCAGCACGGTGCTTGGGCTGGGCTCTGGGTTCACGGAGTGCTTTGGCTCATTTGGTGACTGGGGGGCTTGTGGCTGGGGACTGTGGGGACACACACTTACGACAATTTTGCTCTTAATGCGACTGAGTCTCTGCTGCGCCTCTGCCAGCTCAGCATCAGCATCGGCCACTGCCTGTCTCTTGGGCTTCACCGTGCAGTGCACCTCGTAGAAGCGGACCATGTTGAGGCACCAGGAGCACAGCCCTGCTGCGGCCGTTGACTTGGACTTGATGAACTCTGGATTAAATCCGGGGTCTGTCCGGTACGGCCTGGAATGGGAGCACACGCTGCGCTATGGCACCGCACCGCAGCTGCCGGCAGCCCTCCCAGTGCTGGATCCCACTCCTGCTGCCAAAGCCCGATGGGCTCCCGGGTGAGGGTCCCTCCTGGCCTCCCTGCTCAGGGCAGCTGGTGGCAGGGGCTGTGAAGGGGCAGGAACCAGCCATGGACTCACTCAAATGCCTTGAGACAGGGCTCAGGGATGTTTTCCCCATCGAAGTTTTTTAAGCTTGCAAGGAAAGTGTCTGCTTTTCCTATCTTGACTTTTCCTGCTGTCCAGCTCCTGTCCTTTGGAATCTTGCCTTTCTCGGCCGTCAGAATCAAGACAGCTGCCATCACATTCACTACCTCTGGCGGTGGGGCCCCGAAGGACTTCAGCTCCGTCAGGTTGTACTGGGAAGGAACCGCAGGGCCACTGAGCATCACCCCAGCCCGGGGCTGCCAGCACTCACTGGGCACCTGCTTCCACTGAGGGCTCACCCACCTTGTTGAGTGTGTCGAGGGCCTCGCGGGCGGCAGAGAGCACCACCTCTGCTTCTGCCAGGTCGGCTGCGCAGGCTCGTTGCTTCTCAGCCACCATCTGGGGAGGGAGGACATGGGATGGGGTGAGTGGCTGTGCCCACAGAGCTCACACTGCTCTGTCCCATGTTGGACGCCACCTCAGCACTTTGCACCTTGTTGATGGCCTCGACTTTCAGCTCCTCCTCATCAGCAATGGCTTTCTCCTTGCTGACCTTCTCTGTCTCAACACCCACCACGTGGATCAGTTTGTCCGTGTCCTCATTCTTCTGCTTCAGCTCTATCTCCTGGATTGCCAGCATGGCTTTCAGGTCATCCACCTCAATGAGGGAAGAAACAGAGCGGGTAAAAGGGGTGATCCTGCCAAGCCCTGCCTGGTGGAGCAGCAGTGTCTTGGTATGGCTTGGGGACCTCACAGACACTGTGACCACCCTGCAGGGATGTGCCTGCTCTCTCCCTCTGTGCCAGACCCAGTACAGGCACGATGCACGAGAGAGGCTGTGGGCAGGCACCTGTGATGCCGTGCTCTGCAGCTTCATCAGCCCCTTCTCCAGCCTGTCGATGCTGGCAGAGAGGTTGCTCCTTTTACTCGCCAGCAGGTTTTGGTAGAGCTTTATCAGCTCCAGGAATGTCTTCGGCGTGGTATAATTATAGCGTCTCTCCACGGCCAGGTAGATCTTGGACATCTCCTTTGAGCTTGTGTGGACGAAGGACATGAACTGGCTGATGGAGGCCTTGACCTCTGGCTGCACAGAGAGCACAGAGGGAGCTGCTGCAGAGCGGGTGGCTGCACTGAGCCCTCCCACAATGTTGGCTCTGTGTCCAGCCACAGAGGCCAGAGCAAAGTGACCCTTTTCATCGCAGCACTATGCAGGGCTGAGGTGCTGGTGGTCAAGGCACTGGTGCTGGTTCCCATGCCCAGCTCTGGTTCCCTGACATCCCTGCGTGGGGAGGAGCTGCTGTCACTGGGCTGTTGCCTGGGGGGTGTTTTAAGGACAGAATGGAAAGGGGAGGTTTGTCCTCACCAGCACAGCGCAGGGCTGCGGGCTCTGACGCTGGAACCAGCTGTAAACTTATCCCAGATCTATTCCATTGCTGTTCCCAGCCCCCTGGGTCATGCCAGACCCCCTTCCCTGGGCACACTAAGCATGGAGAGTGGCAGAGGTGCAGTTCATTGCCCAGTGCGCTAGGACAGCAACTGTGCTGGGGTCCCAGCTCACCTCGATGTCTGGCGTTTCCTCCAGGAACCTGCTGCTGACGGACACGAGAGCATCCTCTGGCCACTCGTGGAACCAGTCGATGGCCGTGCAGTTGACTACAGCAGGGAACCTCCTGGCTCTCACACGCAGGGTTGAGCCCACAGGGGAGAAGCAGAGGACAACCTAGGGCAGAACAGCAGTGGCTTTGTGGGGTGTCCCCACTGTCAGGGTGGGGGGAGTGTCCCCGGGAGCTCCACGTGACTGCAGGGTTCTGCTGCAGACCAGAGATTTGCTGCCTTCCCCATCACCTCCCAGTATGCAGGAGGTGGTGTGTGGTTGTGCACCCTGTGCCTCTCACCACGGCTGGAACTGGCTCCCCCCCTTTGGTGGCTGCAGTCAGCAGCTGAGCTCGTGTGGGTGTCCCTGTGAGTGCCCAGCGCGGTGTGTGGCCATGGAAGCTACTCTACCCCCAGGGAGGTCAATACAGGGCTGTTCTGGGGTTGGGGGCACTTGAGGAGTCTCTGAAAACGCCTTTTGTTCAAACCCACCATCTTGGGGTGAAACCTCAGTGTCCTGTGGCCTGTTGCAAAGAGGTTTTGGATCAGGCAAATGAGGGGCACAGACAAACCAACCTGGGAGCAAACACCCACCCTTAACTGGCGCCTGACTTTATCTATAAATAATTTCCAGCAGTTTTCCTTTGTATCCTCCAATCCAAGGGACTTCACTTGAGGCCTCATGGCAGTGATGATGGTTTCCAGGTCAGTATCCTGAAAGAGTCCTTGCACCTCCCCAGACGCCAAGAAATCATTGATCACAACCAGGAATGATTCTTCAGCCACCTGGGAGTCTGTCATCAGGAACACGGTGGGCACGCTCTTCACAGCTGCTTTGATGTACTGGGAGGCCAGGTCCAGCTGGGACAGAGAGAAGCCGTCACCCCCTAGTTCAACCCCCATAAGTGTTCTCCAAAGCAACCAGTTTGGAGCAGCCCCGGGCTGCTTCCTTTGGGAAGGGAGCCTTTGGGAAGGAGCCTTTGGGAAGGAGCTGGTGCCAGGTGCTCTGCCCAGGCACAGGTCCCACACCAGGGCTGCCCACATCACCACACGTGCTGTCATCAGTAGCTCCTGCCCATGCCTAGCTGGGGAAGCACAGTGGCCCCTTGGGGCAGGACCCATGGGCGTCACCTGTGAGCGGATCCTGGCGTGCAAATGCAGTGTGGCAAGGAGAGCAGAGCCTCATGAGCCCACCCCAGGCACCGTCGCTGCAGGTGCAGGACTCATCCCCAAGCAGGTAGCACTGAGCCAGGGTCCAAAGCTGCTCCCACCTTCAGGTCTGGGATGCCGTAGCCTTTCCTCAGTGTGATCTGGAACACGCCCAGGTTGCTGATGTGAGCTGCCAGCCGTGCCAGGCTCTGCTTGCCGCTGCCCCCCACCCCCACCAGTAGTGCATTGCCCCGAGGAGACTCCAAGATCCGGCTAATTCTGCAAATGTGAGACACTGCGTCTTCGAAGAGCACCTGAAGAGAACAGGAGGAGAAGGTTCAGTGTTCTGGGTTAGGGCAGAAGGAGCAGTGAGTGCCCCATAATGCACCAACCCAACCAAGCAGTGCAATGCCATCGTCCCATCTTTCCAGGGCACAGCTTCCTGTCATGGGCACTCACCAGATTCATCGCTGCATTCACCTCATTGTAGCTGTCCAGGGCTTCCCCGAGCAGGTCATTCAGAGCTGCCCAGCTTGTCACTGGCATGTACTTGGACTCATCCATGCCCTGGGCAAAGTGGCAGTAGATGTTGGGCTTGGCGAACACTGCTTCTTCGTTGAGCTCCTGGAAGAGGCAATTCCAGATGTGGGGCACCCGGGGGATGCTGCTGGGCTGGAGCACTCTACTTTTCAGCACAACTTACTTGAAAGGAGGCTTTGCAGATGTCTGCCATCAGCTTCTTGAAGCTATATTGATCCTCTTCATCAACAAGCTTGTCTCCATACACCCTCTCTGCTTCATGAAGCCAGAGGCGCAGCAAGTCCACAGGGGTTTTCAGGCATTCGGGGGTGGAGAAGAGCAGCCCCTGACAAACAAATCCCACGGGACTCAGAGTTATTCTAGTGCTGCTCGGAGCTGATTGCAAAGGTTTGCTCTTGGAAGAGGCCAAGACCCTTTTCAGGGACATGGTATGCTGCAAGGATGTGGGATGGGGAAAGAGAGGAATAAGGATATTTTAGAAGAAACAGCTCTCCTGCTACCTGGAATATGTTGGAGAGGTCCCGCAGGTTGAAGATGTAGTGGAACTTGATGGCTGTCGGTAGAAAGTTGGCGGCAACCTTCTGGTGCAGGGCTGTTGGCAGGACAGGGGCATGAGCAGGCTCCAGGTGCCCAGAGACCCCTGAGCCTGGCTCCCCAACAGGGCATTCCCCAGGGGCTTGTCCCACGCCAGCGTGGCAAAGCTCACCCAGCGCTGCTGCTACCAGCTGGGACTGCATCTTCCTGATAGGCAGTGGAATGTTCTGGCGAGCCAGGTGCTGCTCCAGGATGGTGCCATACACAGTGTGCAGAGCCTCCCGGCTGGGAAAGCACACGGCCAGCACACAGAAGTGGCGCTGCGCAAAGGAGCAGAAATTGAGTCGGCCACTTTGCCCCACAGGGGCTGACACAGCCAGCTGGCACTGCAGGGTCCCCTGCCTTGTTCCACCCTCTGGGCTTTGGTGCCAGGAGGGTGAAGGTGCCAGGCACAGCCCTGCCCTCGGCTCCTGCACACCTGCAGCCGTGAGTCGATGGTGAAGGAGCCTGCGGTCGGGTTCATGCAGGCCACATACTGGCAGTTGCGAATGTCCTTCAGGGTCAGTTTGGTCCTGTCGTACCTGTGCAGGGACCAGCACCGTGACACTTGCCCCAGGGATGGGTATGGGTTCCCCCTGTCATGCTGTGCCCCTCCAGCACCCACCAGTGCCCATGGTCCAGGTGCTGCCGGATAAGCGTGTGTGGTGCCACAGTGCCATACTTGTCCACCTCTGGCATGTTCATGTCATCGATGAAGTAGATCAGCCTTCTGGTGCCAGGTGGGCCAAAAATTCTCCCTGATTTCTTCTCCAGGGGTTTCTCAAGGACAGCTGCAGTGAGAGAAGAAGGTGGGTGGGGGGTCAGCACTGCAGGACCTTGCATCACAGCCGAGTGTGGGGCTGGCTGCCGGCTCTGCCAGCCTTACCCTGCAGCATGGCTGAGGTTGTGTAGAAGTTGAGGGGCACAGACTGCACCAGATATTCATCTGTGCTGAGTGCTTCCAGCTTGTCCCACATCAGGACTGATTTTCCCGTCCCTGCATTCCCCACCAGCATCACTGGCCGCTGCCTCTCCATCAGCAGGTCCAGGAAGTAGCGAAGGCGAATGGTCTCTGAGGTGTGCACCATGGCAGCCTGGGGAGAGGCACTGTCAGTCCCTGCACTTGCCCTGGCATTGGCAGAGGCAGGATCCTCTGTTGGGGCAGCGGGCAGCGTGCCAGAGCCCTGCACAGCGTTCCTGGCAGCTCTGATGGACGATGCTCTCTGCATGCAAACCTGGTCCCTCTCTAAAGCAAAAGGTCTTGGGTGCTCTATTATTCTAAAGACTTTCTGACCAAAACCAAGTCATTACACAGAACAATATGGACAGTTCCTCAAACAACCAAACAGCCACAGCTCCTTGGCCTTTTCCCCAGCAGCTCAGATAACACCCCCAAGATGTCATTGCAGGAAACACAAATTGAGTACTAAAGAACATTTTGCACACAGGCAATAGTCACAGCTATTTTGCAAGTCTCTCTGAAGCTGCAGGTTAATCTGAAGATGAAGGAGACATGGAACTTGCAGCCCTTGCTGGGGTTTCTGTCGGGTAAAGAGAAACCATCAGGTTTTCTGGGTGCTACCAGTCCAAATCGTGATTATGCTCCAGGCATTGCTGAGGGGAAGACTGTGGAGTGATAGTCAAATAAACCATATAAACATAGAGCTTGTGGTAAATACCTGTAAGGGGACATCAGGGTCAAGCTCGAACTCCGGCACTCTTTCATCCCAGAGACTGAATTTCTTTGTTTTTGGATCAATGTAATAGTCAAAAACTGTCCCCTGACTAGGAAACTTGATGGTTTTAAATTCCGTCAGCCACCACTTGCTGAACTGCTGGCGGTGATCCACCAGCTGGAGGACAAAACAGAGAGACACTCAGACACCAGCCCCACGATGGGATGCAGAGAGGGGTGGCAGGTGCCGGGCAGTCCCGTGGCTGTACCTGGTCCTGGAACAGGGCCCCACCGAAGGCCCAGATACAGGCAAAGATGAAGAAGAGCTCATATAGCTCCCGGGGTGAGTCTGCTGGGACATTCTTTGGTGTCAGGAAACATTCTAGCAGGGACAGAACTGTCTGTATGGCCGTGACCTCAGGAATGGGGGTGATTGTCTTGAACCCAGACTTGAGCTTCTCCAGGCATGGTGGCAGGTACTTGTCAAAGAGGATCATCAGAGCGGCCTTCTCAGACTTCTCTGTTCTTGTCTCGATCCAGCTGGCCACAATGCTGCAGCAGACAAGCAGGGCTGCAGCAAGCATATGGGGGCCAGCGCCCATCCCTAAATCCCATCCCTAAATCCTGTCCCTAAATCCCGTCCCTAAATCCCATCCCATCCCACCCTTCTCCCTCCCCGGCTCACGGGTTCCAGCCCAGGTCTGCAGGGTTGATGTAGAGGATTCCAGCCCGGGACACGGTGGCCGGCGTGGCTGTCCGCAGGTGGCTGATCTCGAAGATGAGTCGCATGGTGGGAGTGAGGGGGATGCGCTCGTTGCTGGCCAAGGTGAGAACCTGGGGGAAGTGGCTCATTGTGGGCGATGCCTGGAGCTGGTCCCGCGAGATAACAAGCAAGCAAAGCCCCTGGCACCAACCTTATTGTCATCCATGACTGTATTCAGGGACTCGATCCACATTGGATCAATGTCTCCATCAAGGATGATCCATTTGGGGCCATCATGTGTGATATTGGCCAGGTCACGCATTGCTGTGGAGAACAGACCTGCCCCACAAGGAGACACGGGTTGTTCCTCTCCACGCACAGCCCTTTGCTGGAGGACACGTGGGATTGGCGTTCCCATGAAACATAGTCCTTCTCCCTCCCACTCGAAAGAGCCCCAAGGAAAAGTCTTCCCATTCCGTCTCACATCCCATAAACTGAGCTCACAGCACTGGTGTCTCACCATCCTTCCATTCCCGTGTGGCTGGATGAATGATCCCGAACAGCTCATCGCAGGTCACCGCCTTGGGATCGAGGTCCACAGTGACTGGCCTCCTCTTGAGCCTTTTGTACGTCTTGTTGAGGGACTTCAGCACCTGTGGGGAGGGAATGGTGCAGCCACAGGCGCTGATCCCACCGGGGCAGCCACAGCCTTAGGCAGCCCCTGCCTGCAGTGGGGTTCGTGGAGCCCTGCTCCCTCCTGGACCCCTTCTGGGAAAGCACCTGACCTCCCTCTGCAGGGCCAGCTCCTGGACAGGCCACTGTGGAAGCCCAGGCCCTGCCAGCCAGCACCGTCCTGCAATCCTGCCAGCACCACAGCACGCACAGCATCAGCCATGAGAGCATGCCCCCGTCTGCTCTGTCTTTGTCTCTGCTGTGCTCATGGGTGCTTGGGTAGCCCCTGGGCTGTTCCTCCCAGACCTGCTCAGCGGCGTGGGCTCAGGTGGGCACACACAGTGCCTGAGGGCCTGGCATGGCCGTGGCTGCACCGCTGTCCCCCCCCAAACACGGCTCTGGCAGAGCTGGGGTCTGCACGGCCCTCAGCGAGAAGCTGTGGGAGGCTGTGGGATGTGCTTGGCCAAGGCACAAGGGGCCCCACGTCCTCAGGGTGGTTTGGCCACTACCTGGGACTTCCCGCAGCCGGCGTTGCCGACGACGAAGACGGAGTGTCGCACTTGTAGCAGTTCCTCCAGCTGTACCACCTTCAGCACAAAATTCTCCTCTGCCTGCAGCTTCAGCTCCAGCACGGACTCACGGATGATCTGGGAGGGAGAGCAGGAACTGAACACCAGCAGCCTTGGAAAGACCCTGGAGATGAGGCAGCCTCCTCCAGAAGTGCCGAATAGACCATCTGGATCCTGCCAGGACTAGGACATCGCTGGCCAGGGTGCTGCGCCTGAGCTTGCACCTTCTCAAATTCGAGGTCCCTCTTCCTGGGAACGTCCAGTGCTGGAAACAGGTCTCCGATCAGCCCCAAGAACACAGGCAAGTCATCTGTCACAATCTTGGGTATATTGAAGTCTCGTAAAGCTCTCATCAGAACCTGGTCCTCTGCAGAGCCAGGGTCCCCCCTCTTCAGGGAGCCTGCCACCACCAGCACGGACTTGATGGCCCGCAGCCCCCAGTCGTAGTGGTCCTGTGACAGGAAGCAGAGAACAACCATTTCACTTTGGTGAGGGAGAACTGCTTGGAACAGCACTGCAGAGAACACCCTGTCCATCGGCCTCCAGCCAGGTCATCCACGTGGCACCCACTGGGCTGGACCTAAACTGAGCTTATCTACAGGAGAAGCCTCTGTCAGTCATGGGGGTGGTTTGGAACTGGGAATCTGACTTCCTTCTTGGAGACACGTTCATAGTGTAAATCACCTCTCTTGAGATGAATAATATCTGAATGTTCTCACCTTAACTGGCCTAATTCTAATTCTAATTCTAATTCATTCCATGCTATTCTACTTTTGGGCTTCTTGTTTCCTTCCTTAAGGCACAAAGGTGCCATATGATGCACTAGGTAGAAGTGGGTCCTGTCCAGCCACAGACCTGAGCTCTGCAGAGCTGTCACTCTGTGTATCACCAGCAGCAATCCCACTACAGCGTCAAGTTTGATGATCAAATGGACTTTTTCCTCTCACGGCACTGTGTAATATTGTTAATTACCTGTTTCGACAGCAGCTCTTTGCAGAGCGTGTAGAGAGTGATGAACTTTCTTGCCAGAAGCCTGGCATCAAGGAATCCCTCTGCCACAAGCATGATTTCACAGATCAGTTCAAAATCGGGGACCACCATAGCGCAGGGTCTAGAGAGGAGCAGCAACAGTTGTCAGGGCCGCTTACCATGTCCTTACCCTCCCACAGCCGCCAAGCTTTGCCCCCAGGTTTCCAGTGTAACCAGCAGTTACACTTGCTGGGGTCTCCTGCCCAGACTCCTCCACCAGACTGGGGCACACCAGCCCTTGTGCAGTCACAGGTTGAGTTTCTCCAGGGACAGGGTCCCTGTGCCTCCCCTTCCAGTGCTTCACCCCTTTTTTGTCCTACTCTCAACTGGATTTTTAGTTGAGGGTGGCAACCCACCCGAGCATCCTGTCCCCTTGCTGAGCAGCCCAGCTTACCCTGCCTGGCCACCTCTGGGCAGTGACAGGACTGTCCCACGGTGCCAAGGGCTCTCTCGCCCCAGGACCTTGGCTTAGGTCACACTCTGGGGATGGCACACGGAGGTCAGCGCTGCAGTGACACCGACCCACCTGAACAGAGCTTTTAGATTCTCCGGCAGCTCTGTGCGCCCAGCGTAACCGGGGTTCATGGTGATGAACAGCCCAACCGATGGCACCAGGGAGATAGTCTCCCCAAGGAAGTTGAATGTTTTCTTCTTGGCGCGGATTGCATCTTGAATACATTTTACCTGCCAGGTGAGCAGAGGTGTTGGTTCTGGCAGTTCCCAGCTCCCTGCCCAGTGCTCTGGCTGGCCCTCACTGCTCCCCAAGGTGAGCCTGAGGGTTCGGCTGTGCCGGGAATAACACTGAGATCTTGCTGAAGCAGGAAAGCTGGCCTTAAACCAGCTTGTTCCTAATCACCCCAACTCCCTGTCCCAGGGGATGGCAGAGCCAGGGGGTGACAGGTCACCAGGATGGGACACAGCTGGGCCCAAATTCCCTACACTGCTGTGCTTTCACCCCCCACCCTGTGTCCAAACGGGACACAGTGGAGAGAACAGCAGCAAACTGTCCTGCGAGTCAGGTTTAACTGGGGCAGCATCCAGGACGTGAGCTGGGAAGTCTCTTTGCCACTGGGTTGTTGCCCAGTGCCACTGGGTTGTGGGGACAGCACACACCTGCACCGCAATGACAGACAGGACCTCCACCAAAATGCGATTGAACTCATCAAAGCAGCCCCAGGCGCCTGTCTGGGCAAGTCCTTTGTAGATGTTCCCACAGGACTGGAGAGAAACAGAACAGCGGGACAGAGCTCAGGCACTGTGATCCCTCATGGTGGCTGTAATAGGGATTTGGTGACAAAACTCGAGTGCTGAGAGCTACTCGTGCATTACGGATTGTGCTCTTCCCTAGGGAAATTCCCCAGAGTGATAAAACTCCCTTGCTGAGGCTCCCCTGGGCTCCCATAGACCCAAAACCAGGGCCCCCTTGTCTTGGACAGCCCACGGTTCTCACCGCGGTGCCTCTGTCCCGTGGCCCTGTGCCCTACCCTGTAGTCCATCTGCTCGGAGCAGTTGAACACGTAGACCATCATACCCACGGCCCGGCCCAGGTCCTTGGTGGTCTCTGTCTTCCCGGTGCCCGCGGGGCCGGCGGGGGCACCCCCCATGTAGAGGTGCAGGGACTGTGTCAGGGTGATGTAGCACCTGTGTGGGGAGGCGGCCGGGGCTGAGCGGGGCTGGGCTGTGGCGTGGCCACCGCGCCGCGGGCACTGGGGAGCCGAGGCCAACCTGTCCGTCAGGGGGGTGATGACCAGCCGGGGGGTGTTCCCCAGGTACTCGTAGGCGTACAGGAGCTGAGCGTCGCAGATGTTGGCGTAGCAGTGCTTCTCCCCATCATCCCAGCGGTGCCGGAGCTGGGACTGCCAGGCGAACGCCTGCGAGGTCTCCACCTGTGGGGCAGCCGGCTGTGGGGGGCAGGCGGGCACTGGCACTGCCCACCCTGGCCCGCTGGGACGGCGACACACCCGTGCCTCGGGACCCTCCGCTCCCTCCCAGTGCAGGGAGGGCGTGCAAACGGGTCCTGGTGCCATGCTGGGATGGGTGAGGACCCTCCTTCCTCACAGTCCACACCCGCCAACTGAGGTCCTCAGCCCAAAAATAATAGAACAACCAGAAATCTGTGCACTAAAGAGATGATCTGAGAGATGGTGCAGCAAAAATACCCTCTAGTACCAAATACCTTTGTTTGGATCATTTTGGCCACAACGTCCCTTGCATGGACATCAATAGTACAGATTGTCATGATCTTCATTCTGTCTCCAGCACTCAGGTTCCCAAGGAGCAGGGAAATCAGGGCATTCAGTCGAGCGATCTGTGGAAGGACAGAAATAATGGACATAGGGATGATGCCGTCATTTGCCCACGTCTCAGTGACCCCTGGCTGGGCAGAAAGGTTCAGGCCAGCTCCAGGTCAGGTCGAGATAATGCCAACCTGCTTTTTGTTATAATCCTTCAAGGCATTCTCGTAACCCTTCTCCAGACTCGCAAAAGCAACACCAACCTCTGAGGTCCAGGCGATCTGGGTGCACGTCAGAGCAACCTGCAGCAAACCATGGGGACAACACGGCCATAAAGAGGAACCTGCTGTGGCTCAGGGTGGGTGCCTGTGCCTCCCGAGGTGCTCTGTCTCCTCCTCAGGTCCCTCTCGGACCTGGCTCAGCCTGGCCCCGGGCAGCAGCACCCACCTGTGCTGGGTAGTCAAACACCCACTGCTCCCTTGGCTTCTCCTCGTAGGTGCCCAGGGCCTGAGGGATGAGGTTTCGCAGCGTCGCGCGCATGCTCTCCAGCAGCCGGTTCAGCCAAATCTCCACCTGAGGGTCACATCCGGTGGAGCTGAGCCAGCAGCTCCCAGCCCACACCCACTCAGGCTGCACAAACCTCTCCCTGTGCATCTCAGTATGCCACAGGAGAGAGCCTCATGCCAGTCCCACAGGGCACATGCCATGGGATGGGATGGGATGGGATGGGATGGGGGGTGGTCTGAGGGCAAACAGCCGAGGGGAAGCCACCCTGCAGCCCTCCAGGGACTGTGAGGCTGGGCAGGTTCACATGACTGTGCTGTTCTGTACCTACAACCCCCATTTCTGGAGTTTTTGGCCAAAAATCTTTGTAATTGCATTTTTTTACTCCTGCCATGCTGTTAGAGCACAACCAGCAAAAGGCTCATCCCCATCCTCAACATGCAGGATGCCCCCTGCCTCAGCGTGCAGAGCCTCCACGGAGCTCAGCTGACCTGGCCGGACAGGTCACAGTCTGCATCGAAGGGCACGAACTCCCCGTCCCGGCTGAACATCCCTTGGGCCACCTTCAGAGGCTTTTCGTCTGAGCCCTCCAGGAACTTCAGCTTGGCCAAACTGTCGTACAGCTTTGTCAAGTGCCGGGACACCTGAGAGCAGAGGCACAGCCACTGTCAGGAGCCCCGTAACGTTCAGAGGTGTGATCAGCAATTGGATCTACCCCCGGGTGCTCCCTGGGCGCTGCACCCCCAGGAAGAGACCAGGGATGGTGTTCTGCCCGTAAGAGTGAAAAATGTCCTAAAACTGCTCGAACAAGGGAAATGGCACAGGACTCACCCCCATGCTCACACACAGCCTGTACCTCAAGGGGCTCGGTCCCCTTCGATAAAATATCCAGTAGGTCCGCAGAGGAGACAAAATAGAACCGGGGAAAAGCCAGTCTTTTGGTCTCAAGGTATTCGGCCAAGGCCTTCTCACAGACCGCCAGCCTGGGAGAAAACAGAAAAACCTGCCATTAACCCCCACATATTGGTTTTACTCTTTGCTCAGCCCTTGTGTTGCTGATGCTTTGGAGGAATCAGCCCCTTCCTTTGGCCCCCCCAAATGCTTCACCAGGATGACTTGACCCTTACCTGTCCTGCAGTGCTTCCAGCCGGGTGTGCAGCCCGGGCTTGTTGGTGCATTCAATCACGTTGGGAGTTTTTACTGCATCAGTCATTAGTTCCTGAAGAGGAAAAACACTTCAGGAAACCCAAACCGGCAGAGAGCTATAGGGAAAATGGGAGGGGGAAGGGGCTGCGCACTCGGAAATCTTCGTCAATGGTATCGAATTTCTTTGAGTCCTCTGGCAGTTGACGGCGTGTGTCTTCGGATGCTATGAAGATTGTTTCCAGGTGACTCCACTTCCTCTGTACTTCGAACCAGGTGTTGATAACAGTGTCAGTGGTTGACAGCTTCTGCTGCCAGTCCTGTGCCCTCTGAAGGAAGAAGGCTCGGTACTTGGAGGCCAACACATTCTGCAGCTGCATTTGGTTGTCTTCCAGCGTCTCAATGAGCACTTCATCCGTCTTGAGCAGTGGGAGCTGAGTCCTGCTGTGGGGCTCATACTCGAAGTCCATTGTTGCCCAGGTAGTGTCCAGGGCATTCAGCACCTGCAGTTGGGGCACGAGGATGAGCTGGATGCCATGGTGCTGGGTCCAGCCCCGGCAGGGAAGCAGGAGGATAGAGGAACGCCTGCTCCAGGCATGGGCTCCACAAGCTCTGTGTATTCCCTGTGGACTCCAGCCCCAGGAACCAAAGCACAAGCCCTTGATAGCCACAGAGTCACGTTTGCACAGGGGTCTCAGCAAAGCAGGGGAGGAGCTGAGCCCCGTTTACCTTCTCCATCCCAGCCTCCTTCGTCGCTTTGTCCACGATGCCGCGAACCTCCTCCTCAAACTTGTGTAGGTTCAGCTGCAGCAGATCAGCGAGGGTGGTGTTCTCGGACATGGTGAACTGCACCTGGAGCAGAACCGGCGTGGTTGGGCCGTGGGCTCCCCTCCGCAGAGAGTCAGTCCAGCAGCTCACCCAAACGAGCTCATTAACACCCCCATTTAGAGACCCTACACAAATATTTGCATGTGGCCAGATTTAAACCTAATGGCACCCTTCCCTTGCTGGGTGTGGATCTTGGGAGCCTCCTGGGCCAGGGGCTGGAGCCTCATGGGCCAGGGATGGGCAGGAGGACTCAGGAGCACCTTGGTTGTCTGCACAAGCTCCTGCCAGTGCCGGTCCCTGATGGCTGGGTTCTGCAGCTCGCTCACGGCGCGCAGGGACGTCATCATGTTCTTCATGCTGCTCTCCAGCCCCGTGAACGCGTCCCAGCTCTTCACGTCCTTATCCAAACTCCGGATGTCTTTAGCGAATTTCTTGCACTCGATATCCATATCCTCAACGTTGAGGTCCGACCACTTGGTTGTATTCCAGGTGGCGATGCTCAAGTTCACCTGGACGCAGGATACATTTCCACAATCTGTGATTAGCAGGAGTGTTCCTGCCCGGGAAGAAGAGCAGCATGCCCAGTGCCCACATGCTCACGCATGCACACGCCATGCACACCAAGTGTAACAACCTGCCCCATGTCTCATCCTCCCTCTGATGGCAGTGAGCTCTCTGAGAAGCTGCAGCAGCTCTGCACCTTTGGCTGGCAACGCCCAGGTGGCACCAGGTGCCCATGCCAGCCAAGAGCAGCCTGCTGTCCAGCCCTTGCCTGGAAGCAGCGTTGGGCACTGTGCCTTGGCTCCTAGACCCCAGCACGTACCAGGGTGACCATGTCCCAGAGCTCCTTCAGCAGCCGCAGCTCCCTGCGACATGTTTTAAGCTGTTTGTAGTCTGGGAGCAACACCTCAAACAGCGCAGCTGAGGTGGCCAGGTCTGCCATGTTGCTCTCCAATTCTGCGATGCTCACGTGTTGCTGGATGGAGGAAAGAAAAAGGTCTCAGCCAGGGACTGTGTGCCAGGGACATGTCTCTACTCCAGCAGTGGCTCCATCCCTGCTGCACAGCCAGACCCCCCCATCAGCTGAGCCCCAACTGGAGCAGCTGCCCCTCCCCAGCATCAGTGGTAGGGGTGACCCTGGCGTCCTCCCCTTCCTTACCGTGTTCAGTGACGTGTAGGGGTCTGGGTCTGTGTACGAAAAAGGGGCTTTTTCCTGGAATGTCTCCCGGAAGGCGAGCTGCTGGACCTGTGTGGGAGGATGGGGCTCATGGGGCAGCCAGGATGCGGCCGTTGGGAAGAGCAGCAGAGTCTCCCCAAAGCCTCCCCTGCCCGCAGCCCCCAGGCCGGCACCTCGAACTCCTCGCCCTTCTGGCGGAGGATGGCAGCCTCGGCGGCTTGCAGGGGTGCTGCATTCTCTGCCACCCGCAGGCACAGCTTCTTGTTGTTGTCCCAGAGCTCGGGCAGGTTCTGCAGTGGACACCATGTGAGGTCACCAGCCTGGCCCCAGTCAGCCCCTGCCCAGTTCCCTGCACCCTAAGCAGCCTACCTGGAGCTGCAGGTGGACCTCCTCCGGCATCTTGTCCCCGTAAGTCTTGAGCAGCTCAACTGTCTCCTTCAAGGGCTCAAACATTCTGTCAGTCACCTCCTGCCTCTCCCTGACCCTTGCCAGGTGCCCCATCACCCCCACCAGTGCTTCATAGTCTCCCTCCTCCAGAGGTTTACTCAAGCCGGCAGTGGACTCTTGGATGAAATTCTGCAGCTCCTGGAGACTGGGAGGACAATGGGGCTCACCAGGGGTCCCTGGGGCTAGGGGCTCACTCTGCAGGGCATGGACCCCCAGAGACTCACCCCTGAAGGTGC
Organism: Vireo altiloquus; assembly: GCA_013396875.1. NCBI lineage: Eukaryota > Metazoa > Chordata > Aves > Passeriformes > Vireonidae > Vireo > Vireo altiloquus. The sequence continues at coordinate 40,416 of VZRF01009117.1, read as the reverse complement.
CTGGAACCTTCACCTGCACTTTCAGTGCTCTGTGTCCCAGGGCCAGCCCTGCCCTAGCACACAGTGGTGCCTGTGCCACAGCTTAGCTGGGCTTCAGTCACCGGCAGCACCAGTCCCTGCACCAGGGCTCACCAGGCCTTACCTGGAGGTAACGTGGTGGGCGAGGTACTGCCGGAGCACCAGGCTCTGGCCCTTGATGGCAGCCAGCAGCTCCTTCTTGAAGGGGCGGCAGTCACTCTGTAGCCACCCTCCAAACACTTTGGTTTCAGCAAACTCTGACACCTCCTCATACAGTCCCTCGAGTGCGTCGATCTGGGGACGAGAGGGGGTCATCGTCCATGGCTGGCATCTCCCTGGGCACCCAGTGTCCTCTAGGGCACCCCAGGCACGCAGCACATCTCAAGGCACCCATCCCACACCTCCTGTTGAAAGAGCTGGAGGGGTGGAATCCCTGGCGCCAGGAGATTCTCTGGCTCTGGCTCTGGCTCTGTCTCTTCTTCTCCGCCACTGCCCAAGATGAGGAAGCGCTCCAGGAACTCCTCAGGGCTCTCCTCCCACAGGTGGGAGTGCTCCTCAAAGCTGGCACTGAATTCTTCACCTTCTGCCATGGTGCTGACCACCAGTGACATCAGCTTCTCCTGCAGCCTCACGAGATCCACCTGCTCCTCCAGCGCGGTCTGAAGGGACAGGCAGAGCTCATGGACTGCTTGGGGACACCAGCCACCCTCACCCACCTCCTGCTGAGCCCCGGGGAGCCGCTGCCTGTGATGGACTCACCTTGTAACTGACCTCCTCCGCCAGCAGCCGGGGCATGGAGGCTGCCACCGCCTCCGTGTCCCTGAGCAGCCCCTCCATCAGCGTCAAGAAGCTGTCGCCGGCCCCCACCTCCAGGGAGGGCCGGTACTGGACCCGGCCCTCGTACAGGTCCATCTGCACCTCGAACAGCGGGGACTCCTGGGCCTGAAACGGGTCAGTGCCTGGTGTGGGGCTTCGTGTCCCACAGCCCCACAAGCTGCAGGGAGCATGAGGACAGTCATGTTTGGCCACTGACCAAACTGACCGCAAGCGGTGGGACACCCCGAGCCCAGCACAGGGATACCCACTGCCAGGACACCGGGACCTACATCAGGGGTCATGTTGGTGAGCAGAAACTGCAGGGATTTGTGAACGAGTGTGCAGAGCCCATCGAACACGATTCTGTCTATGTGTCCCACATAGGCTACCCATATTTTCGAGGACAGGTCAGCCTTAAACAGATCTGCGTTCTCCTGCCGTGGGAAAACCAGATGGTGTTGGTCATTGAACGCCCAGCAAAGGCATCAGCTCCTTTCCTCCTTCCTCCTGCTCCTGCGAGCCATTCAGTGCTCGAGGGCCGTGTCTCACCTTCACCATCTCCTGGATCTTCACACCTGTATCCTCAATGACAGTGCGGCGCTCAGCTAAGGCACTTTCTTTCCCATCCAGGTCCAGGAGTGCGGTTGCCTTGTTGTCCTTTCTTCCAAACAAGGGAGTGGCTGAGCAGTTCTGCAGGGAGGAGAGAACAGGGCTGCTCTGCTGAGCCAGGGAAAGGACAATCCCGGCTACACGTGTTCCGTAAGATGCTTGTGAAGTGCCAGCAAACATTACCTCCATCAGCTGGATGATGTTCTCTAGGTTCAGCTTCGCTCTGTGGACCCGTCTCTGCAGGTCATGCAGGATCTCCCTCATCTCCTGGATGTATTCCATGACACCTGGGAGGGAAATGGGCACACGACTGCATTGTGGAGACACCCCCAGGGCAGTGGGAGTTTGGTTGGTGCTGGGGACCAGGGACCCCCAAAATGTACAAGGAGGAGCCCCAGCCTTGGATGACCAAGGATGGGGGTTGTACCTTCATGGCTCCAGAACAGAGACGTCTCGGCACTGGCCAGACGGACGTCCAGGGCCCCCAGCTCCCCTGCCAGCAGTGGCTCCTCCACTGGCATCAGCCGCTGCTTCACCTGGAGCCAACACACCCACAGGTGAGTGCTCAGGTGGAGCAGGGGCCCTGCTGCAGCTGAGCACCAAGGAACAGGGTCCCCACCCCACCAACACAGTGGTGGATGGCAGCAGCCACAGCTTGGCTTAGCTACAGGGTGGGCAGGGACCTTAGGTGCCAGCGGATGGGCCTGTGGTACCCAACCTCCCCCCAGTCCCTTTCAGCCTGGCTGTGGCTCAGGGCATGGAAAAGCAGCTGGGTTGTCTCCCCTTCAGAACCTGCCTCATTGTACCAGCCCACGATGAGCTCCAAGTTGTCCCCTATCTTTTGAAAAGTCTCATTTTGGGCAAAGAGGCTCTCGGCATTGCTTGGGATGTCCTGCCGCTGCTGGATGTGCAGGTACTTCACCTCCCGCAGGACGGCAGCGAGCTGCGAGACACCGCGGCCGGGAAGGTGAGCAGCACCCCCTGCACCCCGAGCAGCCCCCGAGACCGTGGGGCTCACACCGGGGTGAGGGATTGCTGGTGCTCCCCGTGCCAGTGCTGACCTCTCTGCTGAAGTTCACGCTGAGGAGGGCAGACTCGGGGTCCCTCAAAAGCAGGGGCTGCTCCAGGCTGAAGTGGCATTCCTGGCCGGGTCCGGATGCCCATTCCTCATAGATGCTCTTGCTGTAACTTTGCAGCAGCCCCATCATTTCCTCGTACTTCCCGGACACCACCTCAGCCTCAGCACCCACCATGGCACTGTCAGAGCCACAACAAAGCAGCAGGTGCTGCAGCAGGACATGGGAGGGGACCCGCTCCAGTGGGATCCTGCCCCACTGCTGCCCTGTGTTCCCATGGGATGACAAGGGACCTGCACCTACGGGTGGTCAATGGCCAACAAGTCCTTGCGTGGCCCCTCCAGCCGCTGCTGCAGCTCCAGAGCCCACTTGAGCTTCCCGGCCACCGGTGGCAGGTTCTTGTGGATGGCTGGGGCCCCGCCGTGGGGCGGTGGGGACACGGTCCGGGTGTTGTACAGTGCCTTCACGCTCTCCAGCTCGGCCTCAAACATTCCCAGCAGGGCCAAGTGACAGGGGGAAGCCTCGGCCCTGATCAGGGGTCGCTCCAGCACGGAGGCAAACATGTGCACCAGCTGCAGGAGAGAGAGGCAGGCGCTGGTTCCTGCAGCCTGGAGCGGTCCCAGTCCCTGCGGGAGCTGCGTGCCAGGCTGCTGAGCTGGGGCACAGGTACCTTCACAGCAGCTGACAGGCGGTTGCAGTCATCAAAGCCCTGGCAGAAGATAGCAGCCAGCTGCTTGTTTGCGTCCTCAACCTTCTTCTGGAACTCTTCATAGTCTTTGTTCCATTGCTGCCAGTGAGAGCAAAATGGTTTAAAGTGGCACAGCCCCTGTGCCTCCTTCCCAAATCCTTCAGGAAGGATTTGCTGAACCCAGAGGGTCCAGAGCCCCGTGACCTGCTCCAGAGCCACTCCTGTGCTGCTGTGGGACCATCCCATGTGTCCCTTTGTAGCGTGTTCTCACAAGTGATTTTTGTTTTTTCACTTAGCCAATGTCAACACCTCCATTCCAGCATCCATTACATTTCCGCTCCAGCATCTGCTCACCTCTTCGTCGGGATCCAAGGGATCATATTTGCAGTCGGCAAAAGCTTTGGTGGCTTCACAGACCTCCTCAGAGATCTGCAACACCCAGCCGCCAAGGAAGTTTCCTCTCACACCTCCCAGCACCGTCTTCTCCAGCTTCAGAAAGTCGACGGCTATCTGGAACAGCTCCTGGCAAGCACAAACCCCCTTTTACCTGGCTTCCCCTGTCCCAGGCTGCAGGTGCAGGAGCTGCAGCACCAGCACAGGGCTGTGTCCTGCCAGCTCAGCAGTCCTGAGGAGCATCCTCACAGGGATGCTCCCCGGTTCGGCCGGGGTGTGCCCATCCTGCCGCGGGGGCTCATGGCTGGCAATGGTGCCACTGAACTCCCAGTGATGTCCCTCTGCGCCAGCCCACCCCAGGCTGCAGCTGAGCTCGTGCTGTACCACTCCCACCCCAGGACCCCCAGGGCAGGGAAGGCCTGACTGAGGCTGCCACTGTGCCCTGTAATGCTGTGCTGTCACCTTGATGGTCCTGAGCCTCTGCAAGAAGGTGTCCATCCTCCTGAAGATCTGTGTGGGGGGAAATTCCCAGAGCTCTGGCTGTGTCTGGGAGGGGAGAAGGGCTGTCAGTCTGGTGCTGATGTGGAGGGGGTCAGATGTTCCTGCACCATCCGTGCACCCACCGGGAACAATGTGGGCATTAGGTCAGAGCAGTAAGTGCTGTAGGACTGGAAGAACTTCTCCATGGTGGAGATGGCTAGTCTTATTCCCTCCAAGCTCTCCTGGGGTTCTCCTTGCAGCCCCTTCAGCAAGTCCTCTGGGCTCAGGTATTTACAGGTCTGGGGCAGACAGAGACAGGCAGGGACCATTGTCAGGAGGATGTGAAGGCTCCTCCTGCCGCCTTCACCCCCACAGACTTGCTGGTGGTCGCCTGCAGCCCGTGGCTGTCCCAGACTCTCCCCAGCGCTATGGAGGGCTCTGCTGTTCCCTTGTCTGGGGTGTCTCTGCGTCACCATAACTGGACTCTCCACATCTGCCCCAGAGGGGCCACTGGAGGGGACAGGGGTGGGTCAGTGCTGGCCTTGGGGCTATACCAGGCTGATGAAGAAGTTGCAGATCTCCTGCAGGACACGGGCTATGTGGGCAGGCGAATGGTAGTACACGCAGTGAGCCCGGAGCAGGCAGATGGTGCACAGCACCTTGGGCACGTAGGAGCGCAGCTGTGGGAGCAGAGCCTCGTCAGTGCAAGGCCACAGCTGAGCCAGGGGCCTGTGTCCCCCTGAAGCCTCGGGGGCTCTGCTACTGCCCAGATAAGGCCAACAGGCTGTGCCTGGTTATTTTGCCACATGTCACTTACCAGGGAGTAATCCACTTGCTCCATCTCCTCCACCAGCGACTGCAACGGTTGCAGGTGGATGCTGACATCATTGGCTTCCTCCAGACCTAGGACATGGAGAAACTGTGTTGGGATGAGGCCTCCAACCTTGCTGGAGGCAGCCACCACCATGTCATGGGACCTCACCCCCACTGACGGTCCTGAACATGTTCTGCAAGGATGGCCAGTAGCAGCTGTCAGCCTTCTCCAGCGCCTTGGACAGCACTGCCACTTGTGGTGAGAGCAGCTGGCAGGGAAGAGGCGTCAGGATCAGCATGGGTGGTCCAGCATGGGGGGGTCAGCAAGAAGACATGTGACCACCACGGGTGAGACAGTACCTGGTCATTGATGCACTCCAAGTTGGTCAGCCTGCTCTGCCAGAAGTCAAACTCAACCCTGGGCAGGGGATGCAGCCCCTCCAGCAGTTGCTGTTCTGAGTTCTGGCTAAAGATCTCTTCAACCTGATGGAACCACTCGATGATGACGGTCTCGATGGAGTGCAGCACTGAACTATCTATGGGCCCCACCAGGCTGAAAGGCAGATGGGTTATGCCCCATGGAAGCCCTGAACTGCCCCAGAGGAACCCCAAACAGCCCTAGGGAAGCCCCTCATGCCTGCTTGTGGCCATCTCTGCCTGGGAGAGCCCCTCAAACATCCCCTGCTGCAGGGGATGGCTGCGCCCAGGGCTGTGCAGGGACTGAGAGGGTGTCCCAGCTCCCATCCCTCCCTGAGTGATTTATGCTGTCCTGGGCCCCTGCCAGGCTTTTGTGGCACCAAGTGGTGCCAGCTGCACCCACCAGTCCAGGACGGCGCCTGAGTCATCCCAGCTGACCAGGTGCTCGGGCAGAGGGAGCAGCGGCTTTCCCTGTATCTTCCCACTCATCATGAACATCTTGTTCTGCAGCTTCTGGGTGTGTCGCACCACGTCCTCCACCACCACTCTGGGCCAGCCCTCCTCCTGGCTCAGGAGCAGAGGGGACAGAACCTGGGAGACAGGGCTAGGTCAGGCACAGGGCAGCAGGCAGCCCAGTGCTCCCTCTCGCTGCCTGTTGAAGCACAGCCTCAGTGCAGTCACGGCTCTCTTGGCCACAGATGGGTTTTGCTGATGTTTATCTCACCAGTGTGACCAAAAGGCCTCTTGCTCTGGGCTTCCAGCCCTCAGGGGTTGGAAGTGCTGGAAGTGGCACAGGAGTCAGGCTGGCACACGAGCAAAAGCTCCCAGCACTGATGGGGAACAGTGAGGGCTCCTGGAGCTGATGCAGCTTTTGAGTGCTCTGGACTGGCAGTGGGAATATTTATGGGAAGTTTGAGAGAAATCTACTTAGACATTTCCCAGCTGCAGGGTGGAGGTAAGTGGGCATTATTACGAGTTTTTAAAATTGCAGGGAGGAAGTGATCCGGTTGGGGCCAGGAGAAAACCAGGTTGGTGACCTTCACCCAGCTCTTGTCCTTGTGGGGCTCGTTCAACAAAGGATGGGAGCCACTGCAAGGTCAGGGTGAGTGCCTGGGGCAAATTTCTTCTCTTTTGGAGCCCACCTGGAAGTTTGGCTAGAGCAGCCCACAGTGGGGGTCCCAGCGCAGCAGGGTACCCGGGGAGCTCAGCTCACCCTGCCCGCCCCAAGCCTGTGCCTGCACGGGCAACCCACCTCCAGCAGCACGGTGATGAGCTGCTCCACGGGCGAGGGGCCAATGTCTCCCACCAGCAGAGTGCTCCGACAGTTCTCCCCAGTGATGTTCTCCCCCTTCTTCTTCACAAAGTAGATTCCCTTGCCCTTTAGGGTGGGTGGGAAGCAGGTAGTGGGCAGGGGCTGCCCAGCAGGGGTCAGCCCCAGCACCAGCTCCAGCATTTCCGGCTGCTTGAAGAACTTGTCCAGCATGACAGAAGTCTCCTCGCTGCTCATAAACTTGTCCCACTTGTCCGACCGGACACGCAGCAGCGCCGTGGCCAAGCTCTCGAGGAGGTCTAACCGCTCATCCCGTTTCTCTGTGTCTGCCATCGTGCCAGCACTGGGCTCGGCTGCAGCTCCCCAGCACCTGAGGCGGTCCAGTGGGCAAAACCCTACTCAGCCAGGGGCTGTGCCGACCCCACACCCTGCCCTCCTGACACTGCCCATCCCACCCCTCCACTGCCCTCAGCCTTCCCTCTGCACATGCAGTCTTAGGGGAAGCTGCCAGTCCCATCCCTGCCTGGTCCCAGTGGCCTCAAGCCTACCCCATCCCTGCCTGGCCCATCCCTGCCTGCCCCATCACCCTCGGACCTGCTCCATCCCTGCCTGGCCCCATTGCTGCCCTGGCTCACCCCAATCTTACCTGGCTCTGCTGCTTCTCTGTGGCACCCCTCAGCCCGCCACTGTTAGCAGTTGAACTGACAGCCTGTGCCCCAACTGCCCCTGCACCAGCCCAACGGGCACCGGCGCCAGCCCAACTGCAGGGCTGCCCTTCCCCCTCCACACCCCGCAGTGTCCCCATCATCCCTCAGCAGGGGCTGTTTGTCCACCCTGGCCAGACTCAGGCTGCAGTGCCAAAGGCTGCCCCACCCGAGGCACAGGATGGGCAGGGACTGCAGCAGGGAATGCTCTGGCTCTGGCAGATCCCCACCATGGCACAGGCTTAGCACTCCCAGCTTGCCCTCGGCTCCAGCTTGGCTTTGATCCCATTCACAGCTGGGTACGAATCCCCCAGCCCTGCTGCAGAACAAGGTGCCCGAGGGTACCCCAGCATCGTCCCAGGTCCTCCATGGTGCAGTGAATGCTACTGCTGTGGGCAACCACGCCCCTGCCCAGCCAAGCTTGGTGCCCTGAGCTGGATGCAGGACCAAGAGTTGTCCCAGCCTGGAACAGCCACCCTGTGTTCTGCACTGAGACACCCGGGCACTGTCCCGGTGGCCAGGGGCAGCTGGTGAAGGCACGAGGCTCACAAACACCTCCAGCACTCCAAGACCTCGGACCGGGAGGAGCACGAGCCCAGTCCAAGGCTGGGCGCAGGGCATGGGCTGACAGTGGCACAGGACTTGTGCCCATCCCAAGCTGCACAGAGCACAGGAGGCCACGCGAAGCGCGGTGCAAGTGTTTATTTGCTGCTGATCTTCAGCACTGTTTACAAGGCCATGGCAAATTAAAAAAAAAAAAAAAAAGAATAAAAAATCCTGCCCCCCCCCCGCCCCACTCCTGTGAGGCCTCTGCACTGAACCACCCACATACAAAATAATCTACAAGGAGAAAACTATACAGGAGTATTTACACCTCTGATAAATAGACTAATACTGATCCAGGCGCCTCCAGACCATGACTGGGGATGGGGACAGGACAAGACATGGGCGATTGTGAGGCAGAGAGGTGGAGGCCACAGCCCCACTCGCCAGATCCCCACCAGCAGCCATGCCGAGGGCAGGCTCCAGCTCTGGGGGTGTTCCACTCTGGCACCACGCTGCCCTGGCACAAGGGCTGTGACACAAGGATGTGCTGGGCAATGCCAAATCCAAGCCATAGCCCCCACAGCTGGGTGAGGGCACATCTCTGCCCTGTGTGGCACCACTGCTCATCACAACGGTGACAGTCCCTGCCCTTTGTCCCTCCTGTGTCTGCAGGGACCGTTCCAGTGCAGGGGGTGGCTGGGAGGGTGCAAGGCAGCAGCGTGGGGACGCCCAGGACAGACCCAGGCCCGCTACAACGAGGGCCAGGAGCTGTTATCTCTGCAGGGCCCCCCTGGGGCTGACACCCCACACCCCAGCACCTGGGCACCCCAAAACCGCCAGCTGCTCACCAACAGCTGCTCCCCCTCCTGACGGGACACCCTGAGGGCGTCTGAACACGGGTGCTGGGGGGACCCAGGGCCACATGGCTGCAGGCTTCCTGGGGGTCAGAGGCAGGGAGGGTGCCCCTGGTGCTGTGGCCAGGGCTCCCAGGGGTGCTGTGTTCCAGCTTGAGCCTGTGAAAACAGTGTCCGGCGATGAGGCAGTGATGGGGGGCCAGAACCACTGAGATGTCCTTGCCCCTTCCCTCTCCCCACTGAAAAGAAATGGTGAAGCTGAAGCTGGGCCCTGGGCCTCGAGGGCCAGCTGTTGGCATGGCCCCTGCCCCACAGGCCCCCATGATGGGGGGATGCTTGGTCCGCTACAGGGGCACACTGGCCTCACAGGGCCAGTCTGGCTGCTAGTGCCTCTTGGTGGAGGAGACCTTCTTCTTCCTGGCAGCCAGCATCTCGTAGAAGGGGTCCCGGCTGATGGCGGCCCTGGCAGGGGAACAAGGGCTGGGTCAGGCCAAGCTGCTGCAGCGATGGGTGCGACCTGCCAGGCCTGGCCTTGGGCAGGTCCTGTTATATTCCTGGGGAAATTTTCTTCCTCCACCCTTGCAGGATGCCCTGGGAAGCGCTGTTCCCTTCAAGGGCAGCAGGCAGGTCCCTGCGTGCCCCTACCCCCTTATGCTATTCCAAGCACTCACTTGATGCACTTGATCCACTCCTCCTTCTCCTCAGGCGTGGGGGCAGAGATGCGATACACGGTGTGGTTCCCCTCCACCACACGCCCATCTGCCTCTGTCTTGCAGGCCTTGATCACCTGGTCCTTGTTGTCAGGGATGTAGAGCTCAAAGCAGTTCTGGGAGGGAGAAACTGCTCAGAGACAGCCCCCACTTCCAAAGGGGACCCCAGACTGGGAGGGAAAAGGCAGAGCTACGCACCCCTGGCATGGCCACCCCAGCATGGCAGAGGGACAGACACGCCCCTGTGGTGACCAGCCCCAGATCTGCTCCCAGCCACTGTGATGGTGAAGGCAGTGACTGCTCTGGGGCCCCCTGTCTCTCCTGGGGACATCTCAGGCTCCTGCAACACCTCCCAGCTTTTCCTGCCCAAGCCAAAGTTGCTCCCAAAGCCCAGAGGACACTGCTGCAGCACTCACAGGCTTCTTTGAGTCCTCCACCTCACGGATGCTCAGGTTCTCCAGGGGGATGATGCCACGGGGCTCCTTATCCTGGTGCGGCCAAGCAGAGGTTTAGCTGTGGGGTGGACACCCCCAGTCCAGCCCCCTCCCCGCCCCAGCTCAGCTCACCCTGCAAGGAGCGCACTCACCGTTGTGTACTCGAAATAGTAAAGGCAGTTGTCGGTCAGGATGAACCAGCGCCGCTTCCACGTCTTCACCCTGCCTCCTGGGAGCAGAGAGGGACAGTCGGGCACAGCCCTGCGAGCACAGCCGGGCACACGGCAGCTGCACGGACACACAGAGGCTCCAGCAGCACGGGGCCCGGGCGGACACACAGAGCCAAGCAGAGCCAGGCAGCGGCGGGCAGCAGCAGCAGGCAGCACACCCCGCACCGAGCCCGAGCAGGAAGCGGACGGATGAGGATGGAGGTGAGGGCCGGAGTGCCAGGCTGGGAGTGCTGTGGCCGTTCCCACCCAAACACAGATTCAGCACAGCTAGAGGAAACTGCGGCCAGGCAGCTCCCTGGGAGGACACAGGGACTTTCTGTCCACACTAACCATGGTCCCACTCATCCTGGAGCCCGGGTAAGGCAGGACCCAAGGCCACGGCCGAGCTCCACAGCTGCCACCCCAGTGGAAGAGGCTGGTCCCTGGGCACAGGCCCCGCACACCCCCGGGCCCAGCTCCCCCCACCGCAGCCATTGCAGCAGTGCCGAACGCAGGACGAGCACCCACCCCTGCAGGCTGGATCTGGCACGGATGCGAGGAGCCACAGCGTACACTGGGGGTCCTGCTCATCTCCTTCCCCTGCAGGCCCCTGTGGCCCCTGCTCCCCCGTGCCAGCCCACCCCTGTCCCTGCCACACAGCAGTTCCGAGGGCCAGCACCACTGCTCCCCGACACCTCAGGGTGCAGGCACTGGAGCAGTGCTGGTGCCCTCATGGGGACTGCTGTGAGCCCTTAGCACAGCACAGGGTACTGAGCAGACGGATCCTGCCTGCTCCCATCCAGCTCCATGCACTTGGCACGCCCTAACCACCCGTGCACAGGCTGGGGCCCCTCCTGAGGAGACCCCAAACCCGTCCCCATCCCTTGTGGCACCGGAGGCAAAGACCCACTGGCGAGGCTGAGCAGTCTGCGGACATGGCGATGCACAGCCGGGCAGGTGGCAAGGCGCCACTGTGGCCCTGTCCTCCACCGGGGTGGCAGAGGTGCCGCAGGCCTTGGGGAGCGCGCGGCATTGGCAGGGCCGGCACCCCACGTCCCTGCCTGGAGGTGGAGTGGGGCTGTCCTGCAGCAGGCGAGGTCCCCGGGCGGTGTGGGGTTAGCAGCAGCAGCAGCAGCAATGAGACTCATCACCAGCAATTAAAAACGCAAAGGAACGAAGCCCCAGCAGTGTGAGCAGAGCAGGGAAGAGGGGTACGTACCTCCTGGAGTTGGGGGCAAGGAAAGGAAGAGCCAAAATCATGGAAACATATAAATGAGGGAGAAAAGAAAATTAAAAAAAAAAAGGGAAAAAAATAAAAAGAGGAACCCCAAAGCCTCCCCTTGCCCTGCAGGTCAGTGGGGCCGGGCTGCAGCAGGGAAGCTGTGAGGGGTTGGGCCAGCAGCAGGGCCGTGGGGGCTTGACTGCCCTGGCTCACTGTGGCTCTGTGGGATGGGGCTCCTTGGCTGCTGGGCACAGGGTCTGGCTCCCTCCACCCCCAGGCTGACCGGCAGGGTCCTTCCCTGCCCCCCATGGGGTCCATGGCCACTTTGCTGCCTCTCTGCCACGCCACTAGTGGTGCCAACCTGAACCTGGGTGCACAGGGCCCCTCCAGTCAGGGACGGAAGAGCCTGGGGCTGTCCTGTGTCCCCCCAGCCCAGGGCAGGGAGCAGGCAGCTCTTGCTCTCCCCTCCCAAGGGGTTGGCCATGTATCAGGAGTTCTGACCCCAGCGAAAACACCCCACTGGGCCCTGATCCTGCTAACACCCATCCCCCCTCGCTAAATCCAGGCAGAGGTGCCAAGAAGAGAAGCCACAGGAGCCAGGGCGCGGAGGGCTCCGGCTGCGGAGCCGGGTGGTGCAGCAGGGATGCCATGCATGCTGCCTGCATGTGGAGCCGGGATGCAGAGGTGATAATGCCGTGGGAAGGTGAGGCAGGGGCTGTCTGTGGTATGGAGGAGGACGCACGCAGCCTGGGGCAGCTCGCCGCTCCCGGGGGCCTGCTCCGACACACCCTGCTGTGGCTCGGTGACCTGAAGGGCCTCGAGGTCTCTGTGCTCTGACACCAGACCCTGGTGCCAGCTCGGTACCCCAGGGGCTTGCCCAACATAGAGGCAGAATCCCCCAGGACGCCCACCCAGCCACTCTGCAGGGCCTCATCACCTCTGAGTCCGCTCCTGTTGCCCAGCCAAGGGAAGATGGAGGGCTGGATGTACAGATGCCTTTCCCGTGAAGGCTGTGCCTCTCTCTGCAGCCTCCTCATGTTCTGAAGAGTCAGGCCAGAAGGAGAGGTGTGGGAAGCCCAGGGGCACTGCACCCTGGGGACAGCCTGCCCTCCCTTGCTGCTGGCACTCACCGAGCTTCAGGAGCCAGCCCTCCCGGTCAGGGTTGAAGAAGGTGTGGGTGAGGTCGTTGCCGTCATCCTCAGGGATTTTGAAGGGCTCATTCTTGATGCTCTCATACAGATTCTGGTACAGTGATATGGAATCAGCTCTGCTTTGCCCTGGAGCCCTGCGGTGGGTGCTGCTCCAGGCCAGCTTTGCAGCCCAGGCCCTTCAAACCCCAGCCCTCACCTGGAGCAGCTCCTCAGGCAGGTCCCCCCCATCATTGATGCCGCGGTTCATGGCGATGAATCGCTCTGCCGTGGGCTTGTCCTTCACGTTGGGATTGTGCAGGCTCGTGTTCAGCATGATGATGGCAAAGGACAGCACATAGCAGGTGTCTGCAGGGGCAGAGGGGAAAGTCAATTGTGGGGCAGGATACCAAGGACATTGTCTGGGACAGGTGCTCACCTGTGGACTGGAAGACTCCAGGGTTGCACTGGCAGTACCGCTGGGCAAAGGCCTCCATCATCCGGTCAATCTTCTGTGCCTCCCCCGGCAGCCTGAAGCTCCACAGGAACTGCCTGTGGAGAGCGAGTTGTGCCGCTGATTTGGGGTTCCGTGGTCCCCCACCACCTCCAACGTGCCACGCTCAGCTCCCAGCCCTTACTCACCGCAGGGCCTGCACAAGGTTGAGGTCGGTGAATTCATGCAGCTCCACAAAGGCATGCAGGACTTGGATGTTGAACTCATCCCTGTGGGAACAAAGCCAGAGCACGAGGGATGCATGATCAGCAATCCTGTGACTGCTGAGTGGCTCCACTGTCCCAGCCCTGCTCCCAACTCTACTCATTCATGGGGGAAAGCTGCAGCTACCCTCTGCTTGAGCCCTGGTCTGGTCTGCACAAATCAGCCACTTGCAAGTGGCAGCCATTAACTGAATACCCCCAGCACCCCAGATACCCCCACTCGGCTCCCTTGTGAGCTCAGAGCTGCAGTGTCCCATCTCTCAGGTGGCAGGAGCCCAGAACACCCCCAGGAAACCCGAGCCCAGCGCACCTCTCGCCCAGGTAGTCGCCAATGGCTGTCTTGTTGAGGCCCTCTCCCTTGTACAGGAACTGAGCGATGTCCTCACATGTGTTCTTCAGCAGGTCGTTCTCGATCAGGAACTGGATGCCCTGGAGCGGTGCAAGGGAGGTGTTTGGGGGTCTGTGCCTGCCCCCGCCAGCCTGCCCCCTGACCGCCAGCCCCTGCCCTGGCTGCAGCCTGGACTGGGAAGAGCCCTGCACACCCCAAGAGGCTGGTAACCAGCCCTGCTCCCCATCCCACATTACCTTCTTGGGATCCATGTTGAACTTCTTCCTGCCCATTGCCACCTGCTTGTTCCTCTGCATGTTTTTCCTGCAAGACATGAAGCAGCTCTGAGCACTCGCCAGGGCCCCACTGCCTCTGTCCAGACCCTGGGGCAGTGCACTGTGGGGAGGGTCAGCCTGGACCAAGGGGAGCCAAGCCCTCCTGCTGGACCCACGGAGGGCAAAGCCAACACACTGCTCTGTGTCTGCCCCACGCCGTGGCCTGGGGCTGCCCTCAGCCTGCCAGGCCCCAGCACAGAGCGGAGCTGCCGTACCGCGTCCTTGGGGTCACCCTGAGCACAGGGGGTGCTGGCACAGCACCTGCCACGTCACCCAGACACAGGAGGCTTGGGCAGGCTGTGGCAGAGCTCTGGGGAGAGCAGTGGGGCTGGCTGAAGGGGACAGTCTTCATGCCCCAGCGGGTAACTGGGAATGGCGCTGGGAGTCGGTTCCCACCGGCTGCCGGGACACCCCTAATCCTGGCTGGCACTGACTGCACCAGCTCAGAATAACAAAGCCTGCCAGTGGCTGTGGCCAGACAGAGGGGCTGGGGCTTGGAAAAACAGACCTGGGAGCAGCAGATCAGCCTGGGATCCTGCTCCCAGGAGCTCAGAGCGCCTGGGAAAGCTGCTCGCACCAGTACTCGTGGGCCAGGGCCCAGCTGCCCTCGGCTCCTGCACAGCATAGGCGAGCCCGAGGGGGCTCCACGGCACTGGGGACTCACCTCTCCTCCGTGGAGCCCAGGTTCTCGATCTCATTGGTCACTTCTGCTATCTCATCCTTCAGGCGCTATGGGGAGAGGGGGCACTGAGACAAGGAGGTACGTCCTCCACAAACCCTCCAGTCCCCAACCCTGGAGACAACCCTATTCCCCCAAGAGGCCCCACAGCCCCTCCCTCCTTCCCTCCCTTCTTCCCCAACCCCCAAGCGCTGCCCTGGGGCTGAACCAGCTCGGAGGGCACTGGTGGTGGGGCTGGCTGCCCCCCGCTGCTAATCCCTGCAGCATTGCCGTGCTCCCAGCATGCAGGAAGGAAGAGATTCGGAGGTTAACAAAATTACCCCTAATCCCTTCAGATCATGCCCAGCATATGGCAGTAATTAGCCTCTGCTGCCTTAATCAGGGACACGACTGACAGTGTCCCAGATGAGCCCTGACCTCACAGGCACTGGCCAGGGAAGTGGCCTGGCCCAGAGACATGGTCCCTGCCTGTGCCAGGCAGGGGCTGGCACAGACACTGGCGCCCCAGGGAATGGCACAACTGCACAGCCCAGAGCTCTGCAGGGCACAGAAAAGACATGGCTGCTTTGGCAGAGCAGGGACGGTTGGCGGCCACCTGCAATCACAGCCAGCTGGGACCCTCTCCCTGTCCCCAGAGTCCCTTGGAGGCAGAGCTGTGGGGCAGCAGCATGAGAGATTCTGGATGGGGCTCCAGGGACCCTGCCAGTAACACGGGCAGGGACACTGTCCCCTGCCACCCAGACTGCTGTCTCTGCGACAGGGATTGTGCGGGCCCCTTGGCATCACACCTGTATGTCAGCCAGCAGCTCCTGCTTTCGGCGGCGGATGTTCTCCAACTCCTGGCACTCCTCTGGGGTCAGGTCACTGGGCACTGAGCAGAGACACGATCAGGTCAGCACATGTGGTCCTGGGAATCAGGCCCGCCAGGCTCCCGGCACAGCCTCTGCTCCCAGCCAGCAGACGTGGGCTGGGTGGAGGCAGGACGTGGAGGTGCTGGGTAGCAGGAGGAGCTGGGCTGGGGAGCAGCGTCCCCAGCTCCACACAGAGGCCAAGTGGCACCAATGGCATGAAAGGAATTCGAGGGCCAGGGCATCTGCTCATTCAGACTGTGGCAGCTGCAGAGTGAGAGCCAACACGGCCCCCGGATCACCTCCAGCGCTGCTTCTGCTGCCCCCCAGGCCCCATTTCATTCTGCTCTACCCCTGCCAGGCTGCTGTGGGTGCCCATTCCAGGCCGTGCCACGGCTGGGCAGCTCTGCTGTACCCTGCAGCACAGGCTCCACACTGACCTGCAGCCTTGCAGGTTGTTCTGCTGCACCAGGTCAGTCCCAAACATAAACCAGCTCCTGGCCACCCTTGCAGCTCCCTCTACAGTGGTTTCATTATTCTGGGGCAGAGCCTGGAGCTGGTGCACCCTCGAGACAGACCTCATCTGCACACCGTGACTTTTACATCTTGTTGTCACCCTGGGGAGCCAGACACCCCCTCTCCAACACCATGTCTGAGGCTCAAGCCCAAGGCTGCCACATGGTCCCCTTGCTCCAGGAACATTCCTAGTGCTCCTTGTCACTTGCTTCACGGTGACAAGGTATCCCATTCCTGTTCCTTCCAGTCCCCAAGGTCACCTGCTCCTTCAAGAGTGCTCTGTGCCCTCCTACTATGCCCGTGTCTCCCACCTCTGCCAGTGGGTTCTGTGTGTTGCACCAAGGTCGCCCACAAGGACACCAAAGCACCATCCCTCTAGAGTGCTGTCCCCAAGGGAAGTGGCAGCAGGATCTGCCAGCTCAGCTCTTGTGCCACCCCCACCTCCTGCCCTGGGAACAGGCGTCTGTGGGGCTGTCCCCATCCTCCCTGCCCCAAACATTACCCTCTGACCCGCTGAGGGCCCATGTGCCGCCACGTACACAGGCTCCCAGCCACCGCTGCCACCAGCCCGGACTCACCAGCATTCCCAGTACAATCCATACCCTGCGCCAGTGCCCAGACACCAAGTGCCTTTGGACCAGCACCGTCCTCAGCTGTGCATCGATCCTCCCCACGCTGCCTTAGTGGGAGCTCCCTGGGTGACAGCGACCCTGCACCCTGAATCTCTGAGCTCAGCACTTCCCCAGCTCTGCTCTGGGGTCTGAGGAGCTTCCTCCTTCACAACTCCTTGTTCCCAAGGCTGAGGCGCCTCGGCTTGCGACACCGTCCCAGACATTACGCCAACACTTCCCAGTACTTTCAGTCTCCCACGTCAGGAAGCCTGAACCAGACAAGTCGGCTCGTGGCACCAGGTTAAAAGTTACTTACAGTACCAGAGCTGTGTTGATGCATCCCAGCACCTTCCGCGTGCCCCAGCGCCACTCGCGCTGGCACCAGACCCGCACTGCCAGGCCCCCAAGGTGCCCAGCAAGCCCAGGCTCGCTGCGGGGCGGATGAGCTGCGTCACACCCCCTCATCAGACACAGAAACCCCCAAATCCCTGGGCAGCTGCACGTGCCACAGGACCCTCCTGCCTAGCTGCAGGACCCCCTTGTCCAGCTGCTGGACCCCCACGCCTGGCCGCAGAGAAAGTCAAATTCGTGCCAGGGCTGGAGCTGCCCTCAGCACTGCCTCTTCCTGCCCACCTGGGAGTGGGCAGGGGTTCCAGCGGGGGTCCTGGTGGCCCCAGGATTGGCGTGGTGCAGGATGAGACGCTGCAGGGCAGCAGGGAAAGCGGTGGGGCTGTTCCAGAGCCCTGGAAGGTCCCTCCCCGGTGGAGGCTGAGCACTCGTGACAAGCAGCCCAGACATGTCAGCAGCAGTCAGAGGAAGAGAAACCCCAGACGCAAGAGCTTTTCTGGGGAAGGAAACCGGCATTAACCCATTGCTGGCTCTGCACAGCAACTGCACTGGAGAGCCGCGTGAGCCTGGCTGCAGGCAGAGCAGTGCCGGGGGACGGGAGGCTGGAACAGGACACTTCCCCTGGCTTCAGCCTGGCGCAGAAGTCACACGGTGACCCACCACACTGCGGGATCCCAGCACGGCTGGGCCTCCCCACCGGCACAGGAAGCCGAGGATTCCCACAGCTCCTGCAGCAGCGGGAGGACCCGAGGAACCTGCCCAGAGGCAGCAAGGGCTGCCGGCAGGATTTGTCCTTCTGTCTCGGGCTCTGGGCTCACTGGGGCCCGCGGCCCCCCAGAGCAGCAATCGCGGTACCTGCCCCCCGCGCACAGCCCCGGGCACAGGGCCCTGCCCGCCTGGCCTCTGTCCGACCGCTGCCCGAGGCCCGCAGCGGGGCTGGCGGCAGGCAAGCGGGGCAGACACGGAGCCACCACTGGCCACCCTCACCCGACTCCCCGCGCCCCGGCCCCGCTCACCGTTGCCCTGTGCCCTGAGCACCATCCTGCCGGGTCCCTTCCCCGGGCCCTTCCTCGGCCCCTCTGGCCGTGCCTGAGCTGCCAGGGGCGCTGCGGCGGCGGTGCCGGGCCGGGTGCGGACACCTGCAGCCTCGGTGCTTCCGCCGTGACTCAGGGCCGCGGTACCAATGAACTCCGCGGCCTCCTGGGCGTCACCGCGGCCTCGCCGAGAGCCAGCACCAGCAACACCCTGTTCCTGCCGCCGTGAGCCAGAGCCGTCAGCACCTTAACTCCTGTGTTCCCGGCTGGGTGGGAAATGATGCGCCAGGGCCCTGCTGCCCCTTCTTGGCTCGGAGCCGGTGGACGCGATGTGCTGGGGTCCCAGCCAGGCAGGCCCTGGGCTGGCCCAGCCCTTCCTTCCTCGGGGCCTGCCAGGACACTCGACCCGGCACATCTCGAGCTCAGTGCGCAATGCCGGGGTCCCCACCCTTCCCCTCCACCAGCAGAGCCCCAACCCTGCAGCTCCCGCCGTCTCTGCCAGACCTCCCCACTGCAGGTACAGGGCCTGTGCTGGCTGTGGGGATCACCGGTGCCTGCTCCCCTCCGCAGGCTCCACGGCATCTCCCACAGCTGCCTGGGACAAGAACTGGGATCAGGAGAAGGGCTAGGAGCCACGCCAGTCCCTAGGGGATGCTGTTCCCCACTGTCTCGCCTCCTTGCTCCGGGGTGTCTGTAGGGACCGCAGTGCTCCGTGCAGGACCCTGTGTGCCGGCTCCGGGTGCTGCGGGGCCGTGCCTGCAGCGGGAACGACCCCAGCACATCCCTGTCCCCGTCAGTCGCCTGGAGAGGCCGCGGCAGTCTCGGCTGCCTTGACTCAGCTAAATCCTGCTCAGCAGCACGAGATGGAGACAAGGCACCCAGAATACCAGCTACAGTGTGGAGGGTGGACTTCAGAAGTGTCGGGGTGTCCTTCGGCCCCCTGAGCTGCAGCAGCAGCCAGCCCTTCTGCCGGCCCACTCTGTACCACGCCAGAGGGGCAACAGCCCTGGGGTCAGGCAGACCATGGGGATGAGCCCGGGGTCTCTGCGTGCTGCTTGCGGGTGCCACTACCCGCTGTGGCCCTTGGTGGGGTCCCGTGAGGCCCCCAGAAACATCCTGCTTGTCTCCTGAAACCACATCCTGTTTTCACCATGGCCGTGTGCGCACCCTGGGTTGCGTCAGCCCCATCCTTCCCCACCGACAGCTGAGGTATATCAGGAGGGAGGTTTCGGGACAGGCAGCTCCAGGACAGGCCCTCCTAGGCTGCTGAACCCTGGGTCCAGGACACTGCCCTACTTTTGTGCGGCCCTGCCCATCACCCCTTCAACCTCGCTTCCCTGACCCAGAGCCCATCAGGGAGCCGACTCTACAGCCACTGCCTCGCTCCCAGTGGCTCGAGGCTCCCCCATTCCCGGGCATGGATCCCCAGCCTCCGGCATGGCTGGGCGAGCACTGCTTCAGCCATGTCCACAGGTACGGTGCAGGTGCAAGGAATGCAGCCAGGCAGGCATCTCACCTGCTCTTGGCACGGCTCGTGGTGCCAGGCCTTGAGAGGAGCAGAGCCCACTGCCGCTCAGCCACAGAGCTGGCTGAGGAGGTCCCGCTACCCCCTGCCCCACGGTGCAGCCCTCTAGCCCCACAGCTGGACCAGTAGGCAGCAGCAGGTCGCACAGGGGGCTGACCTTCAGCACACCCACAACATGGCAGGAGCTGGGCTTTCCCACACAGAATTCCCTTTGGAAAGTGCCACCCTGCCCTCTGTAGCCACAAGCACTTGTGATGAGGGCGACCAAGCGCTCAGACATCCTCTGGAGCAGGGCGGGGGATGAGGGGCTGGGGCACGACATGCCACGGCCATGCCGTGCTGCCTGTGACATCCCAGCCACCAGCACTGGCTCCCGAACACCCCCATCCCAGCGCAGCACCAGCTCCAGCACGGGGCAGTGCCAGGCGAGGGGCCCGGTGCCCATCCATCCTGCAAGGGCTCAGTGCTTGCGGAGGTCCAAGCCTTGGGAAGGCCGGCAGAGGAAGGAGGCGGTGAGACGGCCGGGACACTCTGTGCTGCTGTCAGCAGGAGCCATATGGAGCCGGAGCCATGAGCACCACCACGTCTGCTGGGGGATGGGAACCCCGCGGCACAGAGGGGAGGGGGGCACGCAGTGCCTACCTGCCTTGGCAGCCACCGAGGGGCAGAGGAATGCCTGGAAACTGGAGGCGCAGAGCTCGCTGACTGTCCCCATGCTGCGGGGGTCCCACGCAGGATGCCACCAGCTCCGGGACAGGCAGAGGTCAGGCAGGAGCAGAGAGGCCAGGCAGGTGCACGTGGCTGAGCAGCGGGCTCCCCAGCACCAAGCAGGTAGCCCGTACCTGGGCAGCTCCCCAGTACGGTGGGGCAGGGTGCAAGCCGGGGAGCCGGAGCACTCCCGGTTCTGGCAGGAGCTGGCTCTGGTAGGGGAGCTCAGCCGCAAGAGCCCACGCGCCAGCCCCAGCCAATCCCCGCCGCACCGACACACCAGTCTGTGCCACTGCCGGAGCCCCAGCGGGCGGCTCAAAGCCACTTAGAGGACGAGGAGTTTGGGAACTCCCCAGCAGCCCCCCTGCCCAGGCCGCCTGCCCCCCGGCAGCCCCCTTGCTCCTGCGGGGGGCCGGCAGCGGGGTATTTTTAGAGTGGTTTTATCCCTCCGTATTAGAGCATTAAGCATCAGGAGCCGGCGGTCGCATAGCAACGAGCGCTGCATAAGGGAAGGTGCACCCGGAGATGCGCGGCAGTGCGAGCGTGGGGGTGCCACCACGGCCCCCGCTCCTGGGGCGCAGGGCCCGGGCCTCAACCCTGAGCCAGCCTGACAGGCTCAGCCAGCCAGCACCAGCAGACAGCAAGCCCCGGCCGTGCCCCAGAGGGACTGCCCACTCTGCTGCGGCCCTGGTGTGTGGGGGGCTCCAGCAGCAGGAACTGGGGGGGTCTTCTCCTGGGATCCCAGGCCGGGGGACAGCTGTGGAGCTGGGGAAATGCGCAACCCTCCCACCCTCCAACCCCACAGACGCCGAGCAAACCCAAACCGGACTGACAGCTCCTTTCCTCAAAGCAGGAGCAATCCTGAGCACAGGGCATGGCCATGAGTAACAAACCCCAGGGCCTGTCAGGGCAGGAGCAGCTCGACAGCTCCGCTCACTCGCCCCTGCAACCACTGCGATTGCTGAGCCAGGAGTAACTTGAGCAGGGCAGGCAGAAGCCCAGGTGGGGCAGGCGGTGGGGAAGGGCACCCTGGCAGGCAGGAGCAGTCCCTGATCCCGAGAGCAGTGTGACTGCAGAGAGGAGGAGAGACAGTGGAGAGGCGCAGCTGAGATGGGGCTGCGAGGGCAGCTAGGCACTCACTGCTGATGTGATTGACCTTCTGCTTTCAACACCACTTCCCCTTTCCCCAGGGGCCAGAGCAGTAGTTGCCACATCACTGGGAGCAAAAGGGCAGTGAAGGGAGCTGGGGGCATAGGGGAGGCTGAGCTGGGCACGTGCTGTACTGGTCTGGGCCTGGACTGGCATCTGGAGAAACCCTGGTGTGACACAGGCACGTGGGTGCTCTGACTGGGATGAGGCAGGGCCAGGTGGCATCTCCCACACAAAGCAACCTGGATGCCTGGCTCAGTCCTTGCTCCCTGTCCAGGTGATGTGGGGTGTTTACAAACTACAGCTACAGCCACAACAAGGTTGCAAGTGTCAGCAGCAGGGCTCATTGTTCTCGGCCCCGAACACCTCAGGAAAGGAACTGCCTCTGCCTGAGCCCCTGGCTCTGCTCTCCAAGCCTCATGCTACCCCTGAACTATCTCTCTGCTTTTGACCTGGGAGTCCAGGTCAACTTGCCCAGGCTCACCCCACATTGTGCAAGGGAAGGAGCTGGGGCATCAGCAGCAGCTCCCCCAGCAGTGCTCCCTGGTGCAGGGGGGCATGCCGTGGTCCCAGGATGCCTCCGAAACAGCTAAGCCTGTGCCAAAGGGCTGCCAGCACCCACTGGCAAAACAGGACTTTGCACACTGGTGGCGAGGAGGACAGGGACTACCCGGGTGAGGAACCCCCTCAGCCAGCCTGCTGCAGACCTGGCAGCCCACCCTCCTCCAGGGATCCCCCACAGCTTGCTCAGCCCACCCTGCCATCACACACCCATCCTGCCCCAGACAGCGAGGCCCCCCAGGCACAAGCTGCTTTGCTGCAGGCTGCATCAACCCCGCTTAGAGAAATCCCTTAATCCCCAGGCCAGAGTCAGCGGTAATCCCCCGGGTGCAGTGGGATTACCAACACTGCCCAATCCCCCTCTCCCTGGGGCCAGGCCTGAGCTGTGACAGGGCCCAGCTCAGGACACGGCGCCAGAACAGGACCGTGCTCCCCACATCCTCTCACCGGTGTTGCAGTTTGGCAAGGCAGGAGCAGCCAGGATGGTTCCCTGTCAAGATACCTCCTCCCCACGGTCCGGAGGCGTTTGACCCACTCCACTGCTCTAGGTCAGTTCCAGTCTGGGATGGGTTCAGTCTTGCCGCTGTCCCCACGGCGAGATGCTGGGAAGGGGGTGGGAGTGCAGCCCCACAGCCTGGCAGGAGCAGGGGGAGCACACATCTGTGCCGCCAGCTGCTCGCCCTGGGATTTGCTCTCTGCTGAGGCAGACGGCTGAAGAGAGGCTGTGAGCCGTGGGGCAGACACTGGCGTCAGCACAATCCCACCAGAAAGAGAATCCCTGTCGGCTCCCACCATGCTACAGCCTCGGCAGAATATCCTTTGCTAAACCAACTCAGCTTAGGGGCTTCAGGGCAGCTGTGGGTTGTGCTGCCCCCAGCACAGGAACAGTGGCAGGGGCTGGAGGTGGCTGTGCCACTCCCTACGTCCGCCAGGGCGGGATGAGCGGGACATTTCTGATGCTGACAAGATGACCCGGGATGTCTTCCAGGTGATTCCGGGAACCAACGAGAGGCCACTCGCAGCACCGCTCCCCACAGCGCTCTCCTGCTAATGGGTTGTATCTGACAACATCCGAGCCAGGCTGCAGCAGCTGGCACTTTCCTTATCTTACACACTGAAGTCCTCGCAGCCAAGCAGAGTCACTTCTGGGGTGGAACTACAGCTCCTAATCGGCTGCGTCGCACAGCTGGGCAGGAAACTGTGAACCAGCACTGCCGGCAGTGGCACTTGGTTGGCACCAGCTGCTCCCAAGAATGGTCACCAGCACGGCTCCAGCACTGGGGCCATGGCCTCAGATCTCCCCCCAGACTCCAGTCTCCCCTCAGCAAAGTTCCCGCTCAAGGCAAAACCACTTGCCAACGCACGGGAACCCGCCTGGGAGAGACCAGGCACAGGCAGGATCTCCCTGCCCAGTCCCGGTCCTCAGCACCGGGAGGAAACGCTCTGCGGGCACGGAGGACGGAGGGAAGCGGGAGGAAAATGCACGGGCATGAGAGGGGAGACCTTGCAACCCCCGAGCCACCGTGACCCGCCCTGGCAGCGGGTCCAGGGCTCACGCCGGGAGCTCCCGAATCGGGAGGGTTGTGACATTCAGCAGGCGCCACAGAGGCGAACCTGCCCTGAGCTCTGCGGGGCCGGGACTCGGCAGTGCCGTGGGAGCACCCGAGCAAAACGCGAGCGGCCGACGGAAGGTGCGCGGGCAGCGGAGCTCCCAGGGCAGTGCCGGCGCTCCGGGGTCCGGGGAGGGCAGGCCCGCAGCTCGCCCGGCCCCCGCGCCGGCGGCAGGCACCCGGTGCCAGTTCCTCCGGCGCTTCCTCCTCCGCCGCCGCACGCACGGTGCCGCCAAGGCCGCGGCCGCTCTGTCACTGGCGGGCGCAGGTCCCGCCACCGCCGCCGAGTCCCCGCCCGCCCCGGAGCCACCGCCCCCGGTCCTGCACCTGGGAGCGGCCCGGCTCAAACGCGCCCGCCCGGGAGAGCCGCCTCCGCCCATCGTGGACCACGGACTACCCTGGCGCCCCGTCCCGGGCCAGGTGGGTGTCCCGTGAGCCCCCCGCCTAGCCCCGGCCC
>VZRF01009115.1:4020-25580 GCA_013396875.1 Vireo altiloquus | reverse complement strand
ATCTGTTATCACAGAGGCATGACTAACCTTTCTCATTGGCCGAGCCTTGGCCAGCAGCATGTCATGGAAGCTTCCAGCAGCTTCTCACAGTCACCTCAGTGGTCCCCCCGCTACCAAAAACTAGGCCCTGCAAAACCAACACACACCTAAAGCACTTAAACTTTGACATTGCTGTTGTCTCCTCCAAAGGGAAAAGCTGAACACAATTTGAGAAGGGCTGAGTTTCTGGAACATCCCTGGTCATCCCTGACCCATGTAAGTGGTGGGAAGCATTTGTACAACTAAGGATAGAAATTAGGTGTGAGCTGAGACCTCCTTCTTCCTGTCCCTGGAAAGACTAAACACTCTTCTCCCCACACTAACCTTGCAAGAGTAAAATATTTCGAGCAGTGCAAAAAGCACACCTCCCCTGTTTATTTAAAGCTTGTCTCCTGTTACTCTGCTAAAACCCAGTTCAAGGCTGTTCATTTATGCAAGCACAGAGACCTTTCCCCCACAACGTGCTAATTCTCAACAACCTATTAAGCTGCACCACAGGCTCCGCTGTGTGCTTAGACACAAATTGCTGAGAGAAAATGTTTGAGTGCTTTTCATTTCCCTGTGTTCAGCCACAATGTGTTTACAATCGGGTGGGTTTCGAGGTAGATGTAAATACGTTTCTCCCTGGTATACAAGTAAGTACTTTGTGCTAGATTTCCTTGCTGATTGAGAGGAAATGGATAGCAACATTACAGTGCTGTAAATCACAATTTATGCCTGGCTCCTTGGATCATCAATTTGGAAATATATCAGAACATATTGTTATAGAATAAACAGCGCGACTCAGTCGGAGCTTTCTGCCTCCTCTGGGTGCTGGAAGCACTGCAAAATGCTCCTGGATTCAGGCAGGTGCCTCCCTTCAGAGTAGCTAATAAACCCAGGCTCTCTCTCCCTGTCTCCGGGATTAGGCTAAATCCAATTGCATCTTTCAAAACAAATACAGCTGCTGGTTAAACATCCGTTCTGATCTAAGAAAAAAGTAAGAGTCAGGTTCTTCATGTCTTCTCAAATCCAGTTAAAACACAGGTGCCTGCAGGGTCTCTAATCTTATAACCTGACACATACAGAAAGTGCCCGTGAGAGCCACAAACCAACTCCTGACACATGATGGGAGCCCTTCCCCTCACCTTTTAAATGGAATCAGTCCTGAGGGAAGTTCTTCTCCAGGTCATTTTAATCACTCAGCCAAGAGCACTGAAAATCATAATCCAATTGATCTGCCTTTGTCGTCTCCCAGTATTTGCGTTACTGACTTTCTTCTCAGCTTAAGTTAAATCAAGACCATCCCTGGTCAATCTTGTTGACCTACACTCCCCAACTAATCACATTTAATGAAAATTGCAAGCATATCGAAATCATTTATAAGACACAGGGGAAAAGAAGAGCCCTTCTCACCAAGGACAAAACACAACAAATCCAGGAGGCATTGACTGTCCTGACTATAAAACCAACAAATTTTTTAAGCTTATTTTATCTCTACAGGTCACATAATGAATTATCACAATTTGAAGCATGTCTGATTCAGAGAAAAAGTGTCCCATCTCATTATAAGCATGATAAGTAATATATAATATATAATATATAGGAAATACTAAGATAATATTTGTTTATGGCATAATTTTATGCATTGTTTCTCAGAAGTGTATTTTTCCAGAGAACAGTCAGATACTTTTCTCTGTAAAGCACATAGGTTCCTATGAAGACAGGGAAATTAGGCAGCCAAAAAACAGTGGTGCATCATATTTTAGTTTCTCTTCTAGCCATCTATCTATTTATCTATCTAGCTGATGAACCAGTCAACCTGCTTCAAAACCAGCTTTTTGCTTTCATTTGAGATCCTTCCTGCAGCTCATGTTCCTCTGATATTTCCAGGTCAGTCCCCGACATTTCTAAAATGTTTCTTCTTATCACTAAGATAAAAGTTGGAGCTGCTTCACAGGAGCTGTTCCAAGCAAAGAAGGAAGAACAGGTCAAAGCTGAGAACGCGAGTGTGGCTGTGGCTCAGCAACCAACACCTGTGGCAAATTTAAAAACCTGAGAGAAATCATGGGGCACATCCACAGCCCTGGAGTTCAGGAGAGCTTTGTGTCAGGGCCCAGTGGGAAACTGGATGCCAGTACAGAGGTGAAAGACAGGGAAACATTGAGTGGCTGATGTTACAAATGTGGTGGTGCATTCCCCCTGCCCTGTCCAGGCCGCTCTGACATCTGAGAAATGCTCCTTAGCCCTCGGCCTTGGAAACAGCCTCTGGGCTCAGCTCTTCCCCAGCTTATCACAAACACTCTTCTCCCAGCAACTGCTGCTGTCTAACCACCTCCTGCTTTCCTTAGGAACAGCCTTGGAAATATTTTCCTTGCCTGAATGGCATAACACTCCTGTTCTCACACTTCCAAAGGAAGCCGACCCGAACTGTGGCCGGGATGAAACATTGTTATGGCCAAAGCCTCTCTCCTGGGGCCTCATCAACACCAGTCCAAAATGGGGCCCTTGGAGCTCTCCTGAGCCTCGGGGGCTGTGACCAGAACCTCCCTCTGAGGGGTACACCTCTCAGAGCCAGCAACTCTCACGTTTGCGGTGCTTGGAGGATCCCTGACCAGCGACGAGTCCTGGGCCAATGCCCTCACCCCTCCAGGCCTGAGCACTCGCCCGGCGGGAGATGCAAAGGCCTCCAAAGGGAGCATTTCCCTGCCCTCGGGGGGAATTGTTCACAGGGCCCTGCTTGCACTGACTCCTTGTGTCTGTGTGTGTGCACGAGTGCTAGAGCAGATCTGGGAGAAACGCTGCTCTCTTAGATGTTTAAGTACCATGGGTATCTAAGTAAGTCAGGCCTGTAAGGAAGGTTAAGTTATAAATTTCCTTAAATGCTGCTAAGTGTTGTTCTTTTGCTAAGTTGCTAAGTTCGACATAAGGTATAAGCTTATTTAAGTGTTGCTAAGTGTTGTTCTTTGCTAAGTTGCTAAGTAAAACTTCAAAGTTCTAAGTTAGGTTCAATGCTGTTAAGTGTTATTCCTCCGTTAAAGTTGTTCAGATTAAGGTATAAAATAAGTTTAAAGTATAAGTTAAGTGAGGTGTAAGTCAAGTGTCATTCCTTTGTTAAATTATTAGGTTTAAGGTATAAGTTGAAGTACTGTTAAGTTTGAGTGTTGTTGAGCTTTTGGGCCATGTTCCTTTTTATCCTTGCCCTTGCTGTCTCTTGTCACACCCACCCACACACACAGACAGAGTTGTCCATTCATTTTTCTTTTGATTGCCTGGATTTTATTTAGTTTTTTTGTTGTTTGTTTTTCCTTGTTGTGCCTTAACCGTCCTGTGGATAGTAGAGTGAATATTGCCAACAAAATTGTGGTGCGTTCTCTTAATATTAAATATGGCTTTTGCTGATCCCCCTGCCAATGATTTTTTAAGCGATCTCAAACAGAGAGCAGAACCACTCTCTACCATCTCCATCATTTCCGAGGTGCCAGGAGATGCAGGAATCTGACAGGAGAAAGTCACATCCCATATACCTGCAGGAAGGGCAAGGGGGATTGTGTAAAGCACAAATCTGTCAGCTTCACCTCATTCCCCTGAGCTTCCTTATCTTCTTAGATGCAGGCACATGCAGAACAGTTTGAGACCAGGAAAATCCATCAAGGGTCTTCCAAGGGAAAACCAGACCTGATCTGATCACTTCCCACAGGGAAACGAGAGGCCATGTGGACAAGGGAAGGACAGTAGGTGTTGTTTACCTTTTTTAAAGTAAGGTCATGGACAGAGCCTTCCATCAAATTCTTCTGGCCTAAGTGGAGAGACATGCAATGGATAAGGGCATGAGGTAGGCAGAAAATGGGCTGAAAAACTGGTCTGAGGACATGGTGATTGGTGGTACAAAGTCCAGTGGGTGAGTGGCTAGTCCTAGTGATGACCCCCAGGGATTGGTACTGATGTGATGACAGAAGAATGAAAACCCTCAGCAGGTCTGTAGGCAGTGTCAGACTGGGATGTGACCTGGTACAGTGAAGGGCAGGGCTGTGATCCCAGGAGAAGTGGCCAAAGCAAACACCTCCAGCTGGTCATAAACTGGAAAATATTGCTCTCCACAGTGGCCTAATGGGAGGACGGAGAGGAGACAGGGCAGACTCTTCTCAGAGCTGTGCTCCAGTGAAGAAAGAGGCAACTGGCACAAGCCAAAACATGGAAAATTCTGACTAGATAGAAGGAAAAATGGTTGCCAGTGGTGTGGTCAAATATTTGCACAGATTTCCCAGGGACACTGTGAAATTTTCATACTTGGAGACAGCAAATCCTGGTGGGAAAAGGCCCTGAGTGACCTCCTGTAACTGTACCCGTCCTGACTGATGTTGGACTCAGTGACCTTTGGAGGTCCCTCCCAATGTTGCCTTTTCCTGGTCTTAAAATTAAAACCAAAACACGGTTTATGAGGAAAAGGGGTTTTTACCCCGGGATTTATTTAAGGATCCTTGGGTGCAGCACTTGGTCCAGGTGGAATGCCCCAAAATGCACACAATTATAGGCCTTGCAAAATTAACACATCTATCAAAGATTCCCCAGTGAGAGGCTGGAGTGAAGCCCTCGTTGTGAGGAACCTTCCCCCTGGCTGGGCCTGTCTGAGGTTCCAAAATGTGTTCTGGAGAGGCCCTTGGTGTCTGGGGCTCCCAGGATGTTTGCTCTCCTGGTTTAACGGTGCCGTGGGGCTGAGCTGAGTTATCAGCCTTGAGAAGTCACAGTGTGTGGGCTAAAAGCACTAAGAACACATAAAACTATATAAAAGGGTGTATAAGAGGGGTATAAAAGAAAAGACAAAAAATCATCCTGGCATCACCAACCTGCAATGTTATTCTCTGTCTCCAAGATATGGCAGCATATCCAGTGCTACTGTTTGTCCTGGATGGAGTAGGAAAGCGAGGAGAAGAGGGAAATTTGTTATCAGGCACATGTGTCTGGGTTAGCAGTTCTCTGACATTCCCTTTCAATCATTAGCCACAGGCCATTATTTCTGCTTGTCTGAGTACCCTTGATGTGAATGAGGTAAAAAAAAAAAAATAGAATAAAGTGCCTAAAATGTTTTGCCAATGAGAAAATTTGATGATAGAATGTCTCCTCAAACTGTCCTTGTCCTGTATTCTCCTGCCTGGGAAGTTTTTTAACTTCTCTTACTTTCTGATTTAAAATATCTCTGACTTTGTCCACTGTGCATCCCAATTAGACAGAAGAATAAGCTGTTGTTAAGCTGTATCTTGTCAGACTCTTGCAAGATCAGAAAAAAAAGAGAAAGTCTGCTGCCTTTTCTCCTTTCTTATATGACTCAGAGCTCTTGCATAACAACTACAGCAAAGTCATGCCTTGATGAGAGAGGTCAGAGCCTTTGGAACAGAGAAGAAAAATTCCGTCAGAAAATCAGTTCTATATTTGGAACAACAACAACAACAAAAAACCTTTTCAAAGGAAAGGTAAGTTCATAAATATTTTGTAAACTTTCTGTAAGCTTGATTAGGAACCTGAAAGTGCCTAACTTTATTTAATATCCTGCCAACTTCAATCTGTCTTTTACTCTTCTAAGCAACTGTCTGCACCAGGATCCTGTTCCCTGTCCTTGGAAAACATGTGTTAACCCTATTAGCAGAACAGAAGGGAAAAGCTGAAGTGAAAAGCTCCTCTTCCTTGATCTGCACAAACACCTTGAAAGCTGTTGACATGTTTGGATTAGAGTCTAAGTCTACAGCATGCTGGAGCTACACATCTGGCATTTCTAATGACATGTTACAGGAGACTCGATAAACTCGGAATCTTCACCTAATGGTGAGTTGGCACTGAATTAGTCCCTTTAAACCTGACAGAAAGGATCCAAACTCCAAGTTAACAGACATTTTTTAACTGTGTTTTACTGTGTTGCATCAATGTGTGAGCAGCACTCTGTGATGGAACAGGCCTCAGTTTCTCTTATGTCAGTTAATTTCTTTAATTACTGATAGTGTCCAGCCTGGGGAGCCCAGCACAGGCAGGACATGGAGCTGCTGGACTGAGTCCAGAGAAGGCACCAGGATGATCAGAGGGATGGAGCAGCTCTGCTGGGAGGAAAGGCTGGGAGAGCTGGGATTGTTCACCTGGAGAAGAGGAGCCCTGAGGTGACAGAGAGTATAGTTTAGATGGGCTATTGGGAAGGAATTGTTCCCTGTGAGGGTGGGGAGGCCCTGGCACAGGGTGCCCAGAGAAGCTGTGGCTGCCCCTGGATCCCTGGCAGTGTCCAAGGCCAGGTTGGACAGGGCTTGGAGCAACCTGGGATAGTGGAAGGTGTCCCTGCCCATGGGGGTGAAATGGGATGAGGTTTAAGGTCCCTCCAACTAAAATCATTCCATGATTCTGTGACTCCTCTATGATTTACTGGCGACTCTAAGTGTTGTAATAATTTGCTTCTGCACCCAAAACCACCATTCCCCATCCCAGGGATGGATGGGAGGCTTTCTCCAAAGGAAGAAATTGTCCAATGTATTTTGAGGCTGAGAATGATTCTGTTGTCCTGATATGGCAATAATAGGTACCTGCAGAAAAAGATACATTGATCACAGAGCAAAGAGACACCTGAATAAAAATTAATAACAATCATTCCCAAACTGCTAAAGTTCTGGGTTGTTTTGGACATCCATAAGAGCATGGAAAAGAGGCCATGATGCTGATTTTATCCTAGTGTGTTCTCAAGTGCTTTTGTCTGGTCTTGTATTTCTGTATGCAAGCCCAGGCTTGTAGGATAAGCACAAGCAGAATTAACACATCATCCATGACTTCTTAAAACCATGTAAGCAGTAAATTCCAGGTGTCTCATCCCTACCTAACTCGCCCATCAATCATATTTTTTCCCTGTGAAGGGCTTTCCTAGCAAGACAAATGCATGAGAAGGTGGAGTGGACACACTATTCCTTAAATTATTCTTACATCTGGGCTTAAATTGTCAGCACTTCCATCCTCTGGAAGCATTAAAGCAAGGAAAAATCTCCCCTTCCCCTTATCTTGTCTTCCTTTCATACACAGCAAAGTCTCACAGACAAAATGGCTTTTAGAGAGTGGAGAAAACAATTATTTTATCCTTCACGTAAACAATATCGAGCCACAGTTCATCTTACAAGGAAGTACATAGTGTCACTAAAGAGTGACACTAAAATGCAGTGCAGTTTTGAGGCGAATAATAGCTAAAAGAAATATGAAAGGGATGTGTTCCTTTTTCATATTTCTGTGTCAGTAACTCTGAAATTTCACTACCATCGGGCGGAAAAAAAAAAAGAGCATTTTTGTATTTTTTCAAAGCAGTGGCAGCAAAACTGTGGCTGTGGAGATTAAAATCAAGAACACAAATCTCACTGCTGTTGATATTTTGAAGGTGGACTGGTTTTTATTTTAATTTTTCCTTGAATTTGTGTCCAAAACTTTTGTTGCCAAAATTTCTGCGTTTTTTTGTACCATGTATTTGGATTTAAAATCTGCTGCTAGAAATACCAGCTGCAGATAACCCCACATGCTCATCTAGACCACGAGCATATTTTCACCTTATCTCTGCCATGTGGAACCCAACAGGTTTGATTTCCCTTGTAGGCAAAGCCTTTCTGGATGCCATAGGGAATGTGTGACAAAACACTTTGGGAACTGGAGGGAGATGCCATTCCCAAGAAGATCTTTGTGTGTCTCCATCACACAGAAGTGTTTGCAGGATGAAAGTAAAAATGTGTAAACACAGCTGAGAGAGCTGGAAGGGATTTCAGAGAGTGCTTTTCTGTCTGCAGACAAATCCGGGATGTGCTTGGCACACCTTGTGTTCTCCCCCACCTGTGCTCCCAAATTGTCCAACACAATCCTGCAGCGACTGCTCCTTTGCTGGGAACAAGTAGGAGATTGACTGGAAATTGCCAAGAAGGCTGAAAGATAGGAAGAGTAGAATTTTTATACAAAAACACATGGCAAAAGTAAAGATTTTCCTTGGCTTTAATATAAAATGCTGCTGGAGTACATCAATTGGCAAATACTTGTGCTGCTTTATTGGGACAAATGGCTGTTGTCTACTCTAATATACCCCTAAGTATTCCAATAAGGATGCCAATAAGTCTGGAATACCTGCTCTCTTCTTAGATTGATATAAACAGCAAAAATACACTCGTTTGTTCCTGCATGCTGGGATTAAATGGCTCTTAAACACTATTTCTGCATGTCTGCGTGGGAGTAAAGTAACAAAAGAAAATTAAAGAAGTCTTCCCACCCCCATCCCTTTCTTTCAGTTGAGCTAAGGATGGAATATTGCATCTTCCCCAGAAATACTCTCCTGAACATCAAAGAAAGGCTGGTTCTTAAGCAGCCTGTGGATTCTTTTTTAATAGAATCTAAAAGTTATTATCCTATTTTTATTGGAGACATCCTGTGTGCACATGTACTCATATTTAAGGGATGTGGAAAACAAGAGAAAGTTATCTATAAAAAACCTCTGCGTGTAGGAGATATGCACAGTAGACACAGACTTTTGACTTACTCTGAAATTTGCTTATTACCACAGTCTGGCAAAATCACAGAATCACAGAATATCCTGAGCTGGAAAGGACCCACCAGGACCATCCAGTCCCACCCCTAGCCTTGCACAGACACCCCAACATTCCCACCCTGTGCATCCCTGGGAGTGTTGTCCAAACACTCCTGGAGCTCTGGCAGCCTCGGGGCTGTGCCCATTCCCTGGGGAGCCTGGGCAGTGCCCAGCACCCTCTGGGGAAAAAACCTTTCCCTGATCTCCAGCCTGACCCTCCCTGGCACAGCTCCAGCTGTGAAATGCTGCTGCATTAATGTTCATCCAGATTTTGATGTCAACCTTCACTTGCCATTTCCACATTTTGGCCCTGCCATTCCTCTGGATAATGTTAAACACCTAAGAAGTTCTTTCTTCCTGGACTACCATGGCAAACATTTTGTTGGGGTTGTCCTCCCACTTACAAAAGGATAATAAAGTCAACCTACTGTGACTGAGTTTAAATTTGTCACTGAAATACATCTGGCTCAGTCCTGTTGTCTGATAGATTTGGTTGTGGCTGGACTCATCACTGGAGAGATACAAGCTGCTTGGAACATTCCCAAAGCATGTCATTTTATGGGATAAAAGCTTTGGAATCTGGGGAATTCTTCAGGCAGGCAGGGACATTAAACATCACTGCATTTCTCTATCCAGCACCAAACATGTGTGTGTGTATATATATATATAAAAACATATATACACACATATACATAATATATATGAACAGCAACACTTTATCACTGCTAACACTTTATCACTGCTATCTCATGAGAACTTTCTAACTAACTTTCACCTTCCTTTTTGCTGACACACAGACCCTGGAGCACCTAATTAACTCCTGAAAAGGAGAGTTTGGCCCCTTTGGGAAATATTATCCCAACTTCTCTCAGGATTAACAATGTCCTCACTGTGAACATCCCAGCGCTCGAACAGGCTGATCCTGAATATTTAAATTTTATGAAAGAGGGCTGCTCTGCTGTGCCACTTTGGGCACAGCTGAGATCTTATAAAAATAGGCCCAGGATTTATTTTCCACTGTGTAAACAGGGTGGAATGGCACAATTTTAGTTCCACGTGGAAGCACAGCCATGTGTTCAGTAAAGCTGCCTCACGCACTGGAACGACAATTCCTTGGTTCACTGCCAAACCTGGAAACAGAGAAAAACCAGGTACTTGTGTAAATACACATCACATTAGCTGCCTTTAAAAACCTCTATATAATGACTTATTTCACATGAATACATTTGGAGTTTTCCCTCCTTTAAAGCCACCACAGCCCTGCAAGTTACTTGTTTTGTTACAAAACATGTCAGTCCTCATAAGAACTCAGTGGTTTAGAGATAAAAAGCAAATATAGACTCTCACAAAGTCTAATAAAATCTGACAAGCTGTTAAAAGCATAAGAGTTCTGTTAACTCTGGCTTTCCTGTGCTCATGGAAGCTTTGCCATTAAAGGATTTTAACAGGACAGGACATTTAAGATGTTCCTGCAATCAGTTGCCCTGTGGTAGGTGATGACACTCAGATCCAATTAGAAGAGCAGCAAGAATATAATTACTGGGATTTCAAGGAAAAAAATACTGATATTCATGTACAGGGGTTTAAATTATGCCAATGTGAGATCCTTTTTTATGCTGTGAAATATCAATTAAATAAATTTATTGGAAATATGCTATTAAAAAGCTGGAATGTTTACTTGAGTGACTAAGCACTTGTAGAAATAAAATGTTAGGTTGTGAAAATGCTGTTGCAACAAGGTCATTAAATCATGGGGCTTTTAATGAATGAGCAATATTCAGTTTCTGGGTTTGGTTCTTTGCTATCACTGGTGTTTTGTGGGGGAGTATCCACGAGAACATTAAAAATAAATCTCTCGGCACTGCACATATAGCAACAGAATTTAACCAAAAGTGGTGAAATTATAAAACAAATCATTAGGTAATTTCACAGATTCTCAGCAGTAAAGAGAGATTGCGAATACTGAGACCCAAATTCTTTCACTGACTCAGAAAGTCACTCAAGGTCAGAGTATGGAATCTGAAGGACAACTCCAGCCCCAACAGTTTCATGATATCTGTCTTTCTTTTCCTTGGGAAAAGAGGGACACAAGGATATTCCTTTGGGTTATGTAGTGCATGATTTACAATCACAATCTTTGTCAGAGGGATTGACTGCTAGATTCATTTAAAAAGAAATTCATTTTAATTGGGCAACTTCAGGATCTGCCTTCAGAAACTGCTTAAAAATGATCAGGTAAGTACATAAATATTTCTGTTATTAAATGAGCCTCTCAGCCAACAGAGAAAATTCCACTTTTCTTTGCTGTGGCCCAAACCCCCTTTTCTCATAAACCTTGACCATTTGCCTCAGAACTTCTGAAACTGAGCAGAGAGTAACAAACTTTTCTTTTATCCAGAAAGCAGGAGAAATACAACACAATGACCTTGCAATTTGCACAGCCCCAGCCAGCCTAAGCCTTGAAAAATGCAGCACTGAAGTGAGTAGAACAGCTTGTGGGAAAGCCTGACATTCCCCATAGTTCCAGTTACACTCCCGTGCCCAGAGTGGCCATTGCACCAGAAGGTTGGCCCAGATGACAGAAAAATAACGGCAAAAAAGGAATAAACAACCACATTTATTTCACTTTGAACCTAAGAGCTCGTCCAACAGCTGAACCTTGTCTCATTCACAGCACTCTATTTCTACATTATAACTTTCTCATTAGAACAGTAGTCTGCCAGACCTTAAATAAGGACTTTTACTGAGAATATAAGGATTAATCCTTTTCTGCTGTTACTTTCAATATTCCTCCTTAAAGACCCACCCATATATGACATTTTTTAATGTGTGTACACTGCATATTAATTCAAATTAAGTTCTACAGTGAATAATGCTGAGGCCCTCAAATTAAGTGATTTAATTCCTTTCCTCATCTAATTGCTGAGACTATTATTTAATGTCTCTTGTTTTTCTCTCAATTAATCTGTTTGCTTTATTAAATTGCATTCCATTGTTCCACTCAGAACTTGTACAATTAAGAGTCAAAGTGAAGGTTTTAAACAAAGGAGCGAAGAGTTTATGTGGAAGGAGAAGAAAAAGGTGGTGGAGGAAACATCCAGATCGTGGGGTACCTGTCACAAGTGGTCCTCTATAAATGAGGGAAGAGCTGGAAAAGGTCAGTGAAGCAAAAGGATTGTTAATAACGTGAAGGAAGATAACCAGGGATCAGGAATGCACTGGTGGTGTTGGACCCCACTGGGGCTGCACAGGAAAACAAGGATGAAGTTGCTGCGTCCAGCCCAGCCTGGACTGGAGCTGACACAGATAAACTGCTAAAGCCAAGAAGACAAAACCCTGTGCTTAACATTTTAATTTTAAGCATAATTGTGTCACCAGGCTTTTCAGATGCTGTTGTAACTAATGGTTACGAGCCCACACTGCTCTGAAAGGTTTCTCCCTCTCAGTGTTCCCTGCCCGGGTCATTCCATTTGTGAATTTTTGCTTGCATTTAGCATGCACTGGGGTTTGTTATTATTTCATTTTCCCCATCTTTCCTCTCCTCCTGAAGGAAAGAAGCAGAGCAGGAGGGTTATGTGGGATAAAGACATGGTTCAAATCCCAATTCTTTTTAGAACACAATTTAGCTAGGGATGAAATAACTAAATAAATTAAGCCTTATTTCTCTGTAATACCTATGACTGTGATGCAGTCTGTAATTGCAGCATTTCTCTAGCTCTGTTCACAAGGAATGTTCACGTGTTTGAAGTTCACATTGTTCCTGTTGTGACTAAAATATTCTGTGCAATAAGGAGGTAAAATAATTGTATCATTTCTGCAAATGAGTCCTGTGTTCAGGAACGAGCTGTGCAGTGGCAGAGAGACCTGCACTCTTTTCTGCATTCACGGTCTCCCCTCACACTGGTAATTGGATGCAGAGCCATTTCCACACTATTTTTCCCATCAGCGTGGAAGGAACCTTATGTTTTGCCCCTGACATCAGTCAGTATGGACATACAGTGTGAAGGGCAGCAGCAATAACATTGATCCCTGCTCTGAATTCCAATAGAGAGGTGTGCTCTGGTGGTGTCTGACTTCCTCGGGAGAATCCAGCACTGCTGAGCCAAAATACTGCACAAAACAGCTCATTGTCCTTCGATGTCCTGCCAATTACTGTCATTTACAGTGGAGGGGAAAAAAAAGTCACACAAAAAGTCTTGGTTTCAGTTCCTTTCCACAAGTTATGAGCACACAAGGAGTATTTGATTGATTTATGTCAGTCTGCCATTTTAATCCACAGGAAACAGTCGTGTGTGAATGGCAGCAAGCTCTTTGCCACAACTATTTTCTCTGCCATCCCACAAAACTTGCCTGTGGACATTTTCCGAATATTGTACCTGCACAAATTCATACAATCATGGAATGGTTTGCACTGGAGGGGACCTTAAATCTCACCTTGTTCCAAATCCCTGCCACGTGCAAGGATACCTCCCACTAGATCAGGGTGCTCAGGGCCTAAATTAACTTTAGGGAGTGGATACAGGAAGGAAAAAATAACCCCTTTGTATCTTTCCACTTTTTTCTCTGTGACTAGGGACAGGACACAAGGAACATTTGAAGTTGTTCCAGAGAGGGTCAGGCTGGAGATCAGGGAAAGGTTCTTCCCCCAGAGGGTGCTGGGCACTGCCCAGGCTCCCCAGGGAATGGGCACGGCCCCGAGGCTGCCAGAGCTCCAGGAGAGTTTGGACAATGCCCTTGGGAGTACCCAGGGTGGGATTGTTGGGGTGTCTGTGCAGGGCCAGGGGTGGGACTGGATGATCCTGTGGCTCCCTTCCAGCTCAGGATATTCCATGATTCCATGGTATTTACCTTTCTGCCAGTAGCACAGCACAGCCTGGTAAAATCCCATGGACACCCCTTGTCATCAGGGGTTGCTGTGGAATGCGAATAGATGGCATTTTTCCGTGCACCAAAAAGCCTCTCTGGGAAGCAACAGTGTGGGCATTTTGGTCCCCTCCACCCAGTTCTGCCCTGCTGTCACACCTGTGCTCCCACACAGAGCCAACAGCACAGCTCACCCTCTCCAGTGGAGTGTCCTCTTGTGTCAGGGAACACCCAAGGGGAACACCCTTGCCAGAGGGTTCTCATCTCACCAACAAGGTCATAAGGATCTTCTAAGTCCAGCTCCTGGTCCTGCACAGGCCAAACTCACCATTCTCTTGCAGGTCCAAACTCCTCTCCTGAGCAGCTGTGTGCCACACCAACACTTGCTTTTTCTCCCCGAGCACCACCCCGTCCCCTCTAGAGCACTCAGGCAGTCCTGCTTTTCAGTGGTGTTGAAAATAGAGGATATGATCCTCTCTGACCTGTGAGCTGTGGAGTGAGGACTGGGACACAGCAACCTGCTCCTCCTTGCTCTCTCTCCAAGCATTTCTTGCTTCCAAAGGTTTCTGTTTGCACAACTCTCTGCAGACCTCAGCTTTGCTCGAAAGATGTGAACTGGTGGCCTCTTGTTTGAGCTATGATCCTCTCTATATTCTTCAGAGACTGAAGCTATAGATGGATCTTGGAACCAGAATCAATCTTTTTTTGCAAGCAGAAGAGTATTTTTACATGACAAAGCTTTTGTTTTAGGATTTCAGAGCTTTGCTCACTGAGGTCTGAAGAGTAATTCCTTCTTTTCAATTTTTTTCACACATTTGCAATTCACCTCATGAATTTTCCTCTGGTGGATTCTCTGTTGTCCCTGATAAGATCCACGAGAGTGACTCCGATGGTCCCTAATCTGAAAGAATAATTGTTTCTTAGATTTTTGGTTTGCTTAGTTCTTTTTTTTTTTCCCTCTCCTACAAATCTTTAGCTTGAATCACTGTGATTATATAACAGACAAATCTGGCCCACTGCAAACTGAAGTGTGCCGTGTTTGCAAATCAAAAAACTTCTGAAATAAAGCTGGAAGCTGTTGGAAGGTCTGTGAAGTGGAGCTGCACCCATTTCTTTAAACTCAGTTAATTCATTTCAGCCCCTGCCTGAGTTTATCTGAGTGACAGAAAAGGGCTTTATTACTGTTGACTTCGGTTAAGAGAATGCACAATGAGATTCTTTAAATGACTTGGATGTGTTTGGACAGCTAATATCTCAAAAAGTCTATTATCTGTATTGACTACAACACTACAGAATGTTATAAAATTAATTATATTCTTCATAGCTTAACAATGATTGCCTCATTTAGAAATATAATTACCTATCACTGAGGTTTCCAGCCAGAAGGGTTTCTTTTTTTTTAACAGTGTATAACAGCTTGGTTTCCAGGCTTCATTTAAATCCTTTGCTGCTTTCTTCTCCTCATTGTAAAAGTTCGATATTTTAGTTGACTTTTTCTTCTTTGATGTCAAAATTTTATTCCAGGTATTTAGTGTTGTTATTCACAAAGGACAGACTGACACTAAAGGAGCAGCCTGGCCAATAAAACATGGAAGCACCAAGTGCCAGCATGTTATGGGATGCTCTGGGATATAATGGGATAGTCTGAGAAGCATCCTCCTCCTTAAGATTTAAAATTATTATTCAGGAACAAAAAGTATGATCCATCTCCTGAAAGGGTCATTCAAAGAGACAGAAGTAAGAAAATGAAAACCTGATGATCTTTCCTGTGATTTTCCAAGAAAACTCTATTTAGGATTTCTGTTCTGATTTAAAGTTATTTTTTAGAAGCACAACCATTATCCCCAACAGGTGCATCAAAACCAAACCTGATAGAAACCCTAATTTCTATGTGCATTTAAAAAGCACAGAAAAGAGAATTAATGGCTAGACATTGTCAAAGTTTATGTCAATTTATGCAAATGAGAGCTCCCCTGCCATCCTGTGCCCAGGTCCATCTCTCTCCAGCCAGTGAGGCAAGAAGGAGTTGAGAAATCCTGAAGAAAGGCAGATGATGCACTTTGTTCCTATTATTTTTCCTGCAGACACAATTCTTCCCCCTCGATTGTATCAGAGCTCATCATTCTCCAGAGCTATTAATCTGGCATCTGTATCGACAGCGTGGGATTGTAAAAGATGTTATTTATTTCCTCCTGCCTTCCAGCTCCAATAGGAGAGAAATACTGAGCTGCCCCCAGCCTCAGGAACCAAGTAATAAGAGAGGAAAATGATGGAGTGTGATAATTTAAGCACAAAGAGATCAGATCCTGGCACTCAATACATTGGTTTTGCTTAAAAACTGCAGCAGTTTTGTTGGGTTTATTCAGGTTTAGCTTCAAATTAGAATTTAGATGTTTGGATTGAAGCTGATTTAGCAGTTGAGATGCTGCTTTGTTTCAAAATCTCTCTTTAATAAAAAACACCACTAAAATTGGATGGATCAGTAAAATAAATACAAGAGCAACACTTGTGTGGCTTTTCATTCCCTGCCTCTGGTGTGGGTGATTATGGAAAATTCATCTGTAAAACAAACACAGGCTTCTTCTTATGGAGGCACAGTGTGTCAAAACAAACAGCACCAGTCTTTGGCTCAGATTTGGGCTTTTTAGCATAACCCCTTAAATCCAGCCTAAAATCCAGCCCTGCATATAGATATAACATTATATATTGATGGCCATTGTCACAACCACATGAACTTGCCCTGAATCCTTCCATACATGAGCTGGACAGTGGGAGAACCCTTTACCTGAGCATTTGGGAAATTGTATTTCGTTTTTATAAACTGAGTCCCTCTGTTTGCTAAATGATCAGCAATATTCAGAAAACAAGCACTCTTTAATTACATCCACATAGCAAAATACAGAGTAATTTAGAAATGTGTTGATGCCTAATGTTTTACAGGTATTTGACAGTTGTTTTTGCTGTGAGGGTGGTGAGGCCCTGGCACAGGGTGCTTAGAGAAGCTGTGGCTGCTCCTAAAACTCTTCCAGGTCAGATTGGAAAAAACTGGTCAAGTGGAAGGTGTCCCTGCCCATGGCAGGGGGTGGAATGGGATGAAATTTAAGGTCCTTTCCATCCCAAACCATTCCAGGATTCCATTATTCTATTTGCTACGGTTTTTTATGTGGGGACAGCCTCTCTTCTAGGGGGTGTTATTTAAATAGAGCTAAGCTTCTTTCCAGCAGGGAGATCTCCATCAGGAGAGAGCTGGCAGCTGAGTAAGGG
The DNA here is from genome assembly GCA_013396875.1 of Vireo altiloquus. Lineage (NCBI taxonomy): Eukaryota > Metazoa > Chordata > Aves > Passeriformes > Vireonidae > Vireo > Vireo altiloquus. The sequence continues at coordinate 8,857 of VZRF01009115.1, read as the reverse complement.
ATTGATGCTCCAGATATGGATGCTGGAAAGTTCTGCTCAGATCTGAGGGAAATGTGACCATGGTGTGACTCCAGAGAATGAGTGGGGCTGGGTTTGCCCCACTGGTGACCCCCAGCCCTGACCAGGGCACTGGTGACCTGAGTGACCCTTGGGATTTGGAAGCAGCCATCCAGGAAGGAGATCCCCTGGGCACCAAATGAGCCGTGTTGGGAACTTTGCCTTTGGAAATGTCAGTCCTGGCAGATCTAAAGATTATCTAAACAAGAATTTGGGGGAACCCCTCTGATCTCCACCTGGAGAGTCTGTATTTCTTGGCCTTTTTTGTAACCTTCTGTACAGTTCCTACAAAACCTCCAAGGGAGAGCCAGGCTCTCCCCAGTGATTTTGTCTCTCCAGGACTGTCCCTACACAGAGCCAAGGAAGGCTGGAATTGCCACGAGGTGTGTTCCAGAAGGATTGTGACACATCTGCAAAAGAAACACAGGGAAGGATTCATTCTGCCTGCTAAAGCATTACAAATACCTCAGCAGGCATAAACACATTTAATTCTCATCCTTTTGATTGCCAGAGTGCAGGGAGCCTTGGGCCACTGCATTTCTCCCTCAGAAGAAATAGGATATCTCCAGGATCACCATCCAGGGCATTTCCTCTGAGCACTGCTCAGTCGAGTGGACAATTTTCAGACAGACTCTGAGCTTTGGAAGTCTTCATTTCAAGATTTTATGGTTTTATGTTCTCTCTAAGTAACAAAACAGAGGAAACATCTTCTGAAGGTCCCCAAACAATGAAGGGGGAAAAGTAATTTAATCTTGGATCAATATTTGCAAGGGGCAAATAGAAATTGCCACTCAGTAAGGATTTTGGCTCACACAATTCCATTTCTCTCTGCTTTTGTCTGGTGCAATTCAGAGATAACATTCCCAATATTGGATTGTACAGAGAGGAAAGAGGTACTTGAACTATTTATTCTCTGCTCTATGTTAATATACAACCTTTATACATCATATACCATATATTATATGTGAGATGTCATCTATACCAGTAAAATACATGGTAAATGTTGCACATATTGAGGTGCCAGACATTGGATTCAGCTGTGCAATGGAGCAGGTCACAAGCTCAGCTAGTGCCACCCTTGTTTTTCCATTTGGTGAATATTAATTTCATTCTCATATATAAATCTATACATATATATATATAAACACACATAAAACAATATTATCTGTTAAATAGGTAGAAATTTGAAAGAGTTGTGTGTTTTTGTTGCTGTTGTTGATTTGGTTTGGATTTGCTTGGTTTTTTTTTTTTTTTACTTCTTATAGCTACAAAAATTAAGTAAATAAAAAGCAGTCTAATGGCTGGTTTAAATCACTTCACCCCTGATTTCTTTTGCCCCTTGGTCAATGTTCTGTACAAGATTCAGTGAGAACAGGAAAAAATTCCAAGGGTGAAAGGTAGGGAACTCACCTTGCAAGAGCCACAACATGTGGAGGTGTCAAAGCTGTGCCAGCAGTGGAGGAATTTGCTTAATGACAATTTTCCCCAGGCATCCCCTAATGTCACTGGTGGTTCCCAGTGCAGATTACCCATCAGTTAGCACAAATTTGCTTTTTAATTGGCCTGTATTGCACCTGCCACATCCTGGCTCCCTGGCCTCCGAGGCACTGGCAAAAGGAGGAAGGTGAATATCTGGGGGGATTTGATTTAATGCATTCCAGGAAGGGCCTGCACAGCAACAATTAATGTTTAAAAGACAAGAATAATGTGCACCAGCACGAAGTGATGAGGAAGAGGGAAGGGGAGCTGGGGACTAACTAATGAACAAGATTAATTAGCCACAGCAGAAAGATCTAAAGCTCCAGTGACTTCAGGGGGAAGCTTTAATTCTGTTGACTTTTGTGGGTCCTGGGAACAGCCCAAGAAGTCCAGGAGTAAGAAATTCAGCAGCAAGGCTTTATTTATGCAAGCTTATTTTTAAATGATGCCAAAATCAGTGTGTTCTGGAGGTTAACTGTGAACAGCCAGGCAAAGGAAGCACAGGCAGCAGGTGGGGGAGGCTGGCCAGACCCATGGGTGCAGCTCTCCTTCCCAGGTAAAGGATGCTCCAGGTGCCCTTTTCCTATTTCCTAAGGGTAAGAAAATTGAACTTCAGTTGTGAAAGTTAGTTAGAGACTGCTCAGTTTTGTTCAGATGTCCCAACTATTTATTTTTCTCCCTCTTTTCCAGAATGGTTGGGCTTTCCTTGCTCAGATTGCTATGGAAGTCTCAGGGAATAAATGTTTTTATAGAGAGAATTAGTGTAAGTTCCTTGCAGTGTCTTCCTGGTGAATTCTGCTCCCAAACCATGCAGCTTCCTGGCAGCACTGCCAGCAGAAGGAGCAATATGACTCCATAGGTCCCAGATGTTGTGATTCCAGAGAAATATTATCCTGCAGAAAGCATGGGCAGCTGGGATGCTGATTCCCAATGTTTTGCATCTCATCAGGGGCTCTGGGAACCACAGGAGTGGGAATGTAGTGAAGCTTCTCTGATCTGGATTTGTAAGGACAGTCTCAGTTCAACATCAATGAATAAATAAATAATCTGCTTGGAAATTAAAATTGAAAGATTAATTCTAGGAAATGTAGGCATTTGTTTTAAACGACTTAAAACTGGCAAAACTTGAATTTCAAGTTTCAACTGATTTTGTGGAGAATTTTTCTGCAACTGCCTGCATTTCCTTGCTGTGAGTTTCATTCACAACCAGATTCTGCTGAAGGATTTATCTCCCTCTTCCCCCATCCCTCCCCACTCCCTTGACTCTCACTTGTTTCCTTGGGATTGTTAAGATAACCATGCAGAGGTGTTCCATGAGTTAGCAAAAAGCATTTTCCTCTCTAGAGTTAAATTCCAATCAGGTCAGTGAACTGATCTACCTCACTGATCCAAGTGTGGGACAGCAGTGGGAAGAGATGGTGCAGGGAGAAGAGAGGCAGGATTGCCCTAGTTTCATGTGCTTTTACACTGTTTTATGTACCCATGGCATTAATTCCTTATTATTTTTCCCCTGCCATCCCCTTTCCCCAGGTGCCTGCACTATCTGTCTATGGTGGCTTATTGAGTTCTTGGTTTATTTTCAGGAAAAAACAAAGTTATTTAATAAAGATATCCAAAATAAAGATACTCAGATAACAGCTGCATAAGTACATATTTGAAATTTTATCTTTGCAGTGCTGGTGTGTGTTGCAATATCTGTGATATATTGGTCTTCCCTTTGCCTTATAACAGACTCCCTATTACAGAGGCAAAATTTAATAAGGCCATGTACATTAACATTATGGCATAATTTCCTGGCTGCCAGACAGGGGAGATTTTGAATGTTAAACTGTGTTTGATATGTTAATATAGGATGTAAGTGCCAAATGGGGCTCTATTAACAACACTTGCTTAAAATATTTTCCAATTTTCCTGTTAAACCAGGATGCAGGGGAAAAGGCACTTGGAAGGGAAGGAGCTGGGAGCTGTTTGATATAATTTAACTGCAGCCCAGTTGGTGGAGTTGGGAGCTGTCTGTGGGAAAATCCAGCAGGCAGGAGAACACATCTTGCTAATGGCATGAGGATGAGCAGCAAGGAGTCTGTGAGCAGCAGATCTCTGCTTTCAGAGGAAAATGGAATATAATTGTCATCGGGCACTTGCTCAGCTGTCAGAGATGTTTAGAAATAGATGGGCTCCACTAGGAGACTATTCCACCTCACCTGCTGAATTTCCAGGTATGTAATGTGACAGGAGCGTGGAGCTGTGCAGGTCAGGCTCTGCTCCCAGGGAACAGGGACAGGAGGAGAGGGAACAGCCTCAGGCTGGGCCAGGGGAGGCTCAGGTTGGGCATCAGGAGGATTTTCTGCATGGAAAGGGTGGTCAGGCCTTGGCAGGGGCTGCCCAGGGAGGTGTTGGAGTCCTCATCCCTGGAGGTGTCCATGGAAGGCCTGGAGGTGGCACTCAGAGCTTGGGGCTGGGGACAAGGTGAGGATCAGGCACAGCTTGGACTTCATGATCCTGGACGTTTCTCCAAACCCTTATGATCCTGGGATTCTATGTCTCCGTATTTCCTTTTAATGCAAGGTGCCCAATGGGAACTGTAAAAGAGATAGGAAAATTGAGAAGCCCTACAGCTGCAGAGATCAACATCTCCAGAAACAAATTCCACCTCTTCCAGGGACTCTCATTTTGACTCAGGGCAAACTGCTTCTTTTTTAATTCTCATAGCATCTACTTTGTTTCTACAGCAATTTTAAACCCTTTTGGTTAGGTACCTCTTATTCTGGGTGTGTAAAAATCTACATGGTACCACTAGAGAAGTAATACTAATACTAATATTAATACCAATACCAAGACTGATACTGATAAAGTGTAAATGTAACTGCATCTATAAGCACAAAAATGTTTTTTCTGGATGAGATTAAGGCAGTTCCTCAATTTTTTATAAGTCTACAGGTTAAGCTGCTAAAGGGCAGGTGTATCTATCTTCTAGCTCAAAGGGCAAATATCATAATGCCTGAAAATACACTGAGGGAGCCTTTAAATCAGTCTTTGTTTGGCCTGAATGCTGGGCACAGTTCAATGGGGGCCTGGTCTAATTGCTATTCTTCATATTGCTGCTTGTGTGTGTCACAGAATCATGGAATCATGGAATGCTTGGGCTGCAAGGGAGCTTAAAGCCCAACCAAGGGCAGGGACACCTTCCACTAGCCCAGGTGGCTCCAAGCCCCATCCAGCCTGGCCTTGGACACTCCCAGGGATCCAGGGGCAGCCACAGCTTCTCTGGGCACCCTGGGCCAGGGCCTCCCCACCCTCACAG
>VZRF01009102.1:0-25277 GCA_013396875.1 Vireo altiloquus | reverse complement strand
CAAAGTTTGCCTTGGCTTTGCTCTGTCTCCACTTTGGTTTGGCAGGAGCCAGTTTTCCTCTCAGTGGTGAAGAATTTCATGGAGAGCATGGAATTCTGCCTCTTATCCATGGAAAAGGTGCCAACCACCCATGGATGGGGGTAAATACACAGATACACAGACATGTCTGAGTCATGGAATCATGGAATGGTTTGGGATGGAAGAGACCTTAAATCCCATCCCTGCCATGGCAGGGACACCTCCCACTGTGCCAGGCTGCTCCAAGCCCCATCCAGCCTGGCCTTGGGCACTGCCAGGGATCCAGGGACAGCCACAGCTGCTCTGGGAATTCTATTCCAAGGCCTCCCCATCCTCCCAGCCAGGAATTCTTTCCCAACATCCCATCTATCCCTCTGAAAGTGTGAAACCATTCCCTGTGTCCTGTCCCTGTACCCTCCACGCCTGGAGAACCTCACCCCATGGAATGAACATCTGCCACCAACCTTCTCCTCATTGTTCTGGGAAAAAAAAGCCAGAATGAATTCCCTGCTAATTCTGGAGCAGACACTTCCAGGAGCTGTTGGTTTTTCCTACCCCACCACGCTGAGTTGGTGCATTTTCCCTCCCCATTCCCATTTTTCCCTTCATGATCCAGCCTTTCCCTGCATCCAGCATCCCGAATTTGACACAGCTAATTGCAGGGACCGTGGCAGTAATCACAGGGTAGCTGCCTGCCAAGGATAATAATCATTCCCTGGGATTCTTCTCCTGGAGTTTCTTAGACAGTTCAATAATTATCCCGAGTGCAAACCCAGGAACTGCAGGATCAACAGGACAGAGATGGATTCAACTCACAGGGCTGGGATCAGAACCCACTGAGCCTCCCTCCCTCCCTCTCACTCCCCCACGCTTCCCAAATCCCCGAATTGTTCATTTGGATCCAAAGCCTCATCTCCAGATTCCATCGATTCATTAATTAGCCTTCGCCAGCCGCGCTAACGAGGAGCCCTCCTCCCACCGGGCCAGCCTGGCAGCCCCAACACCGATGCTCCTCCAGGGAAACTTCAAACATTTCCCAAAAAATCACACAGGGAACGGAAAACCAGCCAGGAATGGGCATTTTTCCACATTTTGAAACAAAGTTACCTAAAGCAGTCCCTGCTCTCCTTGAAACTCTCCAGGTCCTTGGTGCTCGAGCACCTTTATTCCCTCAGTCAGCAGCAGGATCCTGTGGAGGCTCAGGAATGTTGCCTGGCCTCACAGCAGCCTGGAGAAGCAGCAGCAGATATTTTGGGAATTTTGAGACAAACCAGAAGCACAGAACACAAAAAGAAGTTTATTCGCTGCTCCCGGATTAAAGCCCTGCACTAATGGAATAATTGGGGTTTCACCTCAGATAAAAAAATCCTAAATATGTTTCCAGGGATGTTTTTGTTCCTCCTCGTTGCTAATTACGGAATAATTAGGATAACACACAACCCCCCCAGATCATCCACCCCAAAAGGAACGTTTTCCACGCTGCTCCTGGCATTTTATTCTCTGTTCTGTAGGGCAGCATGGACCCTTTCCCAAATATCCAAATCCTTGGGGTTTTTTGCCACGTGCCAGCTCCGCTCTGGGAGCACGGAGCCGTTCATGGATGTGGGGAGGCTGCGATTGCTGGGGCTCCTGAGCAGCTCCTCATTCATCTCTCCTCACTGGCCACGCCGACTGAGGATGATGAAATCCTGATTTGCAATTCTAATTCCCTTCTTTTTCCTGAACAGGCTGCCCAAAAGCTCCAGGAATATTATTTTGCCAACCTTTCCAATAAACACCCCCATTGACCACGAAATCCTGAAAAATACACTTATTTCCCACGGCAAAACACAGACCCACTCACAGTAATTAGCTCCTAAAGCCTGATTTTCAGATCATCGACTTTCTTCAGAAATTTGGGAATTCTATCCAGCGAATAATGAGCTGTACCTGCTGCAGGGTGGCTCAAAACCTGCAGGACATTTGGTGTGCCAGGTGCTGAATCATGGAATCCTGGAATGGTTTGGGTGGGAAGGGAACTTAAATCCCACCCTTGCCATGGGCTTAAATCCACACCTTCCACCATCCCAGGCTGCTCCAAATCCTGCCCAGCCTGGCCTTGGGCACTGCCAGGATCCAGGGGCAGCCACAGCACACAGAGGTGCCAGGGAACCCTCCCAGGGAACAATTCCTTCCCAATATCCCAGATAAATCTCCCCTTTTCCAGCTTAAAGCCATTCCCTGTGTCCTGTCCCTCCATGCCTTGTCCCCAGTCCCTCTCCAGCTCTCCTGGAGCTCCTTCAGGCCCTGCAAGGGCTCTGAGCTCTCCCTGGATCCTTCTCCTCTCCAGGTGAACATTCCCAGCTCTCCCAGACTGGCTCCAGAGGAACTCCAGCCCTGGAGCAGTTCAGGGGCCTCCTCTGGACTCTCTCCAGAAGTTTTTCCTTGGTTTACAGAGCTCTGGATAAAAACTGTCAGGTGATGGCACAAGCACTTGATGTTTTCCAAAAATGAGATCCCTAAAAGCCATTTTTCAGCAGGAATTTGCTTTTTCTGGAGCTCTGCTCCTGACCCACTCCCTATCTGTGCTCCACAAATCCAGCCCCAAAGTGCCCCCAGGACCATTCATCTTCCCAAAGCAGACACATCCTCTCCATCTTTCTCAGCAACACTTCCCTTCCCCTCTTCCCATAAATAAAATCCTGTTTTCCGGCGGGTAACACTCTATCCGAGGAGCTCAGCGTGGAGGAGGAGGCGTTTCCAAGCAGAGAGTTCACCCAGAGGGGCTAAACTGAGAGACAGAGCCACCAGACTGGAGAGGAGGAGCGGGACAGAGGCAGGAAAAGCTCTACCAGGAGCAGAGGGAAGGAAAACACGGGAAGAAAAGAAGGAAAATCATCTCATCCCCCTGCAAAGTTCCTGAAAATTTTCCAGCCAAATGACTCAACGGCGGCAGCTGCTTTGAGCAAAGGGGTCTGGGACTCGCTGAGCTGGCAATTAATGAATGTTTGGATGTATTTTCCATCAACAGCAGCTCTGCTGCCATCCTCACGGCGCCTGGGAAGGAGCAGCGCGCGCTCCCGGCAGATTCCCACATTCCCATCGGGATGGGATCCTGAGCTCCCGTTTTATTGCAGCTCTTATGTCCCACTTCAACTCCTTCCAGCCTCTGGAAGTTTCCTCCTTCCTGTCACAGCTTGGGGAGAAGCGGCTGCAGGGATGTGGGTTCCTAGGATGGATTCCAGGAGAACCTGGCCCCTCTGACTGACAGGAGCAGGAAGCACCAAACCCTTTGGGCCTGAAATGAAATTCCTTTGGTGTTCCACACCTTTGGAATGCAGAAATTCCCTCAGTTAGGGGAGCAGCGGTGCTGGCTGTTCTCTAGGTAGAACTAAATGAAACAAGAGGGGAAAAGTGCTGGAATTCATGGAATCATTGAGGTTGGAAAAGCCCTTCAAGGTCATCCAGTCCAAGCTGTGCCTGATCCTCACCTCGTCCCCAGCCCAGAGCCCTGAGTGCCACATCCAGGAATTCCTGGGACACCTCCAGGGATGGGCATTCCAAACCTTCCTGGGCAGTTCCAATCCCTGAGCATCCTTTCCATGGGGAAATTCCTGCTGCTGTCCACCCTGAGCCTCCCCTGGCCCAGCCTGAGGCTGTTCCCTCTCCTCCTGTCCCTGTTCCCTGCCAGCAGAGCCTGACCCCCCCCGGCTGTCCCCTCCTGTCAGGGACTTGTGCAGAGCCACAAGGTCCCCCCTGAGCCTCCTTTGCTCCAGCTGCAAATTCCCTTGGGATCATCCTGGGGGATGGTCAGGGATGAGCCATGTCTCCCATCCAGCATCCTGAGGCTCCCCAAGCTCTCCAAGCCCTGACTCCAGGTCCCTCTCCACCAGGGAAACCCTCTGGAAAAGCAGCTGCTGAACAAACACCCCATGCCGGAATTCTCTTCCCTCTTCCCACTCCCACCTGCAGTCCCGAAGGGAAGTGGAGCCCCAGGATGTTCCTGGATGAGTGAGAACCCCAAAAAACATCCCTGGAGGCATTTCCAACCACAAACATCCCAAGGTGGATTCAGATTCAGATCCCAACACAAAGACCCCAAAAAACATCCCTGGAGGCATTTCCAACCACAAACATCCCAAGGTGGATTCAGATTCAGATCCCAACACAAAGACCCCAAAAAACATTCCTGGAGGTGTTTCCAACCACAAACATCCCAAGGTGGGTTTGGATTCAGTTCCCAACACAAAGACCCCAGAAAACATCCCTGGAGGTGTTTCCAGCCACACAAGGTGGATTTGGATTCAGATCCCAACGCAAAGACCCCAAAACACATCCCTGGAGGTGTTTCCAGCCACAAACATCCCAATGTGGGTTTGGATTCAGATCCCAACACAAAGACCTGGATCTCCAGACGTGGAATGAGGAGCAGGATGGGGGTGGGAAGGCCTCCAAACATTCCTGCTTTCCCTGAACCTCCTCCACAGAGCTGATTTACGGTGGAATAAAATCCCTGCCTCTGGAATAGGTCATAATATTATGACTTACAACCCTCCATAGTTTTTTTTTCCCTGTCTCCAAGCTCTCTCCAGAGCTTTCCCATCTCCTGGAGTGAGGCAGGGCTGGATTTTCCCACGTTTTGTGTTACAACAAGCAGCTGACAATTCGGGAGCACTGCTTGTGGAGTGATTTCCTGCCAGGATTTGGGGAAAGCAGAGCTTGGATTGCTCCTTTCTGCCCTCACCCCCGGCCTTGGCTCCAGCAGCCCTCGAGTTCCTCGGAGCACAGATCCATCTGCACGGGAATGTTTTGTGCATTCCCCATTCCGTTGATGGAACAGGGAATTAAATTAAATTAAATCTCCCCCAGAGCTGCCAGGGAGATTGAATCTTGTTTTCCACAGGTTATTCCTTATCACTCAAACCTCTACACCTGCCATGGCCACGGTGATCCCAAGTGAATCCCAGGAGGAGAAGATCCCAAATCTTTGCAAACGGCCGCCAGCAGCTCCTGAAGGCTGCCTGGTGTCACCACTGTCCCATTGCCAGGTGTCACATCCCAAAAAAAAGCTGGGAATATGAGGACCACGTGCCTTGGAGCAGGACAGAGGGAAGAGTCCTACCTGCAATCCTAAGGACAAAGCTCCTCATCTCCCTTTAACAAACATTCCAACCCCTGATTTTCACTCTAAATAACCCTGAAAAGTTGGGAATCTTCAGTTTCCCAAACACTTCCTGACAACTGAAGAAGCAAAAATCCTGGAAAACCAATAAACATTGGGATTTAGTTCCATGCATCCTTTGGATGATGGGCTTGGATGAGGTTGGAATGTGTCTCTGCCCACGGAATGAGATCAACTTCGAGGTCCCTCCCAACCCAAACCAGTCTGGAATTCTGGGATCATTTCCTTGGCACACGGAAGCTCCTCTCTCAATTCCACCTCAAATTTCTGCCATGAAATGAATTTCCCTTGGCAGCAGTTGTTTTTCCATGGAAAATCACTCCCATTCCAACCCCCAGCAGCTCATTAATATTCATTTCTCCGTGCACTCAGCCGAGCCAGGAGATTTTGGCACACTGGGAACTGTGAACATTCCCACCAGCACTAATTTTTAAATAATTTGAAAAGAGTGGATGTGCCAGAACATCTCCCAGGCTTAGCTGCACACAGTTAAGCTGAGCTTTGTTATGCAGAGCCTGGTACGGAAAAACACAGCCTTGGAGTTGCTCTGTTGGGAATAAAAGTGGATATTCCTTCAAATTCCATCTGGGAGCACCTGTTCTCCAAGGAGGCTCAGCAATAAACTTCAAAAATACAAAAGAATGGCTTTGGGAAGTCCCTCTGCTCCCTCCTGGAGCCCCTTTGGATCTGCTGAGGAAGGGCTGCTCCCAGAGCAGTTTTCAGGGAGAGGTTCAAGTCCTTTGAGGGATTTAATCCCAAATCCCAGAATATTCCACGTCACACGTGGTGAATGGATGAACTTAACTGGAATTCCTTATCACTACATTCCCCACCCTCTAAACATCCCTAGCTCGGAACAGGGAGAAGAGAGGCTCTTCCCAAAGTTTTCCCAAAAAACCTCTCCACTCACACAAAAACATTTGGACTTTGGCACCTGCACTCTTTTCGAATTGTTTTCCCGTTCCTGTGGTTTTCAGACTGTTTTTTATTGCTCCCATTTCCCTGATTTTCAGAGGAATTGGGATGGCATTGGGAAGCCTCTCCACTCTCCCACCTGCCAAAGGCACAGCTCTGTACCCCTGGCAGCTGCAACACACGGAAACAACTATTCCCAAAATCCTGGAATGGGTTGGGCTGGGAGGGATCTTAGACATGATCCCATTCCATGTCCAGGGACACCTTCCACTATCCCAGGAGGATCCAAGCCTCATCCAGCCTTGCCTTGGGCACTGCCAGGGATCCAGGGGCAGCCACAGCTGCTCTGGGAATTCCATCCCAGCCCTGAGCCACCCTCCCAGGGAACAATTCCTTCCCAATATCCCATCCATCCCTGCCCTCTGGCAGTGGGAAGCCATTCCCTGTGTCCTCTCACACCACACAGAAGTGTAAAACCACTCTGACTTCCTTTCCATGCTATGGAATTCAATGTTCCATGTGGAAGCAGAGCTGGAGCACATCCCAGGGGTGTCACTGCAGCCACACATCCTCCCAGAGCCCTTGGAGCACAAAGTGACCCCACAGAGCTGAGGCCAGGATTGGGATGGTGCCACTGCTGCCTTTCCTTGGTCTTAAAATGAAAACCAAACCACGATTTATGGGGAAAAGGAGTTTTTACCTCGGTGTTTATTTCAGGATCCTTGGGTGCAGCACTTGGTCCAGGTGGAATGCCCTGAAAATGCATGCACACCTCACACCGAAATACACACAATTATAGGCTTTGCTAATTAGCATGTTTATCAAAGATCTCCTAATGAGAGGCTGGAGTGAACCCCTCATTCTGAGGAACTTTCTCCCCGGGATGGGTTTATTTTGGTTTACAAAAATGTGTTCTGGAGAGGCCCTTGGTGTCTGGGGCTCCCAGGATGTTTGCTCTCCTGGTTTAACGGTGCCGTGGGGCTGAGCTGAGTTATCAGCCTTGGAAAATTACAAATATCTGGGCTAAAAGCACTGAGAATACATCAAACTATAAAAGAGTGTGTGAGAGGGGTATGAAAGAAAAACCAAAAAATCATTGTGGCATCACCACCACCTCTCTCACGCAATCCCAACAGCAACAGGAGACGAACACTCCTGGAAATTCCAGGAAAACGAGGATCCAGGTGATGCCACCTCCCACCTGTGCCCTCTCCCGGGATCCTGGCGATGGCATTTCCCTGCAGGAGCCATCGGATGCGCGGCGAGCGAGGAGCATTTGTTTCCTTGGAAACAAAACCCTTCCAACCTCCAGCACACACAATCCTCGGGAAAAGAAAACTCTGCAATTAAAGCCAAGGCCTGGCTATTTTTAGCCCCCGAGATGTGAAATCCCAACTGTTTCATTAGGAATGGAACCCAAGGAAAACACATTTATCTCGGTTATATTGGAGGAGGAAATCTTTGTATCCACCCAAACAAGAAACCCACGGAATTGTGCTAAGGAAAATAATTGCATGGCCTTTTGAAAATCCAAAATAAATTGGACTTGGATGGAAATTGATTTGGATTTTGGGATCCTCTGGGGCAGGGTTAAAAGAAAATCTTGAGGTGACAAACTTGAAACAACCAGGAGGGAAAATTCATTCATTCCCTGGAGCTTGGATTCGATCTTGGAGCTCTTTTTCCAATCCTAATGATTTTGGGATAATGGAATTGAGAGGGTTTATATAAAAAATATATTGGCCAATCCTATTGTGCTGATGATTCCTTGCTGGTTTTCCTGGAGAAAACCTCGGTAGCATTGCAGTTAAAGGGATGCCAATGGAATTCTATTTAAAAACCACCTGGAAAGATCAATTTAGAAGAATTCACTCTGGAATTGAAAAGAATTCACTCTGAAACTTAAAAGAGTTTGCTCTGAAATTTAAAAGAATTCACCCTGAAATTTAAAAGAATTCGCCCTGAAATTTAAAATATTTCACTCTGAAATTTAAAAGAATTCACTCTGAAATTTAAAAGAATTCACCCTGAAATTCCACTGCGAAAGTTGCAATTTTCTCCTAAGAAAGTATCAGAAATCATGGAATTGTTTCTTCCATAAATTTTGGATCATCCCCCAGCTCCACTGTTGGGTTCGATCCTCAGCTACTTTTATAAATTCCAGGGTATTTTTGCTGTGCACTGAGCACATCATCAAACGTTTCTGCTGGGCTGCTCGGGGAAATAAAACATGGAAAACAAATTTGTCAAATTAAAAACAAGACGAAAAACAAGAGTTACAAAATCCTCACTTCGCCTTTCACACAGCAAAAAAGGAAACTTTTATTTGTCCTCTGGAGATTCTTCCCTCGGATACAGATGGATTTTCCTTTTCCTTGTATAAATGTTTGGAAATGAGGAAGATTTATCCTCTGCCCATCACGGTTTTGGATTAAACATTGCATTTTTGGGGGGTTTTTTCCATCATAAATCGAGGGATTTTCAATCAAAGGAAGCATCCTGACACTTTTGAGTTGCAGCAGTTGAGGTGAAGCACAGGGCAGGGAATTTTAAGGCTTTCATGGATAAAGATTATTGTGCTGAATGGTGAAAACGAGAGGGAATTTCTCATTAAAACTGAATTTTAATCTCTTCAGCACCAAAGAAATTCCTTAGGAACCATCCCAGCCACGGAGAGGAGTCAAATCTGGAATGACCATTTGGAAATTGAAAACTCTGCTGAAATTCTCTTTTTTTTTTTGTTTGTCTGAACTATCCTTTGGAAGGAAATTATTGGGTTTTGATTGCAGCAAAAGCCCTCAAAGAATTCTGAAATTCTGATTTTTTTGGTTTGTCTGAACTATCCTTTGGAAGGAAATTATTGGGTTTTGATTGCAGCAAAATCCCTCAAAGAATTCCCAAAAAATCAGAAGCAGATCTGGAGTGGGCAACCCATGGGAGGGTCATTAGTGGAGGAAAAAAGGGAATATCCATTGATGGAAACTGGGGAAGGGGAGAGGAGAAAAAGAGATTTCAGGCTAAATTTCACCTCATGTCACCCACAAAAAAATGGAGTCAACAAGGAGAGACCTCATGGATGGGATTTGGATGTGTTTTTTCCAGCTCCTGCCCCAAATTATCCCAAAGAGCAGCAATTATTATTCCCATTACACAGGATTGGGTTTTTCTTGTATTTAGGACAATATTTTATCAGCTTTTGGATTAGAAAACCTCATTAGGGCTCTTCTAATCTGAGCCATTATTGTTTTATGATTATGGGGACAAGAAGATGATGAGCATTCCTTTGAAGATCCTACTGGAAAATTTATGGGATCTCCTGCTCCTGGAAGTTCTGCATGACTGGAGCTGCCATAATATCCAGGAAAATCAGAGTGCCTGGACAGAAATCTGCTCGTTCTTCTCTTAATTCCACAAAATTTGGCACATTAAAGACCAGGATTTGAGGTTAAAAATCCCAAAGTTTTGTGCCTCGTGGACTGAAGCAAATCCCTGCAAGCCAAGAGTTCCTGGTTTTTCTATTTGAGGAGGACAAATCCTCTCCCTTCTTCATCCAGTGGTGTTTTCCCTCAAAAAGAAGGGCTCAGACACTGCACAAACCCCAAAATCCCAAAACTCCTCTGCTTTTGGGGTTTATTTTTGAGGGGGAATTTCCCTGCTGGAAGCAAGATCTTCCCAAATATCCAAGTGTGACCCCACAGGTGTCACCTCCCCATTCCTGCCATCCCTGAAATCCCAATGATCACAGCAGGATGGGATTTATTGGCGTTTTCCCCATAAAGAGCAGCTTGGATATGAAATTTTCCCTATTTTCTGAAAGGATTGGCACAACACAGAAATTCCGGGATGGTTTTTGTCCCCTAAATGAGCCAATTAACACCTGATCAATTTTTTTTGTCCCCTAAATGAGCCAATTAACACCTGATCAATGACATCTCTGCCTGCCCAAGGAATGCTTCACTAAGATCCAGCTCAGTTCCCACTGCTCCCAGGGAAAAAAATCCCATTTTTCCAAGTTTAGCTGGATCCTGATTCCACCTCTGTGTGTCCTTCTCGTCCTGAGCATGGCTCTGCTTCCTGCCAGAGCTCATCCAGGAAAACTGCCCAAATTCTTCTGGAATTCCAGAGCTGGCGGGAAAACCCGCGGTGATGTGAAGGATGGGATGAGGAGCTGCTGGAATGTCTGGAATTCCCACAGTCCTCAGGGAATTTTGGGATCTGTTTGAAGGATGGGATGAGGAGCTGCTGGAATGTCTGGAATTCCCACAGTCCTCAGGGAATTTTGGGATCTGTTTGAAGGATGGGATGAGGAGCTGCTGGAATGTCCAGAATTCCCACAGTCCTCAGGGAATTTTGGGATCTGTTGTGCCACAGGTGGATGACGAGGAAGGCTGGGATGAAGCCATGGATATGCAGGGAAGGGAAATGTGGATCCCAGGGAGCACAAAACCAGGACCAGTTTGCCCCAGTTCAGCCACTGGAGCTGATTCCTTCCGAAATACCAGGAAAAATTCCTCCCCGGAGGGTGCTGGAAGAGCTCCCAGGGAATAAGCACATTCCCAAAGCTGCCAGGAGCATCCCAGGGTGGGATTTTGGGATTGTCCCGTGCAGGACAGGAGCTGGATCAATGATCCTTGTGGATCCTTGTAAGGATATTCCCTGATTCCGTGATTCTCACACACATTCCACATGGATCCCATCCAGATTTTCCAGTAGCTCTCCCAAAATCTCCAAGGTGAAGCTCTGAAAACCTCTGAGGCTTTGCCATTCCAAGAAGCAATTCCAGGGGGGAGCAGACTCAGCTGCAAGGTTAGTCCTGGATTTAGGAGAACAAAAACTTGACCTGAGCTGGATTTTTTTCCCAAGTCCTCCACACGAGGAACACACCTGGAAAACCTCAGCCTCCTGTTTTGGTGTGTTTGGACTTAAAAATTGGGAAAACCCAAATCTTAGGCCCGGGAATGTTTCTGGTTTTGGGATTTGGAGAGCAACTGGGAAATGTTTTGTCTGGAAATGGTCCTGAATTAATAAAGTCAGAATCAAAGGAGTCGAAATCAGAATCCAATGAATAAAATGAGCACCAAACAAACGGGATGTGATTCCACAGGGAACAGTCACCTATGGAGTCATGAGCTGCTAATTGGACACGGCAGGAATTTCACCGAGGGAGCTCCAGTGGCACTAACAAGGCTCAAGGGGGTAATTAATTAATTAATGACCTCCCTGCAGCCCCTCTCTGCCATTGTAGCTGCCATGAATAATTCAGTTTGTTGGACAAATCCACCTTAATATGGATTTTAGTCCCAATTTTCATGAGGAATTTTCTCCTCCCCATGTGGGAAAGGGAAATGGGGGATTTGTTTGATTGATTTGTTGGGCTTTCAGCTGCTTTGTTCCCATTTTTAACTCTTTCCTTCTCTGAGGAAAGCTAATTAATCTAATTACCTTTGGCTCCAATGAAATCCTGTTGGAATATCAGGGAATCTTGGAATGGTTTGGATTGGGAAAGACCTTAAAGCTCCATTCCCACCCCAGGGACATTTCTACCATCCCAGGTTGCTCCAGCCCAGCCTTGGGCACTGCCAGGGATCCAGGGGCAGCCACAGCTGCTCTGGGAATTCCATCCCAGCCAGGAATTCCTTCCCAATATCCCATTGAACCCATCAGTTTAAAGCCTATCCCTGGAAACTCATCCAGCCCAAATCCACCTCACACATCCTGATTTGGGAACATCCCAAATTCCAAGGCTGATCCCTTCCCTGCCTCGATGAACTCATCCAGCCCAACTCCACCTCACACATCCTGATCTGGGAACATCCCAAATTCCAAGGCTGATCCCTTCCCTGCCTCGATGAACTTATCAGCCCAAATCCACCTCATATCCCAGCACCTTTCCCATCCTAATTCAGGAGCATCCCAAATCCCAAGGCTGATCCTTTCTCCACCTCAGCGAACTCACCAGCCCAAATCCACACACATCCTAATTCAGGAATATCCCAAATTCCAAGGCTGATCCCTTCCCTGCATTGGCAAATTCATCAGCCTAAATTCACCTCACATCCCAGCACCTTTCACATCCTAATTCAGGAATATCCCAAATTCCAAGGCTGATCCCTTCCCTGCCTCAGTAAATTCATCAGCCCAAATCCACCTCACGTATCCTGATTTGGGAACATCCCCAGGCAAACTCATCCAGCCCAAATCCACCTCACATCCCAGCACAGGAAACCTTCCATGTTCTCCCCTAATCCATTTGTTTGCTCTTTTCCAGGACAAAGGACATGAAACGAGAATGTTCCACTCGTTCTCATTTCCCCTGGCATCTCCAAGTCCTTCACTCCAGGTCTCCATCACAAATCCTGATTTTCCCTGCAGATCTCCAGGGACAAACTCAGCTTCCAGCCCCACGTCAGCAGCTCTGCTTGCTGCTGCCAGCTCGGGACTGAACAGGGAATTTGGGAAGCGAATCCCTGTGCCAGTGGAAGGTTTCAGATTTAAATCCCTGCCTTGTCATCCCTCCACTCCTGGCCCAGACTGCTCCATCTCCTGCTGATCCATGTTTTCTGCCAGCCCACACACGCCTGGATCTTCCAGCTCCCGGTTTTCATCTGCTCCCTCATCCTCAGCTTCCCCTGGATCCTCTCACTACCTCCTTCCTCCTGCTCCAGCAGATCTGCTGCGTAACGTAATTCCCGTTTTTCCCTCCATTCCCAAATTAAATGAGGAGTATTCCCGGTTTTATCTGAGCTTTGATAAGGCTTGGAGCAACCTGGGAGAGTGGCAAGGTGTCCTTGCCCATGGGATTGTCTTCAAAGTCCTTCCCAACCCAAACCATTCCAGGACGTTGTGATTCCAAACCAGGGATCAGCTCCATAAATCCAAGCATGAACAGAAAAAACTAGAATCAAAATAACAAACTCCAGACACTCCTGACACTGCCAGAAAAGGCAAAAAAAAGATATCCTGGAATGAAATAAAATACATTTAAAAATCTTTGTTTTGTCTCCACAGCCTGATTGTTTCCTGCTGAAAAGGACGAGTTTGCATATTCCTGTCAATGGATGCCAGCAGAGAAATTCCCAAATCCTCATCAAGGTCTCACCCTCAATTTGCATGAAAAAAAGCTTAAAAAGAGGAAAAAAAGAATTACATTTAGTCTGAAAAACCTGCAATTGTTTTGAGGCTGCCCAAACAATCCCAATCCTTCTTAAATCCCATTTTTCCTGCCTTCATGGAATTATCTTCCTTCAGACTGATGAGTTTTGCCTCCAATTAGCAGGAAATTTAATTGATGGAATGTTTAATGCAGGATCGAGGTACTTGTTTAAATCACATTAAATATTTCCCAGCTCTCATGCTGCTGAAGGGAACCAGAGCACCAAGACAGAGCACAGAAAGCAAAGGTTTTGGGTATAAAGCAGGAAAAATATTGGATTTTCTGGGAATAACTGAGATCTAAACACAAGGAATGATGCAGAGCAGGATGGGGAAGTGAGCTCAGCTCCAAACCTTCGATTTTAAAAGTGAGAATTGTGAAAAACTCACTGGAGTCTGGTGCAAAAAAATGGATAAAAAGCCAAAAAAGCAAAAATCAGCTTTTCAGAGTATTAAGCTAAATGTAAAAAATCCATTTCCAGGTGATGTTTTCCAGGGGAATTCCCGGTTTTCCAATGGAGAGGAGCTCATTTAATCCACGTGAGCAGTGCTCCTCTGTGGGGCTCAGGTTAAAGTGGTGAAGCTGAACCTGGCTTGGAGCAAAAGAGAGCTTTAGATCCTAAAACAATTCCTTAGAAATTGTTCCCCACGTGGGGAAATCCCAGTGGCAGGGATGGGATCACAGGAGGTCACTGGGAGAGGAAAATGAGGATTTAGGGATGGTTTGTACCCAAAAGCTTTGCCTGGGGACCTGGGAACAGATTCAGGGCTGAGTTCCTCAATGTCCAGCCTGGTTTGATCCTCCCAAAAATCCCTTGGACATTGGGAAGAAATAGGGAAGGTAAATTCTGCTGGATCCGGAATTCTGGAATGAGAAATCCACCAGCAGGACACATTCAAAGCCATGTCCCACACTGGGATCACTGGGCAGCCAAACCTCAGAATTCCCCAGAACTGGGAAGTTGGGAATCCAATGGGTGGAGAGGAGCCAGGCAGGAGGTGATGCCACAATGATTTTTTGCTTTTATACCCATCTTACATTCTGTTTTATATAGTTTTTATGTATTCTTAGTGCTTATGTATTCTTATTTTAGCCCAGATATTTGTAATTTTCCAAGTCTAATAACTTAATTGAGACCCACAGCACCGTTAAACCAGGAGAGCAAACATCCTGGGAGCCCCAGACACCAAGGGCCTCTCCAGAACACATTTCTGTAAACTAAAATAAACCCATCGCAAGAAGCAAGTTCCTCAAAACAGAGAGTTCACTCGAGCCTCTAATTCAAAGATCTTTAATAAATATGTTAATTTTGCAAGGCCTATAATTGTGTGTATTTCAGTGTGAGGTGTGCATGCATTTTCAGGGCATTCCACCTGGACCAAGTGCTGCACCCAAAGATCCTGAAATAAATACTGAAGTAAAAACTCCTTTTCCCCATAAATCGTGGTTTGGTTTTAATTTTAAGACCAGAGAAAGGTATCAGAGGAATATTCCCTGTATCCTCACGTTTGGGCATTCCCAGCATCCCTTCCTGATGCCCCTGGATGCCAACCAAGCCCTTTCCAAACTGGTCCTGAAGCTAAATGGAAAAATAACCTCAAACTCCACCTCCTTTCCAGTCTCTCTCTGCTAAAACTTGGGAAAACTCGGATGTGCCATCGCTGTCATCCACATCCATGTTTTTTTTGGAGCTCTCAGGAAAGATCCAGACCTTGCCCAAGGATGTGGAATTCCAAGCCCTGACAGGACAAGCCACCCCTGACGTGCAATTTAAACCAAACTCTTCCATTTTCCAGGCTTTAAGCATTCATTCCTCCCTGCTGGATTAAATAAACTCCTTCCCACGGCTTTGCACCTGGAAACACCACTGGGACCAAAATTATCTCCGTCCCAGCCAAAGCCAGAGTGTTTAATTCCCATTTTCCAGCCTGGATTGCTCCTTCTTTCCAAAGAACTCCAGCCTGGATTTCTCCTTCTTTCCAAAGAATTCCTCTCTATTGGTTTGTGTGGTGGAATTTCCATTCCTGGAGGGATTTAAAATTCCTGTGGATGTGGTCCTTGGGAGCATGGAAGTGGTGGCCGTGGCAGGGTTGGTTCAACTCCATGATCTTGGAATTCTTTTCCAACCTTAGTGCTCTATAATCCTATTTTTCATGGAATTTTCTAATGTAAAGTCTCCCACACTTTATTCCCAAAAATGCAGCTTTTTTTAGTGATATTCCCTCTGGGAGAAGGTTCCTTCCAGCACCAGGAAGATCTCTAACCACTGGAATTCTGCCCCATTTCCCAGAGAAATCCAGAAGAATCAGGTTTGGGATGCATTTATCCCTTTGGTTTCCAGAAGTGAGATTCCACCTCTTGCCTCTCAAATCCTTGAATGTCAAAACTTGCTGCAATTCCAGGAAAAAAGGAGGAGAAGGAGGAGGGGATTGGGAAGAGCAGACCCAGATCCCAGGATTTAGGTGAACACAGTTCCACCCACAGCTCATCCATCCTGGAATCAAAATCCAGGAATTTACCTGGCTTGGAATGATTCCCATCACCAGGAGAGAAGCTAATGAAATATTCCAGGAATAACGGAGCTGGTTTAGAAACTTTCCAAATTTAGTTTATTTGGATGAATCTTCTAACAAACAACCACCGGAAGAGACATTGGAGGGAGAAAATTGTTTGGAATTCATTAAAAAAAAAAGTAAATTAAATTAAAGATTTGGGTTGAATACTTTAAAACAAAAAAGGAAATGAAGCCAAAGATTCCATGGGAATCCAAAGGGCAGGATTTAATCAGGATTTAATTAATTCCCACTGGCAGGAGTTGGAACTGGATGAGCTTTAAGGTCCCTTCCAACTCAAACCATTCCATGATTCCATAATTCCATGCTGGAAAGGACCTTCAAGCCCATCTTGTTCCAGACTCATCCACAGGGATTTGGATGTTCCAGAGGTTTCCTCATTTATTCCATCAGATTTCTAAATCCATTTAAAGGCTCCTGTAAAGTCTCCTCCACTGGTACCAAACCATGCAGGGAAAAGCTTGGAATGATTTCCAGTTAGGATGGAAATTTGTGAATTGGGGATTTTTCAACTGGAGAAATCATGGATTCTCCATCCCTGGGAGTGTCCAAGGCCAGGCTGGAGGGGTTTGGAGAAACCTGGGATAGGAGGAGGTGTCCAGGGTTGGAATGAGATGAGCTTTAAGGTCCATCCCAACCCAAGCCAGTCTGGGATTCTGGGATTGGAGGTTTGAGCATCCAAACCATTCCTGAAACAACAAAGAATCCATTCTCCCACCATTTCCCTGGAGGGATTTCGGAAGTGCCTAAAACATCCCCAGCAAGTGGAGAATTGCAGGTTCTAAGGTGAGGGATGAAGTATTTGAGATCAGAAGAGTTCAAGTCCAACCTCAGCTCTGCCCAAACCAAATCCAACCGGAGGAGTTGAACTCCATGTGCCACCCGGAGCTGTCCCAGGTCAGGGATTCCTTTAGCAATCCATTAAAATCCTACAAAACACTAAATTCCAGAAGGAAAAGATCAATTTTGGACCTGTTTTTTCTTGATAGTTAATGATCCAACTCAGTTCCTTTTCAACCTGAAAAATGCTGTGCAAATGATGCAAATCTTTTATTTTTTTTAGGAAAATGTTGTTCCAGACCTCTCCTTGCAAAGTAGGAATGATATTAAAACAGATTATCGATTCCACAAACAATTTTCATTAAAACCACCAAATTATTTTCAACTGGACCAGAAACTTGTTCCGAGGAAAGCCACAAAAATGCTTTTCTTAAGGAATGAAAAGCTCGAAATGTCCGTGTTTCCATGGAGACAACCTCTATCCTTTCATGCTTCCCAATCTATCCTGGGCGATCAATACTTTATGGTAATTGTTTCCATGGAAATTGCAACCAGAATAATCCACTTTTTCCATGGAAAAGCAACAAGAAAACAACTTGGGGAAGGCAGAGTGGGTCTGCAGCAGCGACAGCAGAATGAGCACCAAGGTCTTGAGGGAAAGAATTCAAAATTTGGCTTTGATTAACCTGATCCAAGAGTTTTTGGGAAGTTTCAGAGGGAATGTGAGGATGAGGATGGAAAGTTGGGTTTGTCCAGCACTGGGATCAATTCTGTGATTCCAGGTTCAGGAAGAACCACGTAGAGGTGGAGAGGGACAGGAACGAGGTGGTGCCAGAACATCAGGGACAAAGGAATGTCCCAATAAAATCATGGAATCTCCTGAGCTGGAAGGGATCCACAGGGATCATCCATCCAGCTGCTGGCACCACAACAATCCCACCCTGTGCAAACGCTCCTGGAGCAGCCTTGGGAATGTCACCATTCCCTAGGGATCTGTTCCATATCCCACCATCCCCTATTCCCAATATCCAACCTGAACTTTCCCTGGCACAGCTCCAGCCATTCCCTGGATCCTGGTCATGGAGAGGAAGGATTGGAACCTTCTGGGGATAGCAGGGTTTATTCCCACCCTGGAGCTGTATCCAACCTGCTCATCCCCAGGATGTTCAGGAATCTGAGTATTCCCCATGGAGCAGCAGAGGGAACAGCCCCGGGCCCATTACCTCAGTCATTAACTTTCAGAAATGATAATTAAAGGCTCATTAGCATTCAACTGGAATCATAAAGTAAAATGAGAATGTAAAGTTCACCCTTCACGTGAAATTCCAGCCCCATGGAAAACTTCCAACACAACCACAAAAAGTTCCATGTGCAGGAAAATCCTTTCTGGGTTTAAATTTATGCCAAGAGACCTCCCTGCCAAAGCTTTTCCACACTTCGGGAAAAGGTAAATCCAGGTAAAACAAATGCCATCAAAATCAGCAATTAGCACTTGGCTAAAATGGGAATTGCATGGAATACTTCAGGAAAATCCTGAATTAGGAGCACATGAGCAATTTTGGGTGGTTTTCCATGAGAATCAAGGACAGCAGCAGGATGGGAATTCCTTATGATGATGATGGACTTTATTCCAGGAGATTAGAGAGGATTCCAGCAGCGCTGATCCCACGGCAGCTCCCAACAAACCTCTGCCAGGAAAAGGATCAGGATCCTTCCCCACCTGTTGGAAATGCTCCCAATTGTTTTCCAGGTAAAATATCCAGAAAAACGCAAGGTGCCACTCCCTGCTCTAGCTGTGCACCATGGAATCATGGAATGGGTGGGATTGGGAAGGACCTTAAAGCTCATTCCATGGGCAGGGACACCTTCCACTATCCCAGGTGGCTCCAAGCTCCATCCAGCCTGGCCTTGGGCACTGCCAGGGATCCAGGGGCAGCCACAGCTGCTCTGGGAATTCCATCCCAGCCAAGAATTCCTTCCCAATCTCCCACCCATCCCTGCCCTCTGGCACTGGGATCCATTCCCTGTGTCCTGTCCCTCCATGCCTTGTCCCCAGTCCCTCTCCAGCTCTCCTGGAGCCCCTTTAGGGGCTCTGAGCTCTCCCTGGATCCTTCTCCTCTCCAGAGGTTCAATCCTGGTGGCACCACTGGATGGCACCAAGGTGGTGACAGCAGCTCTCAGCAGCCCTCACACAACACCCACATTACAACATTCCCTTAAATTTTTTTCCCACATTCCCTAAACCCCAAGCTGGGACAATTCCCAGCCCGGCAGTCTCTGATGGAATCCCACTGGAATAAATCCAATCCCACACCTGGATGAGCCGAAGGAGCTCCAGTGCCACCTCCCAGGTGTTGACAGGAACACCTGAGGACACCTCTGACCCCATGTCCCACAGAGCTCCAGCTGCTCTGCCTTTTCCATCAGCTGGAAATGCTGCTGGATATTTGAAATCACCAACTAATCCATAAAAGTGCAAAAAAAAAGGGAAAGTTCCAGCAAAAAACTGCGGGAAGGACACAAAAGGCTCATTCCTCTGCAGCAGCAGCTCACCTGCTTCCCAAGGAAGCTCCCAAGGAAGCCCCGAGGCCATGGAGCTGCCAATTCCAATCCATCAGAGCTGGCTGGGAGTGCTGACCCCCCTGAACCTGCCTGGATGTGCAGAACACAACATTCCAGAGAAAACACGGCCACGGGGAGAACTGGGAGCCATTTCTGGGCTGGAATTCACGGAGATTTGATGAGCACTTCTCTGGAGACAGCCTAAAAACGGCACAGGATTCGTTTTCCCAATCCTTCCTGGGACTGAGGGATGTTTATCCCAAACAGCTGCATCCTGGGGGTGAATTTGTTTGTCATTCCAGGATTTTAGATCCCTATTTTTGTGCTCAGGTGTGGTTTTTTTATCCCTATATAAGAAAGTAGCACCTAATTATTATCCTGTATCTTCTTTGGGAAGAAACACAAGGAAACTACCAAATCCCAAATAGGCAATTAGGAAGCTTTCCATAAATGTAAGAAATTTGGGGAAAAATGCTAAATTTATGAAGTCAATAAAAACATGGAGTTCACATTGACTATGAAAAGCTAAATCTGTATTTTGTGAGTGGTTTGGGATGAAAAAGAGCTTAAATCCCATCCCATGCACAGGGATACCTCCCACTATCCCACATTGCTCCAAGTCCCATCCCAAATATATTTACTACTTAAATAATTTATGGCAAAGCTCTTTTCCAAAGCCATTTAAACCCTCTGAGAGAAGAAAACATTGAATTTTAGTTCTTTCACTGCTTATGGATCAGAATCCTTAAAAATCCAGGTCTGGAAGAGGATAAACAGATAAAAAGCACCACTGGAATTCTGTGGCAACACCACTGAGTTATTCCCTAAGCTTGGAATGGATACTCCATGAATTCTTAAAATCTAAATTAAAACAAATTCTGCTGCATTGCTTACATTTAATTAAAATTTTGGTTTAAAAGCTTTAAAGCGGCTCAGAAATTTCTGGGGGAAAGCCAGGAAAGGGAAGGAAAAACCTGGAAAATTTGAGGAGGAAAGCAGAGGGATGAGAAGGGTGGGAATGCTGGGTGTGGCCTGCCATCCAAAGGGGATTTTTTTGGGAGAGGGAAAAACTCCAAGTGGCAAATAAATATTCCCAAAGGATGTTTCTGAACCCAATTCCCATTATTCCACCTCACTCCACTTGGAATAAAACCAGCTCAGTGTGGGCGGTGTAACCACAATGAAGTCCCCACTTACTCCCCAAATTTATACAATCCTGTTACACTTAAAAATCCAGCTGAGAAATTCCTGAGGTTTTATCCTAAATCGTTGATTTAAGAGGGAAGAACTCCTGTAAAACTCCACTTCCCTGATGGAGAATCTCCCACAGGAAGCTATTTCAGCACTCTCTGTTTTCCATTCACATCATCTTGCTCAGGTCCAATTAAAGAGTTGTTCCCTGGGCCTTTTTCCTGGGAATTAGACTGTTTTAAGCCCACTTTGAGAGCTCCAACCTATTAAAACAGAACCCATCAAATTCCCAAGTCCGTATGTTTGTCTTCCCAAAGCTCTCCTTATTCAAGTGCGTTTCTCTCCCTCCTCCTCAGGCAGGGGATGGAATACTACAAACACCACTTCCACACATTCCAGGGGAAGGATTTCAGTCAATCCAGCTCAGTTTGAAAGCTGCAGACACCAGGATGATGGGATTGGGAGGATGTGGAGCTGCTGGAGAAATCCAGAGGAGGTTCCAGAGCTGCTCCAGGGCTGGAGCCCCTCTGGAGCCAGGCTGGGAGAGCTGGGGGTGCTCACCTGGAGAGGAGAAGGATCCAGGGAGAGCTCAGAGCTCCTGAAGGAGCTCCAGGAGAGCTGGAGAGGGACTGGGGACAAGGCATGGAGGGACAGGACACAGGGAATGGCTTTAAACTGGAAATGGGGAGATTTAGATGGATAGTGGGAAGGAATTCCTGGCTGTGAGGATGAGGAGGCCCTGGAATGGAATTCCCAGAGAAGCTGTGGCTGCCCCTGGATCCCTGGCAGTGCCCAAGGCCAGGCTGGATGGGGCTTGGAGCCACCTGGGACAGTGGGAAGTGTCCCTGCCATGGCAGGGGTGGGATGAGATGGGATGGGATGGGATGGGATGGGATGGGATTGAAGGTCCTTCCACCCAACCCATTCCATGATCCCATGTTTGAGCTGCTCCCCTGCATGTTCCTCATCCCAACACCTCCTTCCAGGCTGGCACAGGGCTGGCAGGAATCTCTTTGGACAATGACACCCAGCACAAATCCAGGGATACATCCCTGGCAGGGACTCCTTGTTCCCAAGTTTCTGGCTGAGCTCATCCCACCCATCCTCTCTTGGTGCTCCCTCACATGGCTCGCTCCAAGCTCTGCCTTCAGGGATTTGCAGAGGGCGAGGGAATGATGGAAATCTCATCCATGATTTCCAGTGAGGATAAATTAGGGAGAGAGGAAGCTTCAATCCCAGGGCACAGCCCCTTTGATGTGTGATTTTGGATAATCTTTATTCTCACGCTGGGATGTGTCTTGCCAAAGAAAACTTGGGATCCTTTGATGTCACCTCTTTTGTGTTGGATTTATTGACTCGAGTCTTTGTCGTGGGGGATGCCAAGAGGGAGAAGTTTTCCAAGATTTCCTTCCTTGCAAGGATGGCCCAATATTAGGGATGACTCAGCTGAAGATGAGTCAGAGCCATCACTCCCCAAAGAGGGACTTTGAACTATTGGAGATGATCTGGAAGCCCTCAAAAACACAGGGAAAAACTTCCTAAATGATGGGAGAATCCCAAGAGCAGCATTCTAATGAAATATGGTATGGATTGTAACGATTTTAGGATTTATTGGATTCTTTTACTGGGAAAAAAATTCACGTTTTGCTTAAAAGAGGTAGGAAAATCACCTGAGCACAGGAATGTTCCTGACTGGGAAAGTGACATCCAGATTTTAGACTGGAAAAGCCCACAGGAATTAAAAGAAATCTTAATTTCTCCAGCATTTCTGCTGCATTTCTGCTGGATTTATTCCCTGAAGTAAATTCTCTCTTGACATCTCTGAGCAGCACAAAAAAAAAATAAATCTGGGAATTTATTCGAAACTTCATTTTCCTCTCACTACATCAAGAGATAGAAATGTTTAATATCAATTTATTTCCTGACAATTAATTTTAAAATTAATTGAAAATGGATAAACTCTGTCTTTTTTAAAAGGTCAAATATCCAAAATAATAATTAACCTTCCTGTTAATTAATTCCTGTTTGTTCATTATCAATAAAAGTTCACTTCTCATGGAAAAAGAATTGGGAATTATTGATAAACTTTCAATTTTCAAGGGGGAAAATCCTTGTTCCTTGGAAGTGGGTTTCAAATTTCCAGGGAGCTTGGAAGGACACCTTGGAATTTCCTTGGAATGATTTCTAGCTTGGAAGGACACCTTGGAATTCCCTTGGAATGATTTCTAGCTTGGAAGGACACCTTGGAATTTCCTTTGGAATGATTTCTAACTTGGAAGGACACCTTGGAATTCCCTTGGAATGATTTCTAGTTTGGAAGGACACCTGGGAATTTCCTTGGAATGATTTCTTGTTGCTCTGACCTCTTGCCAAACAACTCTGCTGCGAACAAGGCAGGATTTATTTCTGGGCATTTCCAGTGGGATCATTCCTTTATAATCCCATTATTTTTTTTCATTCCGCTCCAGGGGAAACTGGAACAGAACTGGGAGGCCTTGGCATAAACAAAAAATCCCCAAAACCTCAATTTTACTTGTTTTTTGTGACAAATCCTAAGGCACCAATGCGCAGAAGCCCTCAGGTTAAATCCTTGTACCTTTTCAGGCTCTTCCAGGTGGAAAATATCCCAATCATGGCATGGAGCAGCCGGGAAGAAGAGGGAATGTGTCTCTGCATTCCCAGGAGCAGAGGATCCATGTGGATCCAGAGAGGGTCGTGCCTAGGGGTGCTACCAGAGCTGCCTACGGGAGCTCCTTCCCAGCTTTTAGGGAAAACCAGGCAGCAGAAGGGAATCTCGATGGGATAGGGAAGAGGAGGGAGGTCAGGAGCCTGAGCTCTGCTGAGCCTCTGCCCTGTTTTGCCTCTCTCCATCCTCTCTCCTCCTCCAGCCTCCATCCCCTTGGTCCTTCCCCTCCATGCCATTCCCTCTCCACCAGCATTCCTTCATCCCTATCTTTATGTTCACACTATTATTCCATCTGTTCCCTGCCCCTTTCCCAGCGTTTATTATTTACAGGGTCACTCGGGGTCCAGCAGAGCCATAAAAATGATTTTAACAGCATTTCCAGGGCTCTGATGCTTTTCCATCCCAGCTCCCATCAGGATTATTCCAGAGTAGGTGGGACCAGAGCTGCTGAATCAGCAGAGTCAAAGCATCACTGGGAATGAACCTCCCCAGTCCCCATGATGCCTGAAATGGCTCCCTAGAAACAGAGACTAGACAGGAATAAAGGAATAAAGGAATAAAGGAGGGATTGATTGGAAAGGCCTTCAGNTGTGAGCATGAGAGAACAGCACTGAACGAGCTCCAGGGACCTGCAGAGTTACACTGGGCACTGCAGGATGGGAACAGAGAAAAGTTCAAACCTAAGGCATCACTGGAAGTTGGAGAAGGGAAGCAGCCAGGAAAGACATGAGAGGATAAAAAGGGGAAAGGAAGGAGAGGAGCAGGGAAGGGACTGCCACGAGAGGCAATGATACAAAAGAGAATTCATTTTTCCCTTATTTCCCTTCCCTCACATCCAGGAACATAGAAAAGTTAAACCCTAAGGCATCACTCATCCCAACATCCCTCTGGAAACACCTTCCTGAAACCTGGGATGATTCCCATGGCTCGGTTTGCAGCTCCAACTTCAATTTGGGAGCAGCCAGGGAGTTCATCTATATGCAAATGAGCGGCGTGCATATGGCAGCTCTCCGCCGAGGACCCTCGGCTTTGTTCCACAGATGTTCCCGGCGCTATTTTCCCGGGATGACGTCCGTGGAGTCATGGTTACAACAATGCCGCAGGAAGCATCCCTCGCCTCTCCCGCTCGGGAACAGCTGAGCCGTGCACAGATCCCTTCCCCAGGCTGAATCCCACATCCAGGGGTGCTTTAGGAGGGGAAATGCAGTGTTTTAATATTCCCGGGAAGAATCCAAGGGAAATTTGCCCCTCTACAGCAGCAAACAACAGGATGAGCCAGGATTAACCCCCCCTCCCCTGCCAGCTTCTCATTATATTTTAATGGCTTTGATTATTAAAAAAGTTACTCAGCACTTCCAAAGGCTCCTGAGCCGGCTCCGAGCTCTCCTGATTATTCCATCACTTGTCACAGTCACCATTCCATGCCAAAAAAGACAAGCAGCAATATTCCCGACTGGAGGGACACTCAGCAATCCCTGGAAGCTCCAGGAGAGGCCTTTGAACCTTTTTCCTTTTGAGGTATAATTCCAGCCTGCTCTCCATCCCATTTTCCCTCACTTCCAAACACATTCATTTTCCATCTTGTCAAAACATTCCTGGGATTAAGGCTCAAATAACAGCTCTGGAGTGCAGATAAGGGACCCTTTTCCAGACAGGAATCCCCACAGCCGGGATTTGCAGTGGTTTTCCCCTCACAGTATTATCTTGTTACCTCAAGCTTTGTGTGCAATTTCAAATTTTCATTGGAATTCCCAAACATTCCTCAGATTAATACCCAAATAACAGCTCTGGAGTGCAGGTAAGAGACCCTTTTCCAGCCAGGAATCCCCACAGTTAGGCTTTCCCGTGGTTTTTCCCTCACAATATTATCTTGTACCTCAAGCTTTGTGTGCAATTCGAAATTTTCACTGAATTCCCAAATATTCCAACGATTAATACCCAAATAACAGCTCTGGAGTGCAGATAAGGGACCCTTTTCCAGACAGGAATCCCCACAGCCGGGATTTGCAGTGGTTTTCCCCTCACAGTGTTATCTTGTACCTCAAGCTTTGTGTGAAATTTCAAATTTTCACTGAATTCCCAAATATTCCAGGGATTAATACCCAAATAACAGCTCTGGAGTGCAGGTAAGAGACCCTTTTCCAGCCTGGAATCCCCACAGCCAGGATTTGCAGTGGTTTTTCCCTCACAATATTTGCTTGTAATTTGAAATCTTCACTGGAATTCCCAAACATTCCA
>VZRF01009099.1:0-26906 GCA_013396875.1 Vireo altiloquus | reverse complement strand
CCACTCCAAGAGGTCCATGTCTTTCTTCTGCTGAGGTCCCAAGAGCTAGACACAACACTCTAAGTGAGGTCTCATGGAGACAGAGTATTGGGGGAGAATCACCTCCCTCAAGCTGCTGGTCACTCCTGTTTTGATGCAGCCCAGGATGTGGTTGGATTTCTGGTCTGTGGTCACACACTGTTACCTCCTGTCCTAAGGCAGAGCTTCTCAGGGGAGGGGTGTGGAGTGGGGTAAAGCCACTGCACTATAACCAGAAGCATCTCTGGCTAGAGATCACTTTGGCCGTGCAGCTTGGCACCAGCAGGTTGACCTTTCCTGCACCCTAGCTGAATGGAAGGCACTGAGCACACTCTCCCACCCAGGCTGGGTTCTCCCACGTGTTACCAGAGACAAAAGATCAGGAATATCTTTGCATAGATATTCCGAAGTTCTTTATTCCTCGAACAAGTCCATTGGTGAAGAGGGTGATGCTGGGTCGGGTGCAGGCTTATGAGGGGTCACAGGCCAATAATCTGAGGGCACAGGGGCAGAGAGAAGGCAGGGGGATATACCAACCACCCATGGGGACAAGGGAGCAAGGGTCAGGGACCACTGCGGAGAAGAAAAGGGCGGAGTGGGGGACCCGGCTGGCCGGACACAGCTGCACTGGCCAGTGGGAGAGGTAGTTTTCCTTCATTACTTGAGTCTGGGGGTTGTTTAGACCCACCATTTGGAGGTCTCTCTAGAGCCCCCTTGTCCTTTGACATTCTCCACAACACTGTCTAGCTTTTCATCCACAACAAACTTTAAGCCCTTCTCCACAAGACTACTCTAAATGAGTTCACTCAGTTTGTACTAATGTCTGGGCTTGGCCCAACCCAGGTGTAGGACTTTGCATTGTAACTTGATGAACCTCACTAGGTTGATGTGTGCCCTCTCCTTGAGCCTGTCAGGTCCCTCTGGATGGTATCCTGTTCAATTGTTACATCAGCTGCATTGCTCAGTTACGTGTCATCTGCAAACTTGCTGAGGCTGTACTCAATCCCACTGGCTGTGTCATTGACGAAGATATTCAAGGGCACTGCTCCCATACCTGAGCCATGAGGGACAGCACTTGCCACCACTCACCACCTGGGCACAAAACCTTTGACCATTACATGCTGCCTCAGTGCATACAGACAATTCCCCATCCACCAAAATTTCACCCTTCAAATCCATCTTTCTCCAATTTGGAGATAAAGGTTCCATGTGGGAACATGTCAAAGACCCTACAGAAGCCAAGTTAGATTATGTTGGTCAGTCTTCCCTGGATGACCATTGTAGTCCCTCCATCACAGGAGGCCACTGGAGTTGTCAGGCACAATTTGCCTTTAGTGACGCTGTTCTGGCTGTCTCAGATCACCATCTTGTATTGAATGTGTCTTGACCTTACCTCATGAGGCTCTGCTCCATGGTCTTCCCAAGTGCAGACGTGAGGCTCTTAGATCTTGAGTCTGTAGATCCCTATGTCTCTTCTTCCTTTTTTAAAATTAGGGAAAATTTTTCCCTTTTTCTAGTCAGCAGGGACATCATCTGACCATCATGATTTCTCAAATATGAAGGAGAGAAGCTTGTCAATAACATGAGCCAGTTCTTTAGCCACTGGGCTAAATCTTGTCAGACCCCACGGACTTGTGGCAATTTTGTTTCATCAAGCAGTATCAATGCAATTTTATTTCAGGCCTTTCAGATATTGTCTGTGTCTTTCATAGTCTGTGTCACAGAAAAGTATGAGAAAGGGAACAGAATGACCTCAAGAATTCAAAGGTCGTTTTAAAAGTTAGGCTCCTGCTGTAAAAGACTCTCTTTTTGTAGCGTTTATCTACTCGAATGTAGGATACACACAGCTCTGACATGATGTTTACACACACATATATATATATGCGCCACTACATAAATATGTATTGCTTAATAGTTATGTCAATTTAATTTTCAGAGTAAATCTCAGAACGACATTTGAGCAACAACTGAAGCTAAATCAGTGTAAATTAATATACTGTTCTGCATGTTCTTTAATGACTGCGATGAGGAAAACATAATTCTAACTGCTGTGGACTTGCCTGTGCTGATCAGAAAATCACAGAATCTTCTCCCCAGGGAGTGGAAAAAGCCTATCTAGCATCACACATATCTAACATCATACAAAGGTTAAAACTTCATTTTATGCTTCCAAAACTTATATTGTCAGAAAAGAAATAAGTCAGGAAAAGAAAAGCTCTTTAAACAAAGAAATCAACATCTTGCTGTAGATCTCTCCATTTGCACCAAAAAAAATCAGCACATGCTACTGAGGCAGATAGGTAATATATGTATATATACACATATTAAATACATATATAATATACAATAAATTATATATTATATGTTAT
Organism: Vireo altiloquus; assembly: GCA_013396875.1. Taxonomy (NCBI): domain Eukaryota; kingdom Metazoa; phylum Chordata; class Aves; order Passeriformes; family Vireonidae; genus Vireo; species Vireo altiloquus. Next base: position 24,519 of record VZRF01009099.1, on the reverse strand, counting down.
ATACCATAAGGTATACAATAATTATATACAATAAGTACATATAATGAATATTTCATGCATTATATATACATCAAATGCATGTATATAATGTATTTATACTTGTAGCTAAGATTGTAGGTCATACAACAAAAAGTATTTTTCCTTGTTTTTAAAGCTTTACAATGCATACAATATGCCTATGTTGGCTGATGTCCTTTTAGAGCTTTGCTATCACCAACAGAGTAGACACTCAAAACTTGTTCAACAGAAATGGTCGATTCTTGCATTTAAGAGATTGAACCCAACAGTTCTCTCCTAGCTCAATAAGACAAAAATTACTTACAATACTCTAAAAAGCTTAAACAATGAGCGATTCTTCCCAACAATAGAAATGTCTTTCTTAGGATTCTGTGACAGAGAATTGCTGAAGAAAATAATTTGCACTGAAAGGAATTGCCTTATTTCAAGATTTAACTTGCGTTATAAATCACAGATAAAAAAGGAGTGAGGGATGGTTTAGGATTTTGTTCCAGATCTGTCTTCCTTCTAAATTATGGTTACTGTCGTGTATTTTTACCTTTAACTGAGCCGAACACTGAGTAAATTGGAAATCATGACCAAGTAAAATGTTTTCAGTCCTTTCGCAGCTTCACTGTTAATTTTGTGGATCCTTCTTTTTAAGCTAAAGTGTGATATAAGCCTTGCACTTATGAGTGTTTAAAATGGTTATCTTCATAGCATTACAACAGTCCCAAGATTAATTTTGTTTCAATATTTCCTACATGGTCAAGGATGAAGCATTTGGGTGATTTTTGATTATTTTTTTGGGGGGGGGTGGGGGCGGGCGCAGTTCTTTTGGATTATATTAGAAACTCTGTTTTTTTAATCTTTAATTTAAAGCTAAGAGACACCCTTCAGCAAAGAAACATCTACAACTTCTTGGGGGAAGCAGGGGTTTTCAGTCTGGATGCACAGGGTTTTGCCTGACACAAAGTTTCTTCTTCACCTGCTGTTCAGTGCAGCTGGGAATATAAAATCATCTGCATTCTTGTTTATTCAGTCCCTGGAAAATTTTCTCCATATATTCAGCAGTCTACTTTGATTCTCCTCCACGAATTTTAGGTGATAGCTATTTCAGAGATACCATCTTACTCCATAGCCATACTGATGGCACATCTCTACAGAATCCAGAATTTTGTTTTCTTGCAGAAACTACCGTGCTTTACCCATCAGTCTACATAGAAAGTTGAGAAACAACAACTTACAAGTGTATATCTCTAAGGGTAATAAATTTTGGGTATGGGCAAATGTTCATGCCAATTTCCTATACCTTCCCATACTGATTAAGAATTTTGCAAAGAAGGATTCACAACATTATATAAAATTAGTGGCAGCAATGAGGTGTAGGTATGCTACATTTATTACAGGACACATTTTAAAAATGAAAATTAATTTCTTTTCTTTTTTATGGCCACTAACATATAGCTGTCTCTACCTGCTCTCTGAATGAAGAATTTTTGTCCCTGCTACATACAGAAAGCACTGCTGCAAAACCTAGGTGTCATTCATTCATGATTTTTAAGAGTAACTTCCCCAACATCATCCTCTTGAGATGAAAAAATCTGATAATAAGGCTGGCTAAGGATGTTTAGTAATTTAGGTGGAAATGGATTTTACAGTGTTCTTTGGCTTCTGTTTCATTCCTTTTACTTCCATGACTGCCTGATGTAGCCTTCAGCGCATAAGTTCACTCCCAGATTCTTTTATTTTCAGGTGAAAACAAAAAAGCTCAACAATCTTTCCCTTTCCTTTCCTCTCCAGGAATGGGATCATAGGTTTTGCTCCCAATGGCAGTGGTGGAGGCGCATAAGGACCTTGTTAGACACCACAGTCTAGGCCACAGAAGAATTACTATTATATCATGACATGGGATGATAGCTGATAAAAACATGTCCAACCAATGGACAACATATTTAATTTGAAATGTTTGCTTTAATGATTCATATTAACACTCTGGGGCCTCTACTATGTATACTTTGGCCCTGGGTTTCTTTCTTGATCTACATCTTCTATGAATTTAGATCTCTCAAAATCACATTTAGAATGTTTGTTTTCACCCTTGCTGAGCTGTGTGAGATTTATGATATCATAATTGAACGTGAGGTGTTAATCACTGACCACTGCCCTGTCATTCAGATGGAAGTAGAATTTACTTAACCCACTTGTTCTTTTATACAGTTTCAGAAGAAAATATCCTGGGTTTATTTTCACTCTACAAGTCTCTGTTGGATTTGGAATCACGCACAGTTAAGTTCTGCTGCAGTAAAAATGGTAATTTGAAATTACATACAAAAATTTCACAAAGTATTCTTCTTAGAGAGGTGATAAGCCAAAATCCAAACTGCTCTTCTCATTAAAAAAAAACAAAAAAAACAAAAAAAACCACCAAAAAAACCCAAAACCAAACTCTCTAAAAAATTAATTTCCATTCTAATAATCAAAATGCTGCTTATTTTAGCATGGAAGTGATTGATTTTCTGCTGAAGAACTGGGCACATTAGTGCTCTGTCAGACATGCCAGAACTGTCACTAAGTAATAGATATTTGCATTTAGAGGCAATGATGTCACTTAGTTAATTCAAAAATCATTGCCCCCCTAAAACCTTAAATAAAAATGCAGTGTTTCTCAGAAATTTCAAATCCACAAGTACATTTTTGCATCTTGTATTTTTAGACCAGTTTCTTGCTTAACTTTCCTGACAGATTTCCTGGAAAAATTTCTACTTAATGCAAGCTCTACAATAAATCCTCACGAAGTTCCTGCATCTCATTGAAGCTCTTCATTTACTTCTATTCTAAAGCTAGGAAAACATATTTTTATCTTTGTATGACAGTGTGGTGCAATGAAGAGTCATATACATTCAAAGCACTATGTTTTTTTTTAATTTTTCCTGAAAACAAGTAAGTTTCTTCCTCTCTAGAATGGTGCCAGAATGCTGAAATTTAAGTGGAATGTAAAGATGTATGGTTTAATAGTTATGTATGATTTAATATAGCCTACTTAATACTCAAATATGACAGAGTGATTGCTGTCATGGAGAGCATTATGACTGTTTTTTTTGAACAGGAGAGCATTTTTCATCAATATGGTCTTTTAGTGACTTCAAAACTAATCCTTACTGTTTCGATATCCTCAGTGTTTGATATGTGCAAAATACTCTACACACAGAGGCAACACTTTCAGAAGAATGTAACTTACAATGAAAAATACTCTCTTGGGAAAATATGTAGAAAGAACAGATAGACTAAAAAAAAATGCTGCATCTTCTATTTGTGTTTATTGCTGTTTTTCATTTGATTTACATAACAGAGTATTTTTATGTCTGAGATAATTGGCACATATATAAGCACTATAATACATACTGGTTAATTTGAGGAATGAAGTGGCAACAGAAGCAGACTCTTCCCTACCATTCTACCTTATTGTGACTTTTTTCTTTCTCACTCATATTTGTCCTCTTTATTCTCTCTCCATTTGTATGGACATTTGGAGAGTCATTGTGCAGATTCATACTTCCCATCACCAAAGCAGCTGAATGAGTACCCTCACATGGTACACAAAAGGAGTATTAAAGATTATGTCTAAAGAGAGACTTAGATTTTTGCATTGCCCCAGTTCCAGAATTCCATGGTACCTCAACAGATTGCTTGTAAAAGCTCTGGAAAGTTTAGGTGGCACTTTAAAATCAACAAGCGTGTTACAAATGTTGACAAAACATGAGTCTGTTTGTGCTGTGGTGAAAACAGCCCACAAGAAAGCATACAACTCTACTGCTGCAGCCAGGTAAGGGAACATCATGCCTGACTGTCTGAGCCTTTTTTTTTCTTAAGTTCTAAACCCTAAGTCAAAGACTGACTGTTTCATTAAGTCTTTCTGTTTCATTAGGTCTTCTGTTTTCTGTAAAGTACATCAATTATCTCTGCAGTAAGGACTGAATACTGGAGGTTTTCTGTCTGTCATTTTATCAACATGACAGAGACATGTTATCTCTTTTTATAACCAAGTGAATCTTGGCTTATTTTCTGCAGGGAAAAACTGTTTCAAGAGTAAGAGTAGAAATTCAGGCTTTGTCAAAGGCATGATGAAAATAGTTCTTCTGTAGAGTATATTTTTTGGCAGTCAAGTTCTGGAAAAGTATTGGCTGCATAAAGGTTATAATAGACTACAGTATAGGGGCCTTTTATGAAAAGTAAATGGCTGAATTCTTTATCTCAGAGTTGAAAAGCCCTTTTATTTTTCTAATCTTCCAGTCATCTTTTGAGAACAAACATTATGACTCCATTTACATTTAATTAGACCCTTTCGGGAGGCACCTTCTTCATTGGAGAAATTGTCATACAGCAAAACACAAAAAATGAGACTGAAGATTCAAAACACAAAAAATGAGACCGAAGATTATTTCCTTCAGATAAGAGTAAACATTCAAAGCAGCATTTCCCCCCTAGATTATTTTCCCCCTAGATGCCACTAGCAATATTTAAAAGTAAATTTTTTATGGATAGAATACAAGTATTCTGGAGTAGTGGCTCCTACAATAAACTCCCACATGCCATTTAACTAATTTCTTTAATATCAGAGTGATCAATAAGTAAGAACATTGCATCATAGACTTAATGTACAGAAATAACACTATGAAATTTGTATTATTCATTTCCATGTACTAGAGTTTCAAACTCATTATATTTTGAAAGCATTTGCAACCAGATGGTGAGAATCTTTAAAATCAGTACCACATATGCATATATTTGCTAATAAACTAATTTAATTGCATTATTAGTAGAATTAAAGATTAATTCTTCACTAAATAATTTCAATATGCATGTATAAATGTCTTTCTAACTCACTACATTTATTTAAAAAAAATCTGAATGATCTTTGTGTGTACACCATTTTGAATCTCTGGGTCCTGGCATTTAAAGTCAGCTCAGAGAACCAAGGAGCAGAAGAATTGTGACATTTCATTTTGGCTGGAGATCTGTCCTCGCAAATTAGCTCACACTCCCACACACTGGAGAATCTATTAAAGTCCGTAAGTGTAATTGTTGATCCCCTCTTAAAGAATCAGTACTTCTACGCATAAATAGTCTACACTTGTCCTTGGCACATATGACCTTTATCACATACAATCCTAGACTTAGATGTTAGAACATAAGTTGTTTACTCCACACATTGATGCCTATGTAAATCTCTTGCTCATACAAAACATACACACAATAGCAAAATATCTTGTAACAATTTGTTTTACTTATTCCTTATGAAACTTTTCTCAAATGCATAGTTTTTTTCTATTTTCAGACTGAATGTTTCTCAAAATTCTAAAACAGATGGTGCCTAGCTGATGCTGCTTCTGTGGAGTGTTTCAGGATGCAAATAAGTTACTAATTTTTTTCTCTCTGAAGTAGCTGTGATGATTTTTGTAGGCTAAGATCCTTGCCCTTTGAATATTTGAACAAGCCATCCAAATACTCCATTGGAAAATAGTTGACTTGCAGTTTTTTATCTGCATCCATGCTATAGAAAATAAACTGAAGCAGGGAGAAAGAAGAATAATATAATAACTAAAACACCAGCAGGAAAAAATTGACACACTGAATCAATAATGATTTTTCTCCTTGTATTTAAAAAAATATTATTGTCATGCACCTGCTTACTGAGCTAATGTCCATCACCTTTTCTATCCATGTATTCAAAAGCACTGAGAATCTTTGTAGAAGAATCAAGTACTAATAGTGACCTAGAAGCTGCCACTGTTTCAGGAGAATACAGGCGATAGGAATATATGTTATTTATCTGAAATTACCCATAAAAATGCAGTGGTATCTAAGAAGGTAGCTCTGTATTTCCTATCTTTCAGCAATTAACACGAAACTCTACAAGCATTAGGAATAAATCATCCACCTTGTGTGTATATTTCATCAAGCAATGCAATCACCATATCTTAAATGAAACCAGCTCCTGATGGGTGTAAGAATTCTTACAAGCACAAGAGTAGGAAGGGACAAATTGTCTGCTATTTAAATAAGGTTTGAAATGGCAGACTCTCCTAGATTTTATCTTTTTTGCTTTATGTATGAAAGCCGGATCTGATTATTCAAGGACATGTTTGATAACCCAAATTTGCAGTGTTGCTAATAAGGACCAGAATATATATATCCACAGCAGGAGGATGATTTAAGATGCTGTCACAGTGATATATGAAGAAAACATGCTTTGAAAAGAGATTTCTTTCTCATCACTTACTTTCCTGCAGATAAAAAACCTGATTTCAATCAGTACTTATACAAAAGTCTATTTTTTTAATCAGGTAATAGCCATGTAAGCACTTAAATTTATTTTTCTCTTATCTGTACTTACATCTTTGTTTCCGTAAAGCCAAAGTCTTATGAGAGCAAAGTCTTTTTTTTAACAAGAAAGCACCAAGAAAGACTTCAATGTGCAGCCCTCATTATAAGACATTTTAAGAAGATTATCAAGGCAAAGAAAAAATGAATACATAAAACGACTCTGGGAGAGGGGTGACAAATTTAGGGGTAAATAAAACATTGACCAGATAAAGTCTACAGTTCTTTAAGCAGCACATTCTGCCCTAATTTTAGACACTTGTTTTTTTAAGTGATTCAGCATGTTTTTGCAGTAACTCCATTTGCTTTATGGATATAAGTCCATTAAGTACTATCTTTTCCAGTTCAGTAGAATGGCATGTACTCATGAAAGAGCTTGACTTAATTTTGGGGGGAATCCATGAAGGTTATGGTACGCTGGTTGCAGTGCACTGGATCTAAATGGATATAGAATTCATGCCTGACTGTCTTTCAAGTTTGCTGCTGCTGCCCAACAGAGTGAAGTGCAATGTTGCCTCATTTGAGAAACCAAGATTGCACTGGAGAAGTTAGCAACATAATGCTGTCAGAGTGGCACTGGGCCTTTCTCAGCATCAGGTCTTGCCAGCTCTGTCAAATGGAGCTTCCTGGACCTTCAGCAAAACTCTGTTATGCCCTGTGATCTTATCAGGCTTATAAGGCTTCTATGATGCTAAATGCTTGCATCATGATCCACCATAATCTTTGAGACAGACCGCTGGTGGTGCTGAAATAAACTTTAAATTTTTTGTATTCACAGACGGTCAAGAATATACCCACTCAAGTTTTGAACACAAAGTTTTATTGTCTGCAAACTGCAGCTTAAACGACACCACTCCTGGTAAGCTACTACTATGAGTAAAGATCTTTGTAATCAACAAAATGAAGGACATCAAAAGATTTATTGTTCTGAATATTCTGTTCAAATAAGAAATAATGTTTTCCTGTGTGAATATAATGTGGGATTGGATGGTAAGAATCAGACCAAATACCGCTTTAACCTAATCCCTCATATGTAGCATTTCTTTCATTGCCCAAAGTAGTTCACCCATCTCCTTTTTCTGATAGTATTCTTTTCCTTCCATTTGAAGAAGAATGAATCTTCAGCTAAAAATTATGTACTTTTTGTCCTTCACTGTTTTCTCCAGCCAGAGATGATTAAAGAGACTACTGTGTCCTCAAGGCTTCCTGTTTCACTCCTGTGTTAAGGGCCTAAGGCCTGTTCTGAGTGGTTGCATCACAATTTTAATTGTTCTGGGAAAAAAGTGATATGAACCGTATCAACCCAACCAGGCTTATGATATGGTTACTTAACTTTCAACTTGAAAAACTGTCTGTCCTATCCATTAAGTGAGACTGACGTACTGACAGCGTAGACTGTGTAATGTGCCATTAATATGAAAATGGAGACTTCTAAGACTGATGCTTTCAGTGTGAAGTTTGAAACAATATCTAAATATTTCCACCTATAAACACATCAGCATCCTTGAAGAACTATTTTTAAGATGAGAAAATTTCAGCAGAGTACGTATTTGCAATTTTATAATCATTAATTTTCAAAATGAAATGATCATAAGTTAAAAAAAGTTAAAAAATCTGAAATCTGTAAAATACCCATTGTGTATATGATCTAATTAAAATAATGATAAAATGCCTTTGTTACAGGTATGTATGTAATGCAATGTTTAAAAGTTGAGGCCCAACAGAAGTCACTAACATCCCTAAGAGTGATCCAATTGCCATTTACAAATACATAAAAAAGTAGTCAGAAGAATTTCAGAAAAATTAGACCAATTCAGCTGTTCTGTAAATCAAGCTAGGAGTATCTGTTAAAAATTCAACTTTTCTTTCCTCAGGTATGTATTTGACTTAAAAGACTTAGCTTAGGAAACCTGAGCTCATTTCCCAGTCTACTGTGGAATATTTTGATTTCTTAACATGGGAGGTAATGAAGAGTGTTTCTTTAATTCAGACACTTAAATCTTCCTCATAGCTAGGGCTGTATCGATGGCAAAATGGGGCTGGCATTCTGGAGATAATACGCATTTTTTAGTGATGTGTTCTTTCATCAAAGAGCAGCAGCCTCTGTATGTAAGAGAGTAATAGCCTCACTAAAAATAAAAGGATATTCTTAGGTGTTTTTGTAATTGCCTGTAGTTGGGTTGAAGTTTAAACCTCGAACTAGGATGTTTCATTTCCATTGCATTTGATATTTTTAACTGTTATTGTTTTGGTTATAGTTTTTTTTCTGTAAAAAATCCCTTTGTTTTTTGAAGATTGCAATATTCTTGATCTCTGTAACATGCATGGACAATTAATTTCTTGGGTTATTGTGCATGATTATAAAATTTGTAAGGATTTTTGAAAATAAATTTTGAATTGAGATCCATTTAGTGTTAATAGAGAATTTCTCTGTTTACCTTCTAAAAAACAATTGTTATTCATAGATCTTACCAGCATCAATTTTTTCATGTTTTTGTTTGAAATCTACCAATGCATTTGTTATTCTGTTCCTTCTCTGAACCACTTGAAACTATAAACCTTCTTGAGCTGTAAAATTATTATCTAATATTATATTAATTAATAGACATGAATATTTTCATATACTCTATGCAATTTCATATGCTGCCTTTATTTATTTTGATTTGACTTTAACTGTAACTGGTCATGAAACTGAGGTCATCACAGCTGAGCTGTAACTATTGAAACTATTTCATCCTATGATAGAGGTAATTTAGGACCACACAAGAGGTATTTTAGTCTTCAGTGATCATTGCTTGTAGGTTTTTTAATCAACCTGGCTATATATTTGATGAAATATTACCCGTGTGTCTAACTCTGAATATAATTCACTGAGGTTCCTTGCATTCCTCTCTAATCTTGACAAACAAAATAACTTTTTGCCATCTGCAATTTTTCACCTCATTGCTAATTCCTTTCCCAGAATATTAATAAAAATAATGAACAGCAGATATAACACAGAATCTCCAGACACTCTGCTATTGATCTTTTGTATTTTGCAGCAAATTATTTTTTGATAAAAATAGGTTATTTAATATTTGTTTCCCGACTCCAAGTCAGTTCCTGATCCTTATCAATTCTTTGCATCTAATCTTATGCCTACATACTTCTTTCGTAGCCTGTCAAGGACCTTGCCAAAGGTCTTTTGAAAGTTTTACTGGATTTATGTGGCAAGGTTTTGATAGCAGAGGAGCCACAGGGGTGGCTTCTGTGAGGTGACACCAGCAACTGTCCCCATGTCACACCGAATCAGTTCCAGTGGGCTCAGAGAGCCCAGCCACTGGCTGTAGCTGAGACTATCAGTGATGCTGACAGCACCTCTGGGATGCTTCACGAGAGCATCTGGGAGAGAGGAATGAGAACATGGAAGAGAAACAGTCTTGCAGATGCCAAAGTCAGGGAAGAAGGAGGGGGAAGAGGCGCTCCAGGCGAAGGCAGTCCCCTGCAGCCTAAGGAGAAGACCATGTAAAGCAGTTTCTCCCTCTACAGCCCATGAAGACAGGATGACAGCAAATATCCACAGTGCCTCCTGTGGAGGGCACAGGAGGTGGACATGCCCCAAAGAAAGCTGAGGCCCATGGAGAAGTTGTCTCCTGGCAGGAGCTGCGGCCCATGGAGAGGAGCAGATCATGCCTGAAGGCTCTATCCACGAAGGACCTAAACTGGGGTGGTTCTTGAGGAACTGCAGCCTATGGAAAGAACTCATACTGGAGAGGATTGTGAAGGACTATCTCCCATGGTGGACACTCCATCCTGGAGCAGTGGAAGAATGCGAGGAAATAGGAATAGCAGAGATGAAGAATTATGATCTTACCAAAATTCCCATTCTTTGTGCCTTTGCACTGCTTTTGAGATACAAAGAGCAGAAATTGAGTCTGGGAAGAGGGGGTGTAGGGAAGGTGGTTTTGATTCTGTTTTTATTACTCACTTTCTGTGACTTATTGACACTATTCTGTGATTAACTGACACTAAATTGAAGTAACTTTCCCCAAGCTGAGTCTGCTGAGTCTGCTTTTCTCACCATATCACTGTATGTACCATATCCTGTATCACCAGATACAGGAGAAATTATGTAATTGCTTGGTGGATACCTCCTGCCAGCCAAGGTCAACTCATCACATAAGTGTAAGTAAATTGTATTAATCTCTTTAATTTATTCCTTTTGAAAATGCTTATAAAGATCTAATAAATTTGCAAAATGCAGTTTGCCTTTGCATGAACACGGCTATTCACATACAGAAATGTGTCTTACTGGAAGACTTACTCAAACTCATTTAGTTTGCATGCCACGGTTAATGCCTAGAATGTATTGACATCTTATCAACTTTCATTAATTGAAAGCAAACTATTTTAGTGGAAGAATATATTTGGTTGGCATAGATTACAATACAGAAGAAAAATCTTCAATATGAGCTCTGAGACACTTAAATGTGGATCTGCCCTTGAAACATTCCTGCAAGTAATCTACTAAAGATTTTCCAAAGACTACCATGCAATAACCTGAGAAGCATTTCTCTAAGCCTTAATAGCTCTTTATGTGGAAACATAAATCAAAAAATGGGTGTTACAACACTCTTACTGTTGATAAGATGACAATACACATTGGAACAAGGTCCAAACATATTTGAACGAAGAGAAGAAAATTTAAAAAAGTGGTTCTTTATCCTATAGAGTTAAATAAAGTCCAAGACCATTGAAGAATGTTCTAAAGCAAAATCTCATTGGTATGTTTATTATTAAAGAGTAGGAAGGGAAGAAAAACACAGGTTCTGCAATATGCCAATTTAGCCAGTTCCTAAAATGGTCTAATTTATGTAGGTGTAGCAGATACATATTTAGATCACTGTGAAAGGGATTAAATATCATTCCTTGTAGTCCACCTTCTCAGCATTAGAGAAGAGCATAGTTTAGGTTTTGGGTTCGCCGTGTGACAGATTTCAAAGCGTCGTACTGTGGCAGCAGGTATGGTGGACTAAGGGGTCAAAAACTTATGTAATAGGGGTCTGAATTTATCCTTGTAAATAAGAGTTCAGCAAAAATATTCTGACCTTTAAAATATTTTTTTTTACATTTTTGCAAGGCAGCATACCTATCAAATTTATTGAAAACTAACTTTAAGGTAACAGTTGTGTTTGATCATGAAGACCTTTGATTTAATGTAGACATTCTAGCATCTGTGTTTACCTAAACTACTGTCTTCTTCATTGTAGATGGAAAATGTTAAGTCTCTTTTTAGTGAAAGACAGTTAACTTTTTGCAATAAACAACAGCAAATGGCTGAGGTCAACCTGAAATATACTTAATAGTCCAGCAAATATCAGCAGAAAAATAAAAAATAGTGAAGGTGAAATTTGTAGCAGGTGAGCTGATAAAGAAAGCTTATACAACAATTACAAGTTACTTTTTCCTTACAGTGATGTAATTTTAACATAACTTGAGTGTTTCAGCAGAGTTGTAGACGTTTATCAGAGTTTGTGATTTTGTACAGATTTCATTGAAATAATTTTATGGATAGAAGGGACATCAAAGAGGATACTCCTTGTGAATGTGATATGCCTAATTCAAGATATTTTTAGCAAGAAGAGTAAACTGACATTGTCAAGACCTTTGAGTTTAATATCTGATTTTTAATGCTTCCCAGACTTTTACAATAAAGTAGAAAGATTGCACAACTGGGTACTGACTTTTTATCTGATGAAACATTACATTTCTGCCTTTGGGTCAAAAGTAAGGGGCTCTTTATTTGCACTAGGGACTGGATTTCCTTCACTTTTCCTTAGTTATGAAACACAAAGACAACAATAGAAACAGAATTCCTTCTAAAAGAAACCTAAAATATGCTATGTTTAGCTAGATATTATAACTGCAAGAAATAAAGTTAGGTTTTCTGCAATGTACAACTGAAAATACGTATATTAAGATCAATATTTATTATGTACTTGAGAGATTGATCCTAAGACTATGGCTAAAAGTCCTCATTTTCTGCAAAATTACCCAGACCAACCAGATGCTATTCTCTTGAAGATTCTCTCAGGGTGAGAGTCTCTCCTGTTCTCTCTTAGAGTAACAAGTTTAACAAGAGAAAACATGATTTTGAGACAACACATTGTGATGGCTTTGATACAGTCTCCTCCTTTTCCTGCAGGTACTGTAAAGTTTATTATTTTAAAATATATTTTTATAATTTTGGATATTGTGATAGAGTGAAGTTTATATTTAGAAAATCCTTTCAGTCATACTTCCTTCTTTCTACTACTTTAACAGTACAAATGTAATCCTAAGAGCAGGGGGTTTAGGCCTCTGTAATGTAAAACAAACCAATAATGTGTAGATCTTTGCACATCCGGATTTGGTTTTCTGATAGCTAGAGCAATTTGTCAGATTACCACAGCTGCCTGAAGTAAGGTACGCAATAGAATAATGTAATTTTTTCTTGCTGTTGTGAACTTGAATTAAAAGATGTCACCTGATAGGCGTAAAACAACGTGGATGTGAAATACATGGCATTCTGTGTGAGCTTGCAGATTTTGCCCATGATGAGCTCCATGGAGGCTGCTTTTATCAGTCCCTCCACTCACACACATCTGCACAGGTATTACTCAAAATGATGATTTTCCCCCTGAACAGAAGATATATCAACAACAAGATTTAGAGTGACATTTAAATCCAAGCTAGGAGGAAACTACTTGCAAAGTACAGACATCAACATGTTCCATCCCTCTCTGTACTTTCAACATTATGGCAATCCTGCATATATGTGTTATATATTTGATGTCATTTAAGATGTTCATCAAAGTAGATGTCCTCTGGATTTCAAATTATATCAACTACACGTATGTGTAGTATGTTCTTTGATGAAAGAAACCATAGTTAGTCCTCTCTAGGAAGTTCGTTTCACTGTGGACAGTTTTTTTAGTTAGCAAACTGTTTTTTCTCATTTCTGAAACATTAATTTTTATAGTATAAAAATTATAAAAAGATTTAGCTTAATGCTACTTGCCAAAATCCAAAATTTTAATGAGAAAGAAAAAATCATAACAAATAAAGCTCAGCTAGAATCTAGACGTATTTTTAAGTCCTTAGCCAGTTTGCATTCTATTCTGAGAGCACTTTTTTATGCTGTAGTTTATCAAGTTTCATGTTAACGATATGGTAATCAAATGCTAATGTGGAACAGTTCTGAACCAATTCAACAATATGAAATTGATGATTATTGCCACAAAAGCCTTTTTGCTTATGTAAGTATTCACTTTAAATACATAATAAGATTTTTATTTAAGTAAGGAGGAAAGATATTTAATACTAAATGGAAGATGATTTCTAATTGCCTTGGAGTAAATGCAAAACTATGGTTCCTATGATTACTATGAGTATGTTATTATATGGTCAAAACACAAAATATATTATTGGCAAGTTCCCTTATAATTCTCAAATTCAGTCATCATTATCAGTCACACATATAATGCACACATTACAAATACTATAAAATGAATATAAAGTGATATAATTGCTCCTACCTTTTCTGGTTGAGAAGCGTAGATGTTCTTGAAGTTTTTAATGATGAAAACTCCTCTTGGAAGAAAATATCTCTTTTCTACCTTGAAATTACCCGAATACATTAGAATATTGAAGATTATGACCAGCATTTAGAAGTAAATGAAGGCCTAATGACTTCTTTAAAGTTCCTATGCAGCATGATGATAAAAGGATCTCCTAGTACAATGAGAGCAAACTGGAAAAATTGGTTGTATAGCTTTATTTTAATGACTGCTAAATGACTCATGACAACTTAATATCAAATATTCTTATGCTTAGAAATTGGCGAGGAGAACTAATTATACATTAATAATTATGTAGTACACTTCCTTAATTATGTCATTCTGTCCAGCATTAATGCTTTTTGCTGTCATCTTCTAGTTATATTTTTAGCCTTCGTAATGTTTCCAGATATTGCAAATATCTGTGATGGTTTCACCCCAGCTGGCAGCTGAGCCTCACAGAGCCTCTTGCTCACACCTCCTGGCAGGGCACGGAAGAGACTCAGAAGGGCAAATGGGAGGAAACTTGTAGGTTGATAAAATAACAGTTTAATAAGCAAAGCAAAACACAGAATTCGTTCACCATGGTCAGGCAGGGGTTCAGCCATCTCCAGGACAGCCAGGCTCCATCATGCATAAGGGTGACTTGAAAAATCTGACGCCATCACTTCAAATGTCCTCCCCACTCTCCTTCTGCTCTCCAGCTTTTATTGCTGAGCATGGTGTTGTATGGTATGGGATATCCCTCTGGTCAGTTTATAAATAAAAGTAGGTTTTTTTGAGCTTATCTTACTAAGGGGTCAGAAGCCTACTGCATAGTAGATCGAAAATGAAAAGAACAAGCCCAAGGAGGAGGTATACCGCCAGAAAATGCAATATTCTGTGGAAACTTGTTTCTTGAATGAGATGACATAGTGCTGTGAATGTCCAACAGAGCTACTCGGTCATTTCACTCTCCTCAGCAGGACAGGGGAGGTATAACAAAGGGCTCATAGGATGAGATAAGGACAAGGAGAGATCCCTCATCGATTACAATCACAGGTGCAATAGAATCAACTTGGAGGAAATTAGTTTAATTTATGACCAATCAAATCAGAGCAGTATAATAATGAATAAAACTGAATCTTAAAACACGTGTCCTCCACCCTTCCCTTCTTTCTGGACTTTCTTAACTTTCTCTTCAGGTTTCCTTCACTCCCACCTTCTCTGCCCTTCAGGGTCACAAGTACTGCCAGGAGCCTGGTCCAGTGCAGGATTTCCAAGGGGTTCACAGCTCCCTTTGGGCATTCACCTGCTCTGGCTTGGGGTCTTCCATGTGCTGCAGTGGGATCTCTGCGTTCCACTCTTTGGCACAGGGGCACAGCTGCCTCACCATGGGCTGCAGGAGGATCTTTGCTCAGGTACCTGGTCACCTACTGCCCTCCTTTTCCACTGACTTGGGCGTCAGGGCTGTGTTTCCCACATGTTCTCACTCCTCTTTTCTCTGGCTGCTCCTGTTCAGCAGGTTTTCTCCCCCTGCTTAACTCTGTTATCCTAGAGGTGCTGCCACCATCGCTGATGGGCTCAGCCTTGGCCAGTGGTGGGCCTGTCTTGGACTGGCGTTGGCTCCATCAGACACAGGGGAAACTTCCAGCAGCTTCTCACAGAAGCCACCCCTGCAGTCCCCCCCACTACCAAAACCTTGCCATGGAAGCCCAATTCACATAGTTATCAGTTTCTGTGTTAGCCATGTAAATATTTTTGAGCAGTGGTCATTTGATATCAGTAATAGTCTTACTTTTATTTATGATATATCTTGACATACTTCAACATATACCTATAATCTAACATTTTAGGGAATCTGTTTTTCCTCCTTAACTGGCTACCCTAAAATCTAGAGTAATTTTTAGTAATATATCTGTTGTGTTGCCTTGAGAAACTCTTAAAAATTATGCCCCTAATTAAGTTTATGCCAAAGTGAAGAGTTAGGTTTCTTTTAAACTTGTGTTTCCTTGCAGGCCATACGCTGATTTAATCTATTACGCTACAATCAAACTAAAGATCAAAGATGAAATGTGGTGTTCATTGACAGAAAAAGGATCCATTTTTTCCAAACTACCATTTGGAAGACTGTAAATGGAAGTTACTGCATGTTGTTTTAATTTCAGTTTCCTTTAATCATTATGACCCCCTCCAGTCTTCATACACTAGACATGTATGTATACTACATGCCATGTATTTAAGTGACATATGGGGAGCACATTCTGCAGGGAAAGTCTAAGCAAAGAAAGGAAAGATTTTCCTGAAAGGAAAGATGAAGGAAAAGGATAAAAGCGTCATGTTAGCACCTTGGTTTTTTTCTGCTCTTTTCACTGCTTTGTAATATTTCCTTTACCAAACTATATGATACAGAATTTTAGGGTCTTTGATTTTTATAGTCCCTGATGATCAAAATCTTGGCAATTAGAAAGCCTCACCTAAAACTGAAGAATGGCTTGAAGAAATGATAAGAATTTTACCCATCCTTCTGATATTGTCTCTCTCTATTTTCCCCAAAGCACAGAAGTTCCTTGATGCCATACACACTTCATTTTATATTCCTTATTTGTTATGCTTTTGCTTTAGTGCATCAAACAATTCTTTTTTTGTTTTCCAGACAAGAGACAATAAATTGGAGATTATGTTCCTTTTTGCACAAACATGTCATGTTCTCTTAAGCGCACACATTTTTCAAGTTTTGTTTGGTTTTTTCTTTTTCTAGTGGATACTAAGTACCATTTCAGGCACTAAAAAAATTAGAATGTAATCAACTAGCCTAATGTAAAATTCTTTTTCTATAATATCTCTGTCCTAAGTTCCATCCCACCAGAATCCACACCAAATAGCTTTCTTCCATTCAATCATACAATTATGCAATAATTTAGATTGGAAGAACCTCCAGCAGTTTCTAGTGCAACCTCTTGCTAAAAGCAGAGCTAAAAGCAGAGTTAGCTTCAAAGCTAGATCTTGCTCCATATAAGAAATTTCCTATAAATTTTAGATTTCTGGATAATATGTCAATTAATGTCTTTTAACCTGAAACTTCCACTACATTCAGTTTAAAAAATTTTACCTTTAGCTTACTACTATATGCATAGTGCTTGACCTGTGCTTGACAGCTATGCTGAATAAAACAAACTCTTTGGCACGGCACAACTGAGGGCATTCCCAGTTGTCTGAGAAACGGGATTTGAATGGAGATAATTAGTTCCCCAGTTTTCAGAAAGCCACACATTAACTCATTAAATGCCATTCCTGGCATCCTAATTAACTGGATATAATTGAAATGTTTTAGAAAGTCTTGAGAACACTGTGAGAAAGAGTCGCTAGATAAATTAATGTAGTATTGAAAATAAAACATCTCTGTTATGCCCAAATGCTGCTTTTCAGCTTTATTTACCCTCATTACCAAGACTTTGAATAGAAAAAATACTACATTTTGTATGGGTTTTCTGCTATATAAAGAATAATAACAAAATAGTACTATAATGTAGATTTCACCTCTTTGCCATTGGTGTTATTTCGAGCTCTCCTATTTTGTATTCTGTTTCAGATTTGGTCTACCTAATGCATAAACATATGCTCTATAAGTTCTCTCTTTTCTATCCATCTGTTTCTAAATAAAACGAGTAAAGAATCAAACTTTCACATATGCTGCTCGCAAGTAAAGTATTTTTTTTTCATTATTCTGAGCAAATGTCCATGCAAAATGAGAGGTTCGAGATATTGCTGCAATAGTACTACTAAGTTCTGCACTGCAATGCACAGTAATAAAGAATAAAGATTAGTTGCTCTATTTCCTTACTTCTATATAATATAGATGAAAATAGTCCTCTTGAAAATAATGGGAAATTTTATGCCATTTGGAAAAGTAGATAGATTTACAGTCTTTGTTTATTTTCTCATGTACAATTTATCCAAGTTAAATTTGTTCAATTTTGTTTATAAATTTTGAATAAATAGATCCACGTGAAAAGAAGAAGATACAAGTATCTACTTAGTAGATAGAGTCTGATGCTACAGCTACCTTCAGCTCCACTTTTTCCACTATGTACACTAGGTGTAGAGTGAAAATGGTTCATCTGTAGGAGCAGACAGAGAGGTGAGGTGGGCTGGCAGTATTCACCATTTAGAAAGAAGGCCAAGCAAAAATCAAGAGAATCTGTGCAAAGCTGAATGTGTCTTTTATGAAAACAGTCACCTAAAATGATGATTGCTACAAGTCTCTTAGTATTATTCTAATAAATTTTGGATCTGAAGAGAAGATTTGATGCTTGGCTGACAGTCGTATAATGAATGGGGCCTGGAAACAGTGGGACCCTGGAGCTAGCTACAGGCTATATTTGTTCTTGAATCTCCACTGATGTTTTAAAATGCAATGGGATTTGGATGCATGCAAAGTTAAAAATGTCAACAGAGCTACTGTGAAGGAGCAATCATCTTCAGCCAGATATTTCTTCTTAGAGCACAGCAACCTGCACACTGTTTTTGTCTTTTCTTACCATGAAAGTATTTTGAAGTAGTCTGATGGAGAAAAATTTTAAATTTGTCATCTTTTAAAATGACAGCATCACACTGAAAATGATTACTTAGGAAGACAATATTTTCCTCTAAATGTGATTATGGATCTAAAATGGTTTCAGGCAAATAGAACAATCAGATAGATATACTGAGTTAGATGTCCTAAGTTTGTAATAGTTAAATGGGAGCTGTGATCTAACAGTGTCATAAAGCTTTTAAGCTTTGAGCTCCTGTGCTCAAGATGTTTCTCTCCAGTAGTCTTTGAGATACAGCGATATAGAAATATTGAACAGGTGTGAGAAGTACTTTATGAAACAGTTCATGTTGGACAAATGGTAACCAAGGTAAAAGAAAATTAATCGGATTTCCTGAGGCAGTAAAACACAGAAATACTTGCACTACTTGCCCATTTATTTATTCCTTAGATCCTGCAACTAACTTGCAAGCATATTCCTTAATTTACATCAAATAAAAGAGAGAGATAACATAAAACTATTGAATAAGTAGAGAACATTTATCCAAAGGACTGCCACAGAGAGAGGCAAGCTGCAGCCTGAACTCGGCAGCTATTGCACCCATTTGGCCTGCTGGCTAGCACAGTAACAAAAACTTGCCATCACACACTTAATTCAAAGCCAGCCACAGTATGATGCCACTCATCCAGCTGATGATGAGGGACACTGAATGGGGCTCTAAATCCTTCAAAATCTAGTGGCAGGGCAGAAGAGCAGGGTAGTTGAAAGATGGCAGGATCCAGGATTTTGGCAGGAAAACCATCTGCAGAAACCAGACACTGATAACTCTGTTTTTCATAGAACACCTACTGAAAGTTCTTTGTAGTGTGGATGCTTTATATATGAGGAGTGTGAGTAATCCTGGAAGACAACAAATAATAGTTTTTTGGTAATCGTATCTTGTGTGAACATTATTAAGTAGTGAGTTTCTAAATTTCATCACTTAAGCCCCAAATTCCCAGTTTTCAGTTCTGGAAATTGGACTTGTTTGGGATGAAATTGGTGACAATGTTTCACCTGCAGTTACTGGTGAGAAAAATTTACACCACTTGAGGGGAAGACAAAAAGCTGAGAAGACGAAGGCCTGCTTTTGTGATGCATGTACCTTGTAAGAGAAGCTGAAGTAGTGGAAAGAAAAATATTGTTCATGTTTTGGCTGTCCAACAAAACATTGTTCAATAACTGTAGTACTAACATAAAAGAAACCTCGGCCAACAGATTGTCTGTCATCTACACTTTATATCTTCCTCTGAGGTAATATATATGTAAATGATGGGGAAAAACATGCTGTCTCAAAGTAAAATCTCTTGTAATAATAAGTTAGAACTGTAGCAAACAAGCAAAGGAGTAATTTTCCCAAGTAACATAAGAAAGAAAAGCCGGAACTCCTTCAGTGTCTGAATACAGGCAAACCATATTTCCAATTTTGGTTCAATACAGTTTTCCTCCTTGAAGACTGCTCTTCTAAAAGAAAATCAGCAAATCGTTTGTTTGAATGGATTGGATATTTTTTGCTAATATTCCTGAAGTAATTTAGGTACTCTTCCTGTAAGATAAAAGAAGTCAAAATTTGTGTAAGGCAATCTGTTTTGGATTAACAACTGAAATTAAGACCTTCAGTAATTTTCAGATTTATGCAAAAACCTTTGCATTTGAATCATTAACTCATGCTTCAATAGTAGTTATTTGGATGATGTATATCAGTATCAAGGGACTTATAAAATCCTTTTGAAACCAGCATGTTCTGCCTTATACAGTAGTAACCTCATCAGCGCTCTACCAATCATCATTTCTGCCATTAAAATGAATTTAGCTTTTTTTGGTGAATTGATAACAGCACTTTACTTTGCTTGGTATTCTTTCTAAAATAGTGAGTTGCAAAGTGATAAACATGAACTGTTTTGAAGGACATGAACCATTTTGAAGGAATTGAACCTTTAATACTCTGGAGTCTCCAGCTTCATTAGTATTATTATGGGTGCTATGAAAGCACAAATCTTTATTTTTTTTTCAATATAGTTCAATATAGTCACATGAAAATGAATAATTTTTCTTCATGTACTAATTTGTGGAATGTATTCATCTCTGTTAAAAGAGTGTCAAGTCCCCAAGCTTGGTATCTAGGAAATTCCAATTAATGCACAAAGAATATGATTCATTGAGTTTTCTTAAGAAGAAAATCCAGGTGTGGAATTAGAATCTGAGCCTTTACTAGGAACATAAGTCTTCTCCCCTAAATTTGTAAATGTTCAGACCTGTGGACTTGATTTGGGGTTCAGTTCTAGATAAAGAAATTAGTCCCACTTACTAGAGGCTTCTGTATTTGAGGCATATGCGTATCTGTTTTGCAAGCCCTAGAACTGGACACTCTTTACCCAGGTGTTTTTCATTACAGTGGGCTGAATCAGCCAGCAACATAGCATCTTCTAAGATGCCACGACCTTCTCTTCAAAGAACATACAATATTGCTTGATGCTTTACAATACTAGGCTGTTTTTATGAGATCTTTTTCTTTTCCATGATACCAGGATACTTTTTCTTCACATAAGCAGCTCATGTTAACAGTTTTAGCCTCTCTTTTAACAGTTTTAGCCTCTCTTCATGAATATCTTTTAAGTTTTAGCCTCTCTTCATCAATAATATTCTGTATAACTTAAACACAATTGATTTATAAATGTATAGGCATCTGGATCTTAGTAGGAGAGCGTAACAAGGAAAAAACTGTGGAGCTCACAATTTATTAAAAGAAAAACATGATCAAAGACTTCAGCTGCTATGACAGCCTGCTTTCTAATGAGCTCAAACAAAACATGATAAAGTTAATAAAGGGCCATGCTTAATGATACCTTCCTTTGAGACAGTATACTTCCTGTAATTTGTAAGGAATTTATTAAAACATCATATGTCTTTTAAGACCAAAATGAAAAATGACTTGTATTTGATAATTGCTCTTGCTCTCTAATAGTCTGCAAGGCTTGTTCAATCATTTATTTTTAAAAGGCTTGTGGCTAACTTTGGAGTACTAGCACCATATGGAAAATAAGACGGTAGCTCTCTAAGGACCCAAAACAAAGCATGTGTTTAGAGGTTTTAATTCTCATAGAACTCAAAGAATAAGAATAGTTAGTTATGTTTCGGATGCATGTTTTTGACAACACATGAAATAACATAACTGTAAACTAACATTTACTTAGTTTTGAGAAGTAGTGTCTTGCCACAGAAAAAGAAGAGCATAGTGTTTTTGATATAAAGCTTGATGGAGGTATTTAAGAGAAGATGTGTCTTCTACTGAGACTAGGGCATCTTCCTGCTACCCTCATTGCTGTTTCAGAAACTGTGTTTTTCTTGCATTGAGTGAATTGATCTTCTCAAACCAAGACTCACACTCAGACTTCTGTGTATTGGTGTTACCTCTGTGTTGACAGTAAACATTGATTACTGTCTAGAAATTTGTATTGCTCAAGCTTGTGTTCCTGCGTATCCCTGCATATCCTCGTCATTCATTCTTAGCATCTGCAGTGGTAATTTGGTGTCTTCCATTCTAGCTGTGTGGTTGGCCTAGCACAGCTGTTCTGTGATGATTGTTGCATTACCTCCTGAAAGAGCACCACGTTTCAAAATTTTATTGTTATAAATGGTATTTGCTATATCATGCACAATATGGCACACAGATGGTGCAGATGAAACCCATTTAAAAGCTTTATGTACATCAATAGTATGGCAATGTTTCACACCCATATAGCAAACTAGATACTACTGCCATGATGTAGATGTTTTATGAATTTGAAGTTTTCTGCTTTGCTCTTTCCAAACTCTGTCTGCTAATCAGCCAAAAGATGTGCGGTATCTGGTAGTGCATTTTGTCAGGCCCTTGTACAAACAGCTGTCATCTGATATATCACTAAGGTGACAAAATTATTTGATAGTTTCCCACCATATGTTTCTGTTTAAACTTTACCTGGTGGAGGCACATGTATCACTTCAGTGTTTTTCCACTGTTCACAATGACTCCCTACCCCTTTACAAAGGAGGTTACTAAAGCCAGTAATCAGTGACTGTTTAAGCCTCAAGGCAGTGTTTAACATACAACACCTCACAGCTCTCTAGAAAGATACTTGAAGGTTTCACACTCATTAAGTAGAAGCAATTTCCACATTATAAAAAATGTATCCAGATCAAGCTCCTTGCTTTACCTGAGAGTAGCATAACTGAAGGACAGAATGATATTAAGTTCTAATTTTGTTTGTTTTTTTTTCTCGTTTCTTTGGTAAAGGCAAAGAGACAAGAATTGTTGAGGACACTGACCTAACTGGCTTTATCAAATATGGACATGGATATCCCATTAATTGTTGTTCTGTGAAGAAAACAGTATGAGAACTCACACGTGATTTTTCTTTATAACTGTTATTATTGAGCTAATTTCCTTTTGGTTATTGTTGGTGGTTGGGGGGGAGCTGTTTGCTCGTTTGTTTTAATTTGTACAAGGGTAACTTTACAGATCTTACTGTGTTCACGATAGATGTCAGGATTCAAAATAATTTTTTATAATGTTAGTTATAGGCTTAGCAAAATTGACCTCTATATCTTCTGCTGTTGAAGGCCTTAGTTTAAGTTATTTGTCTAGATTTGGTTGCTCATCAGAAAAGCTTTTGTCTCCACACCAATAGTTCATAATAGATCAAAGACAGTACTACCACTTTATGTTCCATCCATGCTCCTGAGTCATTTAGCTTAGTCTGCTGAAGTATCAAATGCTCAACAAGATGACATCAAGTGAATATGAGATACAGCTGATGGTTTTTTGTCTTTGCTAGAGAGAATTATTAATTTAATACTTACAGTGTTTATTAAAAAATGGGTTATTTCAATTCTTTCTTCTGCTGAAGGATATACAGAAAGACCTGATCTGTTGCTGACCTTCTTTTTAGTCAGATATTGAAGTTTCCCCCGAAGTTGATCAGTTTGATATTTTTGATATGTTAATCAAATAAGTTCATCCAGGTCTCTGAAGAAAAATTACCTTCTTGTCTCTTGTGTTGCCATGCTAGGGGCTGGAGAATGGACACCTGTAGCATAGTTCCTATTTTCAGTATATGCGAAAGATCGCATACACTGCAGGACTGATTTTTGAAATTATTGACCTGGAGTTTCTAGTTAAGGAATCAGGAACTGGATTACATGGCTGTGATCTGGATAATGACATAGGAAGAAAAAAGCTTTCCTTTTTCCTTAATTTTTGTTTCATTAACTATGTCAGCATCTGTCCCATATTCAGCCAATGTTAATCTCTGTACTGGGTTTGCATGGCCTGGTTTTGATAGCAGGGGGCTACCAGGCTGCTTCTGTGAGAAGCTGCCAGACTCTTCCTCCATGTCTGGGAGAGCCAATGCCAGCCAGCTCTGGGGCAGACCCACTACTGGCCAAGGCTGGGCCAGTCAGGAGGGATGGTAAAGCCTCTGTGGTAACATATTTAAAAAGGAAAATATGGTTATTGTGCAGTTGTAATTGTGGCCAGAGAAGATTGGGGTGAGAACATGAGAGAAGAACATCTCTGCAGACACCAAGGTCAGTGGAGAAGGAGGGGCAGGAGGTGATCCAAGCGCTGGAGCTGAGATTGCCCTGCAGCCTGTGGTGCAGCCCATGGAGAGGCAGCTGTGCCCCTGCACAGGGGTAACAGGGATGCAGAGATACACCTGCAGCGTGGGGAGGAGACTCACACCAGGGCAGGTGAGTGCCTCAAGGAAACCGTGGACCTGGGAGAATCCCATGCTGGAGCAGGCTCCTGGTCAGATCTGCATATCTGTGGAGAGAAGCCCACACTGGAGCAGGCTTCCTGGTAGGACACGTGATCCTGTGGGGGACTCACACTGGAACAGCCTGTTTCCTGAAGCACTGCACCCTGTGGGAAAGGGACACAATCTGAAGCAGTTCGTGTAGAGCTGCTGCCCATGGGATGGACTCATGTTGGTGAGTCACTCCATGACTCACTGTACTAGCTTGAAATCAAA
>VZRF01009097.1:0-12856 GCA_013396875.1 Vireo altiloquus | reverse complement strand
TGGTAGGAATGGGATGGTGGGAATGTGGGAATGGGGTGGTAGCGTTGAGGTGCGCAACGGGGTCGAGCACATCAGCAGCGTGGGTTGGGATTGGGAAATCACGGTTTTTGGGATTGGGAAATCACAGTTTTTGGGATTGGGATGATTCTGCAAATCTGATGGAAGTGCTCCTTAAAACATGCTGGAAGTGGAAAATGCCCTAGATTTGGTGGTGAGAATGTGGGAATGGGATTTCGTGGTGGCAGCTCCATCCTTGGATCATCATCAAGGATGAGTGGGATGGGATGGGACACAAGGAATGGCTCCCAGTGCCAGAGGGCTGGGATGTATAGGATATTGGGAAGGGCTGGAATTCCTAGAGAAAAGCTGTGGCTGCCCCTGGATCCCTGGAAATGTCCAAGGCCGGGTTGGAGCAGTCTGGGTTAGCGGGAAGTGTTCCCCTGGAATAGGATATGAGGAGAAGCCTGGATGGAGCCATATTTTAAATATCCTGAGGAATTGTGGTACTGGGGCTTCTCCAGTTTATTCCCAGGCATCCAGGGAGGGTTTTCCTCACAAATCCTGGGAGCTGGGAAGGGGCAGATGGAGCTCAGCAGGGTTTTCCGCAGCTGCATCCCAAAGATTCCACAGAGGGTGGAATTCCAGGTCACACCGAACCCCTTGAATGGGATTTCCTCTGAAATCCAATAAATAGGGACATGAATTTGAGCTCTTCCTGCTTGGAATCCTCTGGGATGCTCCAGGGGCTCCTTTTAGACCTGGAATTGTCCAAACCTGAAATTAGGGAGAGATTTGGGCTTTCCTGGGACATTTTTAGGATTTTTCCCTGGCAGAAGCTCAATCCCAGGGATGGCTGGGCTGGAGCAGCTCTGCCTGGAAGAATCGGGGCTGATCCTGCTTGGAAAGTCTGGGAATTCTCCTGGGGGAGCCAGGAAAAACGGGAGAGATTTGTGGATCTTTCAGCATCGAGTAATTCTTGGAAAAATCTCCTCGAAACAGATGGACTCGATTTGCAGGGATTTATGAGATGTAAAGGGATTGAGGGGGATGGAAAAGCCTTGGGATTATCCGGTCCCTGGAGTGGGGGAAAACCTGGTCAGGGCTTGTTAAGAAAAGTGGGATGTTCCAGGAACGGTGGAATGGGAATGGAGTCAGGCTGAGAATGCTGGGAATGTTCACCTGGAGAAGAGGAGGCTCCAGGGAATCCTCGGAGCCCCTTCCAGGGCCTAAAGGGGCTCCAGGAGAGCTGGAGAGGGACTGGGGGCAAGGGATGGAGGGACAGGACACAGGGAATGGCTTCATAGTGGGAAAGGGGGGATTTGGGGGGGATTTTGGGAAGGAATTCCTGGCTATGAGGGTGGGGAAGGACTGTTCTGGAATTCCAGAGAAGCTGTGGCTGCCCCTGGATCCCTGGAAGTGTCCAAGGCCAGCCCTGGGATAGTGGAAGTGTCCCTGCCCTTGGAAGGGCTGGAATGGGATGGGATTTTTGTTCCCTTCCATCCAACCCATTCCACAATTCCATAAATGTCGGGACGACCGTGACAGGAATTCCTCTGCCACCCAAAACAATGGAATTCTGGGTTTTAGTGGGAAAGGAATCCCCAATCCATTCCCTCCTCGCCCAGGACTTTCCTCCAGCGGTGCCACCTCACAACCCCACGGACAGAGGTACCGGAATGTCACGGTGTGAGGAGGGGTTTTTAACCACATTCCAATGGCTTTGCCGTGTTTTTTCCGGGCAGGAGTTCCTCTCTCCACGCAGTGGGGCCCCCAGGGCTACTTCTACCCCATCCAGATCGCCCAGTACGGGCTGAGCCACTACAGCAAGAACCTGACGGAGAAGCCGCCGCACGTGGAGGTGTACGAGACGGGAGGGGACGGGGATGGCAACGGGGACTGGACAGTGCCCAAGGGCTGCTCCCTCTCCTCCGTGTGGGATAAATCCAGGCTCAGCGGAGTCAAGCAGTTCTCCTGCCCAGGTGGGTGTTTGGAATTCTAGCGGAGAGGGGGAGCTTGGCGTTCTTGGGGTGCTGGGGTTTTCCCATCCTTTGTTCCCAGTCCTTCATTCCCAATCCTTCATTTCCCAACTCTTCCTTCTCAATTCTTTATTCCCTGTTGTCTTCATTCTCTATCCTTTATTCCCCGTCTATTTCATTCCCCACCCTTCATTCCCTGTCCTTCTTTTCCATTCCTTTTCCTTCCCCACCTGTCCTTCCCCATCCTTTTCATTCCTCGTTTCCTGTAACACCTGGATTTGGAAGGGACCTCTGGAAATCATCTCATCCAACCCCTTCATTTCCTTCCCTTTGGATTTTTTCCTCCTATTTTCTCCTCATCTCTGCTTTTCCAGCACTCTTTTAATCCAAAAAAAGCCTGGATACACTTGGGGAGGAGGATGAGGAGCTACATTCCGGGAGCCTTTCAGCTCCCAGCTCAAAATAGAAGCTGGAAAAAGACCTGGAGGCAGCTGTGGAGCCTGGGAAATGGCTGGGAATGTGCTGCGGGCTGTTCCCAGCCTGGAGCAGCACCTGGGATTTCTGGGATATCTCTCCCCCTTCCCTGGGATCCAGCTGCTTTTGGAAAATTTAGCATTTTAATTCCAGTTAACCCTTGGTAGAACCACAGAATATCCTGAGCTGGGAGGGATCTGCAGGGATTGGGTCATCCCAAAAGCCCACCCTGTGCCTGAGCATCGTCCAAAGGCTCCTGCAGCTCTGGAAACTTTGGGAATGTGCCCATTCCCTGGGGAGCTGTTCCGGTGTCCAACACCCTCTGGGAAAAGAACCTTTCCCTAAAATCCAAGCGAAATCCTCATCCTAAGGAGAGTCCAGGATGAATGCGGGGGTTACTCCCAGGAATTGTTTTGGTGCCCTCTCCCTGATTCCTCCCATTCTGTCAGGAATTCAGCAGGAAAATCCATTCCTTCATCCCAAAGTTCCTTTTGTGCCAGGCTAGGCTCGTTAATGATCCCGATGGATTTTTCCCTCAATCAATATCCCTGGAATTAATGAGTCCATTACTTCAAAGGACAATGAAGTCATTTTCCATCGACACCTCAGGCCTGGAGCTCCAGGGAGAAGGTTTTCCAGCACTTTTGTAGGGAATAAATAGCAGGAGAGGAGAGGAGGAAGGATCTGGTCTGTATTGCCTGATGGCTCAGGAATCCATGGAATCTGAAGGCCGGGATGTGCATCCACCCCTCCGAGCTGGCCTTGAATGGTGGATTTATGGGAAGGCAGAGCAGCCTTTAGTTCTTTCCTTCCCAAAATTCCCTTTTCCCTCTCCATTCCAATTCCCTACCTTACCGTTTATTCCAAGGAATCATAAAATTCCCTTGAGATGAATTGGGAGGGGGGAGTTCATCGGGATTTTTTTTCCAAAGGGCAAAATGTGTCCCCAAAGTTCCTTCTCCTGGAGCAGGTGCTGAGTTTCAAACTCAAAGCTTTTCCCTGAAAAGCTTGGAAATGTGACATTCCATCAAAATAATTGGGAGTGGACAACAGGAGACGTTTTAAAATTCCATGGATTAATTGGGAGGTGGGAAAAGCCTCTGCCATGCAGGAAAGGCTACCCGTGATGTGATGATTTCATGGAAAAACGTGGCTGGGGAATTTCCCACATCACAAAGGAGAAATAGGGAAAAAAATTCCCTTTTCCAGGAGAATTTTATCCCTCAATTTAATGCCACTGCCTCTAGGTGTTCAGCATCCTCTGGGATTTGCTCTTATCCTTCCAAATGAATCATCCCTTTGATCCCCTGCTTGAGGTTTTCTTGGGAGAAGTGGATTTTATATGAAAATCCAGAGATCCCTGGATTTTGTCCTGTGGAAGTGCCCGGGAGCTTTATTTAATTCAGGGTTTAAAATTAAGATGAGCTTTGCCAAGGCAGAGCTTCAGGAACAGTTTAACACATTCCTCTTCCTTGCTTTTCCTGTGAAACTGGAATTGGGAAAGAAAAAAGTCACGGAAATATTAATCCCAGGGGTATCCTAAATACCTGCTCCTGGCATTCCTGGTTTTTTTTCCGTGGCTGAAAGCAGAGCTTTGTTTTGGAATGCGACGGCTCCAGCAGCGCCGGGTTTGTGGTGTCTCCTGCCAAGGAAAATGGGAATTTTGGGATAAAAGGGAGGTTGTTGCTTTCTGGTTTTGGTTTCAGAAGGGGAAAATCATGGAACATCTGAATTCCTGCTGTGCTCCATCCTGAGAGAAAGATCTTGGATTAGTGAGAGATATCCCTGCCTGTGGGAGGGGTGGGATGAGCTGGGATTTAAGGATTCTTCCAACCCAGCCCATCCTAGGAAAGGTGCTGTGATGGTGGCCTGTCCCCATCCCCGCACCCTGCCGAATCCATGGCTCAAATCCATCCACAAACATCCCATAAACCCACAGATGGAGCCTGTTCATGGAAAAGGCAGGCAGTCGCTCCCAGATTTCCTCGGCTGCTTAATCAAATTGGATGAAATAGCTCAGAAACCCTGAATTATTGAAGGGCTGCCCGAAAAGCTTTGGAATCCCTCCCGGGAGCGGGGATTGCCTCTGGAAGCCGCTCCAAAGTTTTGGGAGCGGGAATATTTGGGTGCTGAACGAGGCTTTTCGGGTCGGTTTTGCAGAAGCCTCGGAGGGCGTCTCCCTGGAGCTCAACAACGGCCGCGATTTCATCATCTCCTTCGACCTGAAGTTCCTCACCAACGGCAGCGTGTCCGTGGTGCTGGAGACCACGGAGAGGAACCAGCTCTTCACCGTGCACTACGTGTCCAACACCCAGCTCATCGCCCTCAGGGACCGCGACAT
Organism: Vireo altiloquus; assembly: GCA_013396875.1. Taxonomy (NCBI): domain Eukaryota; kingdom Metazoa; phylum Chordata; class Aves; order Passeriformes; family Vireonidae; genus Vireo; species Vireo altiloquus. The sequence goes on along the minus strand of VZRF01009097.1, from coordinate 8,065 downwards.
CTTCTACGGCATCGGCGCCCGCACCACCTGGAGCACCCTCACCCGGGATCTCCTCACGGATCTCCGGAAGGGCGTCGGGCTCTCCAACACCAAGGCGGTGAAGCAGACCAAGATCATGCCCAAGAGGGTGCTGCGCCTGGTGGCCAAAGGCCGCGGCTTCCTGGACAACGTCACCATCTCGACCACCGCGCACATGGCCGCCTTCTTCGCCGCCAGCCGCTGGCTGCTGCGCAACCAGGACGAGCGCGGCGGCTGGCCCATCGCCGTCACCAGGAAGCTGGGGGAGGGCTTCAAATCCTTGGATCCGGGCTGGTACTCGGCCATGGCGCAGGGCCAGGCCATGTCCACGCTGGTCAGGGCCTACCTGCTGACCAAGGAGCCGGCGTTCCTGAGCGCGGCGCTGCGGGCCACGGCGCCCTACAAGCTGCCGGCGGAGCGGCACGGCGTCAAGGCCGTGTTCATGAACCGCCACGACTGGTACGAGGAGTATCCCACCTCGCCCAGCTCCTTCGTGCTCAACGGCTTCATGTACTCCCTGATCGGCCTCTACGACCTCAAGGAGACGGCGGGCGAGAAGCTGGGCGCCGAGGCGCGGCTGCTCTACGAGCGCGGCATGGCGTCGCTGAAGGCCATGCTGCCGCTCTACGACACCGGCTCGGGCTCCGTCTACGACCTGCGGCACTTCATGCTGGGCACGGCGCCCAACCTGGCGCGCTGGGACTACCACACCACGCACATCAACCAGCTCCAGCTGCTCGCCTCCGTCGACGACGCGCCCATCTTCAAGGAGTTCGCCAAGCGCTGGAAGAGCTACCTGCGTGGAGGGCGAGCCAAGCACAACTGAGCCCTTCCCGCTCCCTCCCCTCCCGCATTCCCGGCGGGATGTTCCCCAGAGGTGATCCTTCAAACCGGTGGCGCGGGAGGGGTCGGGGTCGGGGCGCTCCCGCGTTCCGCTCTCGGAGGTTGCGAGGGTGGGTTTTGTTGGGATTGGTTTTTTCCTGTTTCGAGGAAAACGTTTGCAGAAGCCATAGGAGTCTTGGAAGTGCAGTCCTGGCCTGGAGAGTTCATCCAGGGCTTCTCAAGCCGGGATGATGCGTCCGTGTCGGAGCGGCTCCCGTGGGATGAGCGCCATCCGTGGGAATCGCTCGGAGCCTGGGAGTGCAAAATGTGGCTTTAAAGGGGAGGGTTTCATAGGGATTCTCTTTTTTTGGGATGAAAAATCCACATTGGGAGTCTTTTGCCCGTTCTCTGCCTGGAGATCCTGGAGCTGGAGGGTTTCTTCATGGAAGACACGTGCCCAGCATCATGGAAGCACAACTGGGAGCCTGGAGCACAACATCCCTGGGTCACCAGCAACGGTGTCCCCTCGGAGCCGGGATCCCTTATCCCGGTCACTGGTGTCCCCTCGGAGCCGGGATCCCTTATCCCGGTCACTGGTGTCCCCTCGGAGCTGGGATCCCTTATCCCGGTCACTGATGTCCCCTCGGAGCTGGGATCCCTTATCCTGGTCACTGGTGTCCCCTCGGAGCTGGGATCCCTTATCCCGGTCACTGNAGGGGAGGGTTTCATAGGGATTCTCTTTTTTTGGGATGAAAAATCCACATTGGGAGTCTTTTGCCCGTTCTCTGCCTGGAGATCCTGGAGCTGGAGGGTTTCTTCATGGAAGACACGTGCCCAGCATCATGGAAGCACAACTGGGAGCCTGGAGCACAACATCCCTGGGTCACCAGCAATGGTGTCCCCTTGGAGCTGGGATCCCTTATCCTGGTCACCGGTGTCCCCTCGGAGCTGGGATCCCTTATCCTGGTCACCGGTGTCCCCTCGGAGCTGGGATCCTTTGTCCTGGAGCTCCACATTTTCTATTGGATTTTGTAGTTCCATCTGGGAGGTTCCTCTGAGCTTTAAGGACATTGGTCAGGAATTGCTGAGCGGAACAAGGAGCTCTTCCTGAGTCCCTTAGAATATTCAGGAATTCAGGAAGCATTTCCAGGGTGGATTTGAATTTTTTCTCCCGCTCCACAGCCTATCCAGCATTTTAAAAATTCAATTCCAGAGGGCTTTGCAGCTCTCCCTGTGCTGGAATTCCCAGAGAAGCTGTGGCTGCCCCAGGATCCCTGGAATGTCCAAGGCCAGGCTGGATGGGGCTTGGAGCACCCTGGGATAGTGGAGGATGTCCCTGCCTATGGAATGGGATGAGCTTTAAGGTCCTTCCCACCAAACCATTCCATGATTCCATGATCCCACCTGCTGCCTGACCCCAAACTCGTGGATGGACTCTGGGGATTCCCACTGCTCCCATTCCATGTTGGAGGTGGCAGAGCTCATCCCAATCCCAAAATCTGGGGCACAAGTACAATACCCGTCTCCATCTTTTTATTGCTTTTATTTTTTGAGGCTTTTCCTTAGTTTCTCACCGATCTCGGAGCGATTTTTCCTGGCTTTAATCCACGCGCTCCGATGGGATCCATCCATCCAGGTGCGGATGGCGGAGGAGAAATTCCGATACCAAAGGTAGCAGAAAGGAATTTTTTCCATGCCTGCAGAAACCAAACACATGCGCACGTGAACCCACCCCAAACCTGGGCCTCCTTCCCAAAAATCCGCTCCTTCCCAAAAACCCGCCCCCCCGTGTGCTCCGTCCATCATTTTCCCAGTTAGAGACTCCTTGGGTGCTGCTCCAGGATGGATTTGGTGCCTTACAGAGGCAGCAATTCCTCTTGGTTGGATTTTTTGGGAATTGATGCCAATGGCGGGGTTGGAGCGTGGCCGATTTTCCCGCTCCGGGAGCCAGTAGCACTCGGAAGCGTGGGATGAGCATTCCAATGGTGTCACTGCTGTCCCACCCCCTGTCCTTCCATCACCTTCTGTTGGCCTTAGCACAGGGGGAGCTTCCAGGATTTCCCACCAGAGGCTGCAAATCCATGGAGAATCCATGGGGAATTCTCACGATATTCCTTAAATCAAGTCGTGCATTGGAAGAGGAATCCTTGGCCATGGAGCCAATGCCTTCAGTGCCCAAAACCTCTTGGAAGTCATTCCAGTTTGGGATCTTTTTTGTTTATTTTCCATCTTCAAACTCCCAGAGATCTTTGGGACCAAGATCAGCTTCCATCCTGGATTTTCACAAGGGGATCCATTGGCTCTTCCCATGGGATCCACTTTCCAGGGCCAGTGGTGCCCAAAACTTCATGGAATTCATTCCAGTTTGGGATCTCTTTGTTCATTTTCCATTCTCGAACTCCCAAAGATCTTTGGAACCAGGATCAGCTTCGATCCCAGGTCTTCGCCCTGAGATCCGTTGGCTCTTCCCATGGGATCCCCTGTCCATGGACACCCTGGAAGTGCAGGATGGGCATTCCAAGGGTGTCACTGCTGTCCCACCCCCTGTCCTTCCATCACCTTCTGTTGGCCTTAGCACAGGGGGAGCTTCCAGGATTTCCCACCAGAGGCTGCAAATCCATGGAGAATCCATGGGGAATTCTCACGATATTCCTTAAATCAAGTCGTGCATTGGAAGAGGAATCCTTGGCCATGGAGCCAATGCCTTCAGTGCCCAAAACCTCTTGGAAGTCATTCCAGTTTGGGATCTTTTTTGTTTATTTTCCATCTTCAAACTCCCAGAGATCTTTGGGACCAAGATCACCTTCAATCCGAGATTTTCACCTGGAGATCCATTGGCTCTTCCCATGGGATCTGCTTGCCATGGCTCCCCCACCCCAACAACACAAGCACAACCCTCCCCCGGGCCGGACATTCCCTGGAAGCCGCTCATTCCCATTCTCCTCACTGGGCGTTGCTTGGCTGGGATTTGGCGGGATTTTCCTGAGGATCCCGATGGAAAATATGCAATAATTTGTTTACAGGATGCTCTGGGCAGGGTGATCCTTTGGGAAGCTGCCGAGCCTTTGGAATTTAAGCACAATGTGCACAGGATAGTTTTATATTCCGCCCCTCCGGAATTTTTTGGCGGGAAGAGGTTCTACTACGTTTCTATGGGACATTGGGAATGGGGGCGACCTTGGAAAGCTTTCTAAGACTGGGAAATAAATTTTTTTATCTTAAGGAAAACTTCGGGATGCCTTCCTCATTTTGGGATTTTCCAAGTATTCTGTTTTCCACATACATTCCAGATGTATTTTCCCACGGTGCCTTTGAGGCGTTGCATTTTTAAGGAGGTTTTTCTTCTGGAAAAGTAGGAAAAATGTGGATTTTTCCCGCTGATTAAGGGTTTGCCGACTGAGGGAAAGAGCACAAGTGGTGGATTCCTGGTGGGAATNAATTCCTGGCTGGGAGGGTCGGGAAGGACTGAGCTGGAATTCCCAGAGACGCTTTGGCTGCCCCTGGATCCTTGGAATGTCCCAGGCCGGGTTGGAGCAGCCTGGGAAAGTGTCCCTGCCCATTCCCACCCAAACTGTTACAGGATTCTCCCAAGTGATTCCCATTCCCTAGCAGATTGGGATTGAAAATAGCCTTGGAGCATCCCTGAGGGTGGGAATGGAATCCCAGTGTCCATGGGAAAGGTGGGTCTCGGTGCTGGCAGGAGAGGGTTAATTCCCAGGAATGGGTCTGAAGTGCGGGATAGTGCTGGGAATCCTCCAGCCCTGCCCCGCTCTGCTTCTCCCAATTCCCTAATAATTCAGGAGCTGAACCCACTCATCCCTCTGGAATGTCCTTCTCTCTGAACTTTGGGAAACCCATTCCCAGCGGCTGCAGGAGAAGCAGCAGATTTTTGTGAAGCAGAATGGGAAATGCGCCCATTGTGGTGGGCTGGGAATTGCTCCCATCCAGCTGGGAATAATCTGGGAATGAGCATCCTTGCGAGGTCTGGAATTCCCAGGCTCCTCTTTAAGAGGTCCGAGAGTTTTCCAGAGGCGCTGGGAGCGGGAGATGCCCGGGGAGGGCCGGGAATGGATATTTTTTCCTGCCTTTTTTCCACTTCCTCGCCGCCTGGATCTGATCCCGGCCGCGTTAGGCCGCTCTTATTTCCGGGTTTATTTGGGAGCCTTTTTTCCTGGGACGAGCCAGGGTTCGTTCGCTCCCAAAAGTCTGGGAATTGCCGGCTGTGGGATCATCCCGGTGGGTGCCGAGAGCTTCCCGGCGCTTCCTGCCGGGATCGTGCCTTTGGAAAAGCCTCCCCCGCCCCGCGGGGCCATGCGGGCCGTGTTTGTACACAGATGAGTAATCCTGGGATTCGGAGCCAGCGCTGGAAAACGCCCCATCCAACGGCGGCTCCCGGAGTAAGTCCCGGCTCTTCTCCCCCTCCGTCATTCCCGTTTTCCTGCTCATCCCGAGGGTCGGCGCGGCAGCAGCGCGTGGGGAGGCTGGGAATGTGGGAGCCGCGCGTGGAAAAGGTGCCGGGAGCGCTGGAGCACCGGGAGCATTCCGGGAGCTCGCGGAGTGTGGGGGGAAGGGGGGGCTCGTGGAATTCCCGGGAAGTTTCACTCGGCGGAGTTTCAGGAGCGGGATGGGGCGCCGGGATCCTCCAATCCCGCGGGAAGGACGGGTGGGAGCGGCGGCCGCTGGCGGATTTCTGGGATGGGAAAGCTGCGGCTCCCGGCGGATCCCGGCGAATTCCAGCGGCTCCCGCGGCAACAACAACTCCCACAAAGCCTCCGTTGTCCCGCCGGGAATGATCCTGGCACGGCCCGTGCTGCTCCCGGCCGCTCCCGGGAATTTTCCAGCTCAGCTCCCGCTCTCCTAGCGCCGCTGGAAAGGCGTTAAGGGCTGGTGATTAACTCGGGAATATTCCCTGCCATGGAATGGCACCGCTGGAGCTGGCACGGAGGGGTGTGCCAGGGAGAGCCGTGCCAGGGGGCGGGATCGGCCACGGGGAGGGATTTTCCATAGGGAGGGATGTGCCAGGCTGTGCCAAGGAGAGCTGTGTCATGGGGAGGGATATTCCATGGGAAAGGATGTGCCCTGGGAAAGGATCTGCCATAGGGAAAATGTGCCATGGGGAGGGATGTTCCATAGGGAGAGCTGTGCCATGGGGAGGGATGTTCCACGGGGAAGGATGTGCCATGGGGAGGGATGTGCCATGGGGAAGAATTTTCCATAGGGAAGGATGTGCCAGGGGGAGGGATGTTCCACAGGGAAGGATGTGCCAGGGGGAGCTGTGCCCTGGGCAGAGGACAGTGACAGAGGACAGGCACGGGGAGGGTGGCAGTGGTGCCAGGGGGGGAGAGTGGTGTGAGAGTGGACAGTGGTGTGAGAGTGGACACTGGTGTGAGAGTGGACACTGGTGTGAGAGGGGACATGACCTTCCATGGACAGATTCCAGCCTGGCCTTGGACACTTCCAGGGATCCAGGGGCAGCAACAGCTTCTTCAGGAATTCCAGCCCAGCCCCTCCCCACCCTCCCAGCCAGGAATTCCTTCCCGATATCCACCCAAATCTCCCCTTTCCCAGTGGGAAGCCATTCCCTGTGTCCTGTCCCTCCATCCCTTGTCCCCAGTCCCTCTCCAGCTCTCCTGGAGCCCCTTTAGGCCCTGGAAGGGGCTCTGAGCTCTCCCTGGAGCCTCCTCTCGATCCAGGTTTCCACCATGGAAAATCGCAGGAATCCCATGGGATTTGGAGTCTGGAGACTCCATGGAGCCTTGAGGCAGCACTTAGGTGGTTCCAGAGCCCGGAAAAGCTACCAATTCCCGTCTAATGTTTAACCGGAGGCGTTTCCAGCTGGATTTTGTTGGTTTATTTCTCTCCTGCCTCGTTAATTTTTTCCCTCCCTCTCCAGCCGTTCCCGGTGTTCCGTGGCCTTTTCCTGGTGCTGGCTCACACCGGAGCTGCCTGGTCCAGGGGAGAGGTAGAGCCTGGGATGGGAGGGAAGCAAAGGGGAATTCCAAGGGCTGGAAAAAGGTGGTCAAGGGGGTTTTTGGGAATGGTTCTGCAGCGCATCCAAAGGCTGGATCCGGGCGTGTCCTGATGGGAAGCTGGGATGGCCGGAGCAGCTGGAATGTCAGCCCAGGAGGCTGCAAAGGCTCTGGGAGCTCTCAGAATCCCAGGAATCCAGAACACCGGGTTACACGGGATCCCTGTGGGACCAAACTGAGCCGATGTCTGGAGCAGGAGCTCCCTTCCCACTTTTCCTGCTCCAAGTGGTCCCTGGCAGGAAGGAACAAGCGATAATGGGATTTTCCCTTTATTTCCCAGAGCGGAGGTGAGAGAGGCCAACGCCAGGAGCGGGTGAGAGCCGGAGTCGGGATATTCCACGGGAGTGGGAAAGGGGATCCAGCCGGGATCTGATGTCCGCACCATTTCCTGAGGGCCCTTCCTGCATCCCAGGGATCTCTGGGATCCTGAAGTGCTCCAGGGATGTGGAAATATTACCCCTGGATCTACTGGGGTGGGAATTCCTGTCCCTCTGAGAAGTGGGAGCAGCCTTTTCCCTCTGCTCCTTTGGGATCCCAGCACCCCCAAAGGGATGGATGCACCTTCCCTCCCTATTGCATGGGATATAATTCCATTTGGGATCCTGCTGGGAACACTGTGCCACATCCTCAGGAAATCTTGTCCCCTCCAGGCCATCCTGATCCCAGGATCATCGCTTCGGCCCCAGGGAGCATCTCCATTCCTGTGGGATGTGGCCAGGAAGGGTTTGAGGCCTCATCCTGAGGGAAGCTGAGCTGGAAAATCCCCGGGATCGGGATCCGGAGCCAACCATGCTGAGCCTCAAAGGGCCCCGGCTGCTCAGCGTCCACCAAGTGCCTGAGGTCAGCTGGGAATTCTGCTCCTTAATCCCAAGGCTCAGGGGGATTTGGGATGTGACAGACGGGAACAGTATGAGAAGGGGTCACAGCTGTGTCCTGACTCCAGAATTTTGGGGATGCTCCCCATCCTTTTCCATTTCCATTCCCATCCCCACCTCCATTCCCATCTCCATTTCCATTATTTCCATTTCCATTCCCATCTCCATTTCCAATTCCATTATTTCCATTATCTCCATTATTTCCATTATCTCCATTATGTCCATTTCCATTACTCCCATTCCCATCTCTGTTTCCATTATTTCCATCCCCATTGCCATCTCCACTTCCAATTCCATTATTCCCATCCCCATCCCATCCCA
>VZRF01009095.1:18046-41202 GCA_013396875.1 Vireo altiloquus | reverse complement strand
GCAGGCTCCCCACTGCAACATCTATCTCTATTTCAGCAGAGCATAGTTTGGATAGGAAGTTCATTAAATGCTCAGCTTCCAACCTATCTTCATCGCTTTTGCACAATAAATTAATAAAGATAGTCAAGAAGTTAAAATATTTTTAAGTATTTCCAGAACATTTGCTTGAAAAATAAGGAGCCTATGAAAAGCAAGAAGGAACTGAGAAAAAAACCCTGGTTTTACTGTCTAAAGGCCACACAAATATTTGTATCTTGTGGTCAACATGTAAGTGTGATATTCAACCAATTAAAAGATTTACTTCTCATCTTTATGCTGTCTCATCCACTCAGTGAATTTTTGCAGCATTCAATTCCTCTTGAATTGAAGATAAGTTTCTATGAAAAGGCTCTTTTCCATTAAGTATATGTTAAAATTACCTACATGAATATTATACAGTAAATAGCAGACTCTCTGAAATCCCCAAAATCTAGCAAATTTACAGTACAGCTAGGAAATGGAAATTACATGTTAAATCTACATAATGATAATGATTTTTGCATGAATTCAAATTCACCAAGATCCACAAGATATCTGAGGTGCACAGATTGGGAGGCTACAGGAGAAAACCCAGCAATCATACTAATTGAGAGATCGATAGGGGAAGAAGAAAAGACTGTAGTGAAGGATTTCTGCCCTTGAAGACTGCCACAGTGATATTATTTGTCTCTTACAAACTCAGAAAAAGGCCTGAAAGACCATGAAGGTGATACTAGTATAAGATTTGTGGAGTGCAGAGGTGGGAAGGTCAGATCACCAATGAAGATCTGTGAGAAAGAGGATTGTCCCTGAGTTTAGAGAGTTAAACAGATGCACAAGATTACTTCCTATGCTCCACCTGTTTAAGTAACTGTATTTTGAACATGCAAATTAAATTTATCTCCATCCAGCCAAGCAGTTCCACAGGTTGAAAATGCCAAATATGCATGTCAGCGTATAGAATATGAAGGTTTTATCTAGCATTTAAGTAGCGTCACTGTCCCTATCATCACTCTGACAGAGAAAAATTGCTGCTCTCAAAGCATCCCAGTAATGCCAATAACTCCCACAGATACACAGATATGTGTACAGAAGACATGATTATAGTGCCTTTAAAATGAAGTGGAATTAAAAAATACATTATAATCAAAACTGTATGTTTTAAGCATTTAGTCAGTTAAAAGATGTTCCACGTTAATTGCCTGTGTCAGCCTCTTGGACAACTACATTAGCTCTAAATATTCAATTATCCAAAAATATTTAATTTTCCTTGAGCAAATTCCACCAGAGAGTTGCTTGATGAATATTATATTGTAAAGTGATGAAATCAAATCAAACTTTATTCTTAAATGAGGGAAGAACTTTGAAAAAAAATTGTCTTTTACGGTAGCTCTACAACCATAAATAACTTCACAGTTTCTACTTGTTTTGAAACCATTGTTACAAAATCAGAAAAAGTAATAAAATTATAACATTTAAACTGGGGGGGAGGCAATTTTCCTTACCTTTTCCAATTTGGATAGAGCAAGAGAATAGCAGTCTTTGGCTCTGAACTGCATGAATCTCATGTTGGCTGGGTGAGTGAGCTCTGTGATAATGCTCAGGCTGGAGAACAACCTGCAATTTAAAAGAATGTAGTGGTTATACTTCTAATTATAACAATTCTCAAATGTAAGGCTCTGCATAAAGCTACAGCTTGTGCTCATGTCCATGTTTTTAACGAAGTCCCTGAAACCTGTGGTGGGTCTGGGCCCAGTGAAATGCTGGCCCAACAGCAGAGGAAACTACAACACATTCTCTGTAGTATTCACAAAGAAGCACACACTGAGCTCACAAAATACTTAAAATGCTAGAAAGAAACCACTTAATTTCATTATCAGAGTTTTTATTTAATGATTGCTACAATATCACAAATCTGTAGGAAACAACAAAAAATAAAAAAGTATAAAGCTTGCACTTAGTACCTGGTTGCATGTAAACCACTACTGATTTATGCACCCTTTCCAGTTGATTTTTCTTTCCTGAGGTCTGTTTGTATGCTGTGACTACAGTCTGAGCAATATAGATGAAAAGTGACACTTGTGGGAGTTGCTGAGAAAATGTATGTTTATGTATACTTATGTTCTCACTTTGAAATATTTACATATACAAAATATTTATAACTTCACACCAATTCTGGCTTCCAGTAATGAAAAGCAGTGAAGAAAGCTCAACTGTGAACTGTCTGAATTACACAGATTTTCAAGCAGCAGACTAAAGAGCCCCTCCTCAGCACTCAGGGCTCCAAGAAACAGAAAGAAAATCATAGTTTATGCTATCTAAATAGTAAACAAGTTGGAATAGAACTAATATTATTATTATTTGAGTATTTTGTCTACACAATTGTGTCAGAAAATTATATGTATGTTTGTAGCCTCTTTTGCTGACCCTGAGGGTACTTTTTTATACTTGGCAATAGATAATTGTAGTACTAATTACACCATTGATGTGGCTTCTGTCTCAGTTTTCATGGAAGCAGGATTTAGTGAGTTAGTGTCAAATGGAATTCAATGTACCTTTTTGCAAGTCTTGTCCTTTTCCCTCACTTTTGCAGAGAGAAACATCACTGAAATGGCAATTCAAGCAGAGCCTAAATGTGGGGAAATGTATATCCAGACTGTCTGCCAATATGTGTTAATCCCATATTATATTTGAAAACTAACACTACAGAATTCAGAATCAGGAGTGATAGGAAATTAGAAGCTGATCTCATGATAAAATAGACACAGCTACAGGAAAAAAATGCAGGCTGCTAGGCTCCTATTAAAGATGGTTTCGTTTATCACTAATATATTAACACTGACTTATATTAGGAAATCAGTTTCAAAACTGTTCTTGGTGAAATGTTTTACTCACTTTTTACTTACTTTTCAGCCTTTTAGCTGAGAAATTGCTCTCCAGGTAGTCAGGGACAGATTGCCTCTTGCCCTGGGTGTAAGGCACACTGCCTGCCAGCTTTCACCACTGGAGCAGGCTCCTTCTGGGCAAAGATCCCTCTCTTCTACCCTACTCTAGTAAGAAAGGACTGGATGGGGCAGAGAAAGCCCCATTAGCCTGATGGAAGGTATGGCTTACTGTTGAACTGGTTATTTGGAATCAGACAAGCAAGATAGACATTTAATTCTTTCCCAAATCAAAATGATAAACCAAGAAAACAATGCAATGCCATCATAGCACCTCATCTGGATTATGTCTAAACTGGTGCTGACAGCTAGATACCAGCCAAAATACTGACCTGTTAGGTGTACTGCTGGCACTAGGACTACTGCAGGATTTGAAACACAGCCTTTAAGAGGTTAACTAATGAAACTTTGTAGTAGTACAGCCCTACTGCCTGAGGAAACTCACTGCTTTTCTGAGGTGGACTCACACCTCTCTACATGCACTCAGTGGTTGGCTTCCCATTTAATTTTAAAAAGCAAAAAGCATCTTAAGGCATAGTCCAAGACTATTAATTTCTCCTTTTATTTTTAGGCTGTGATAACTTGTTCTTTCTTAGTCATTGTGCCCATTTGAGTCACACATCTTTATTCCTTCTATCAGACAAGCTAGGGTGGTGTCACAGTTTTAATTGGGATGGCATAGCTTTTAGCCCTAAAGGTGATGATAACCCTGTCCTTATAAAAAATGCATCTGGCTTCCAGGGTGGGGAGCACACTCTCCTGGCAGGATTGCCAGTTTATGTAAAATGGGGAATAATGACAGAACAGGTGTACGAGAACTGCCAGCCTAGGCCAAACAGAACTGCAGCACTCTCACATGGCTTTTTCAGGCCTGGGACAGTCACATCAGGGATGTTCAGATCAGCCTGTATCCTCTGAAGGATTTCACCTGGTGAAACTAAAGTGGAGTCTTCTTCAATGATGTGATGTCACTGAGAACAGCATGTATTAAATCCAGTGGTTTAAATTCCCCTTTAACACTACAGTTGGTGTCAAGTGCTGTTGCTCTTTACCATGTCCAGTCTTTCCTTCATTAGTTTCTGATGCTCTTAGCTATTCATAAGTAACAAAAAAGCTTTCAGTATATTTTTAAAGGTCATTTAAAAAACTATTTACCTTGATACAATGAATGTAGTTTATTCTGTAGAATGGGTAAATAACACTACCTTATGCCTCTTCCCAAAGCTTACTTATTTCTACAAATTTTATGTAATATAAAAATGCAGTGAAGTTATTGTACATGTTCTATGGAAAAAAAAAGAAAAAAAATTTATTCAATACACTATTTGTGAAAGTTTATAAAGTTTTATGAAAAAGTATTGTTAAGTCTTAAACCAAGATATTTATTTTAATTTACTTTGATTGTAAATATGCAGTGTTAATACTGAACCAGACATAGAGTTTGTACGTGAGTTAAAGCTGCCATCTACTTGCAAACATTGTGCAAGACAACTGAAGGAGTGTACAGAACATTTAATTGGATACCTAAGGTATGTACTTTCCTATTAGGATCTTTTACAAAGTAGAGCACAACTATGCGAAAAACCAATTTGAACATTGCCAAGTTTTATTTTTGCTACAACTCCTTTTTCCATTTGGGGGTAAAACATATTTCTGAAAAACTGATGTATGTAAGAAACCTCGGTGAGATGCCCTAGCACTGTATGGTTAGGAGTAGATCTGAGTTATTCACAGATTACAGTTTCAACCCAAATTTCAGAGGTGTGAGTATGAAACACACCTGTGCAAGTATCAGGTACCAATTCAGAAACTGACTGTTAGAAAAAGAACTGAAGTTTCTTGTGCATTGAAGATTTTGCTTCTTTTGAGCACATGCAGAAATGCAAACAGCATTTAACGGCATTCTCACAGAGCTGTATTTACAAATATATTTGTATTGAAAAACTTGTATTGAGTTTTCTAAACCACTGAAGGATTCAAAGAATTTTTACTGTGCACTTCTTTCGGTCTTTCGTGGAAGGCTTGACATGGAAAACAGGTAATTGCAATAAAAGCAACATTGAATGATACTCCGTTTTCTTTCAGGTCTTATTAAAATGAACACCAGGAAGTGCTAGGCTTAAGCCCCAAATCAGGGAGGAATTTTGTAGTTGACTGTGTTGTGCATTTTGTTTTGTGTGAGATTTTTTGGATGTTTTCATTAAGCAAATAATATTTTTCTCAGCTCAGAGTGACACATTTTTCCATACTTCATTGAATGAAGATATTTAACACAAAGGCTTTAATGAGGAGAGTTCTCAAAAGGAACAGCAAATCTCAGTGTTTTGCTTTTCATCACAGCCTCCTCAGCCTCTTTACTAAACTGATCATTTTATACTCTCATGACTCTTACCACGTTGCTGTCATTGTAATGTTGCATATATGTGCCTAAAGATCTAACTTCTGTGCAAAACTAAATATTTAAAATGCAACTACTAATAACTCCATAGTGATGTACTGCTTACCTTTCGGCATTAGAAGGATCTGCTTTTCATACAAGCTCTAGCATTACTGTGAATTTTCTCAACTATCTGTCATCCTAACTCTTCAAGAGCAACTTTATTTTCCTTCCTGCAAACCTGACAGCTGACTTTTAAACTGATCGGCCGTTTTTGGGATGTAAAGCTTTTCATCTGAGCTTTCAGGAGAATACCTCATGATTCTAAGTGAATTGCTAAGCAGGGTGAGAAAAAGTTTGCCTAAGTAAGACACAAATTCATGCAAGGGAAAACTGAAGTAAAATAAAAAAAGAATAATTTCTTGGCACAAAAGGTATCAAGTATATCACTTGATGAGGATGTGTAGATAGACTGCAAAAATGCCTTACCTGAAGAGGGTTTGCACATTCACAATGGTCTTGGCATCTGCCATGTAGTCTTCCTCAGCACTCATGGTGCTTTCTTTGTCCACCACCACCATATTAGCTGCAAAGGTGACCCCACACCTTAATAAGTCATCTAGGCTTTTGTGAAGAGAAAAAGGGAAAAAGAAACAAGCAACTTAAATATGGAACACCTGCAAGATTAGCCATGGTTGGCATCTGCAGATCAGCTACATATTATAACTCCTAATCCAATCAAGGATAACACCTCAATTAATTGGTAGAATAGAATACAGAATCTATTTCAGTAGATTGTTACAGTCCCTCTCTTTTTGTTAATAATAAATTTATTTCAATTTTTTTCTTTTTAAATAAGCCTTTAACAGTTACTTGGGAAGACTTTGGCCTTATCCACTGCAACAAATTGCTGTATTGCAGCTCCTTCTGACAATAGAAAACCCAAATAAATGCTCTGGGTTGCTCTTTCCCACAGTTTTATTTTGGTTTCAAAATGTTAATAAATGAGTTGAAGTGTTCTCAGGATGCTTTTGGGGGCAGCTGCAGAGCAGCAGAACTTTGTGCACAACTGGACAATGTTTGTGTGAAGCCCAACCACAGAAAACACTCACAGACAGCTGAGTTACAGTTCTCATCATGCCTTGCAGCTTGATCTCCAAAATGAAGCATGTTTCAGCTGTTTTAACAACATTTTTCACAGAGCCAAGCACTTTTTGACAAGTGTGGTGGGTTTTTTTAACAACTTATTTTGCAAGAATATATACAATTATTTTTGAACCTGTGCAATACCACTGATAGTTGTCAACAGCAAAAGAAAAACTGATTTTATGTGATCTATGAAAACAACTGCAGTGCACGAGTAGAAGTCCAAACTTTTTTCTGAGTAATTTCTATTTGTGTTTTTTCAGACTTTCAGTTAATCTCTGAAAATAGCAGCATATTCTGAAATACCCAGATTTTTTGCATTTCAGTATTTCATAAGCTCAACAGCTATTCTTATTTTAGCAGTTACATTTGGCTGGTTTGTGGAGAATTTGAAAAATGCTAATGTATTATAATTCTAGCTCTCATGTACCTCTAGCTAAAGGTTTCTCAAGATTGACTAGATTTCTACACAACTCAGAAATCTGTTTAGTTACAGATCTCAAATCCTACCCAAGGACTGGGGGAGAGGTACCTACTTCTTGATATATTTTGATGAAGTGCTATGAGTCTGAGCTATGAGTAAAGCTGTTTTTTCTGTAACCCATCTACTTCTAACAAAAAAAAATTGTAAATGAGAGTCATTCCTTTGGTGGCTTTCTCTCTGAGATGATGACATTTCATTGCTGGTGACCAAATGATAAATATTTCAGATATTTATAGGTAGTAGGTAGTACTTTGGGAACGTATTTTATACCCCTTAAATATGAAAGGAAAATTTGCATATTTTCTTATCTATAGCTGATCAGATCTTTTAGTTATATATGATTTAAAAACATGTTGAGGAAAACACAAGGAATGCGGAAAACACAATGAACTATAATTTTAAAAGTATCTGATTAATGAAAATAGATGTTTCTTTCAAAAGAAACTTTCTACAAACTATGGTTGCTTATTGCACTGTGAATTAAAGTGATTTTAGTGTCAGAAAAGATGCAGAAGTTCATGCTGGTATTACTGTGAACTTTTGAATTCTGAACAATCACTTATTCCAAAGACTACATGCTTCATTTTTTCTTACTGCACTCAATTCTAAAAGAACAACAAAGCACCATTAGGGAGGGATTTGGCAATTTCCATTTTGAAACAAACTCAGTTAATCTAAACAAAGTTTAATTTTCCACATTAATAAAACAGGTTAACATCTCAGTTATTAATTACTTTGAATACTTTGAGTTTTCCTTCTTGAGTATACATTTAATTTTTCTGCCATTATGAGTTCTTTTTATAATTATTATACAATTAAGAGTTAAGAAAGTAGTAAATGTTAATAACCTGCGACCGCTTCTTATTTTAGAGGAAAAAATGTAAAGTAAAAAACATTTCTGTAGACCCTTTGTAAACCTCTCAAGGACTATGGTATCACCAAGGTAAATCTGTAACTCTATCACTATTACAAGCAGGAAATAAGTTTTTGATTTCTACAGGGGGAATTAATATTATGGACTTGTAGCCCCAATCCAGTATTCTCTACGTAGTGAAGCAAACAGTTTTCTTTAAATTTACATTCTACACAGAGGAATTTACTAAAATACTCCTGAGTCCTGGCTCTTCTCTTGTTTCTGCCTGATTTTTACATGAAATTTCTGTTGCTAAACCTATATAAATAAACATATATTAGCAGAGGTGAAGACAGAAATGTAGGAGTAAGTGATAATTTAAGTAGTGGAAGATGAAGACTGTTGGACGCATTCAAGACTGTTTACATTCTGTAGCTATCTTTACAAAACCTGAATCAATGAATTCCAGCAAGTTATAACTCAGTACAGACTGACACTAGAATCAGGGCTATAATCCGTTCATTTGTAGAAACATATGAACTCACCTAAATAACTGTTAATCTTATGTTTTTGAAGATACTAACTTGTGCTCCCTGACATGCTTTTCACTGGTGAGATCATTTATAAATCAGAAATTTGAAATCCCAAATTACAGCACACAGATAGATTATGCATGCAAAAAGCTCATCTCCAGCTACAACACACACACTAAAACATGCAGTAACGATACACACAACAAACCACTGAGACTACAAAGTTTTCTAACAGTTATTTCACCTACTTGTCGATAGAGCCCACCATGTAGTAAACCATTGGAAACCAACAGATTGCATCCAGAAAATGCATATCTGGCCTGAGCAGCAGATGGAATTACAAAATGAAACACAGTATCACAACAGCAGCATCTCTTCTAAAATACTTCAATCAACTTGAAAGTTTGGAGTTTTCTTAAAAAAAAATCTTTTTTAAACTTTGGCATTATAATATCAGTTTAAGCAAGAAATAGGTTTTCAGAAAGCTGTGAATCCACAGTTTGCTGTGATCACAAAGAACGATTGGAATTAACATGCTTATGTTAATAAACGCACCTCTAAAATCAGAAATGTTATGGCACAGGACAATTCCAAATATTAGTATGAATGAGTGATGTCAAGGACACACTATCCAGTTATACTCCAATTAATGTCTTAGGAGGACATAAAATAAGCATCAACGATTCTTAATTAAAATGTGAAGAAAATAAAATCATCATTTGGGTTTTGTGACACCTACTCCCTTTCAGAGGAGTCACTGCAAAACACTGCATAGAGGGAGACAACACTAAGGGTGTTGGTTTAATTAGCATGCAGAACTTTAACTTCAAATTAGTCAATCAAACGCAGTTTTAGCCACAAAGTGTCACAACAGCATTGAAGTGTGTGAAGTAGGGCACCGTGCTGACAAAAGGAGCTGGCACTAGAGGGCCCCATGTGCCCATGGCTTTGCTCTCATGCTGCCAGTGGAAGTGATTCAGCCTCATTTAGGCTTCTCAGTTTGTGTAATTCACTGTTTGCCATAGTACCTACATAAAAACCTTCTCTTGTGCAAACACAGGTGCCTAAGGAGCTGCCTGAGGGAAAGTGGGACACTTCACAGCAGGCCTTTGTAGAAAAAAATCACTTAAACTGGAACAGATCTAGGCAAAGGGAAGTGTCAGCGCTGGAATCACAACCTACAAGACATTTTTGATTTCTTAGCTTGTTCTACTTTTCTATGTACAGTTAACCTCTGTTTCTGTGTCTTCGAATTGTGATTTTAAGTAGCTGAGCTGTACCAAAGTGTTGCATAAAAAAGGAAAAAAACACGAATTCATGATCAGATTATAAATGAGCCAGTCTTGACAGAGATGAATTTGTCTGAAATTTTAAAAGCAAGAAATGCGAGAAATCCCAGCAATCAACAGAGAGATACAAAAGTAACAATAATACTGCAAGTTTTAATTTTCACCCATGGCTTTAAGTAATTTTAGACAAAGTGTGTCTGTGGGTGTCCTCTTGGCTTAAAGAACTGTTTATCTTTGAGAGTAAAGTTATTAAAAATATCCCTAACTGGTCCAGGCCAGTAAGTGCATGGTGTTAAGTAGGTTAGTGCTGTCATGTAGCTGTGAAACTGTTACACAGTTTGCTTTTTACAGTGTTTATTAAGTTATCTAATTTTGGCAGTAACATTCACAATTTTGGGGATAATTTTAAGAAAAACTTAGCTGAAACATTGGCATGAAGAATAAGGACATTTAAGTTTACTGGCCATTTACAGTCAGTAAAAGGTCAATTTGGTACAAAACGGTTCCTGTAGGGTATGATTTTTGTCACTAACTTTTCTCAAAGAGAAGTGTGCCATAATGTTTTTGATTTTCAGCTGGCCACGTGAAAAGTGGTCATCTATTCAAGTAATGATAAAATGAGTTTAAAACTTAGCAGAGGGGAAAAAAAAAAGTCTCCTTACGGGTTATCCAGCAGTAATACAATGGGGTTTAGTTCTTTCTTTGGTCGGTAATAAGCTCTGAGTGGGACAATAAAGTTATATAAGCCATTTCCAGCAGTTTCTGCTGCAACTATAATCAATTTATTTTTGAATCCATAGGCTTTGGCATCTTCATAGTAGTTATGCTGGCATCCCTAAAATCACAGTAAGAAACAAGTTCAGTGCACGTGAATATTGTATCAGATCACCCAATACAGACCTTGTTAGACATAAACACTTGGTGATGAAAAGGAGGAGAAAATATAATATTATAGCAAATGCTGCACAAACTTCATCTCTAAGGAGAAATCAGAATTTAGCTCTGCTCAGATGCAACAGACAAAAGAGAATGCAGGGTTAACCAGTAAGAGAAACTCCCTTTACCTTATCTAGTCTTAGACAACAGAAGGGAACTTTTTCATGCAGAAGATGACAAAAGGTGGGAGAACTTCCAATATAAGGAGAGTAAGGAGGATAGCCTTTGGCATACCTAAAATAGAAAAGAACATTTTTCAGTTGGCAAATTACCAAAACACAGCTGACTACACTAGTATTTTATGGGATGTTTATAGATATGTCCAAGTTTTAGAGTCAAGCACATGATGCCTTAGGTTTTAACTTTTATATTTTTCCAATCCTGCAATGCCCAGTGTAACTCTGCAGTTCCCTGGAGCTCGTTCAGTGCTGTTCTCTCATGCTCACACTGACATAACAAAGCCTCTCCAGCTCGCTCTCCAAGGACACCCAGACCCTCCTGGGCCCAACAACTGCAAACCTTCATCTTGGGGAGAGGGGGGCAAGCTTGGGCAAATTCCATCCTTGCCTGCCTTCTGCTTGGGGAATTGATGCTGATATCAAAGTGGGAAGAACTCAGGAGCTGTCATTGTCCATTTTGGGATGCACTGAGGCAGGAGCTTCTGGAGCCCAGAGTGTACCTCTGAAGGCCTTTCAAATAAATACCTCCTTTATTCCTGTCTAGTCTCTGTTTCTAGGTAGCCATTTAAGGCATCACACACTAAATGAACTATGTTTAATAGAGGTCAAAAGAATGTCTTTTGCAGCCAATTCAATAAAACTTAGTAAAAGCTGCCATGCTTTTGAGGATTGAAGGAATTTTGCTTGGGTTTTTGAAAATAGTCTGTTGTATCGTAGTGTGCTGTCATAGTGTTCTGAACTGAAAACCTCTAAGTTAAAAAAGGAAGGAAAGAAAACAGGAAAAATTGTACTTCTGCTCTTCCAATTTTTTTCAAATGCTTACTAAGAAAGAATGAGTGAAGTCATTACCTTTTTGCTTTAATAACGTACTTTCAAAATGGCTGAAATAAATTCTGAATGGCAAATCCTCTACCCAATGTGATGAAATTTCTATTTGGCCTTTGTTTTTTTTTTTTTACTAGAGGCCTTTTAAATCCTGGTGTTTCAGTCTGCACATTTAAGATGACTTGTCCTATTAATTTTTTCCCTGGAGCTTGATAATCTTCCCTGGGGCATCTCATACTTGCCACTGGTGGAGATGGGGAAACTCTGCTGGTTGAGGCACTGCCTTAATTGTGTATTTCAGTTTTAAAACCCCTGACAGCAATCCCAATAAACATAATTGCTCATCTGCACAGCAGGATTGAGTCTTCTGGGTTTATCTGAATAATGCATCATTACTTTCAGTAACACCCTAACAAGCATTTTAAATTAGATGTGATCATTTTGTCCCATCCTGCTTTTTGTCACTCCTGCATTTTGAAGTCACATACCCAGCCCCAGCACTCAAAAAAGCCTGTTGGATATCTGATTATCACTGCATATCTGTTTACAATTATTTGATTGTAAATATATTTACAATTATCTGTTTACAACTTTGTTGAGTGCTGACTTAGTAATTATAGAAAGTAAAAAAAATAGGCATAAAATATGCTACGAATGGCTTGCAATACATGACTACAGCTTCTATAACTGCAAGGAAAAAATCTCCAGCAAATGGAAGAGTTAATCTGTCAGGAGTTTTACGTATTTCAAAGTAGGCTTATGGCATTCTGCTAGCATTGCCTAGAAGGGAATAATCCCATAATTGGCCTTCACGGGACTCACTTCCAACAAGCCCTCAGATTGATCTGCATGTCAAAAAAGATTATCAACGCTTTTTATATAGCATTAACTCTTCAGGTTATTTTACATTTCCTATACGTACTCTAAGCCTGCAGAGACTTCATCATCCGATGGGGTGGTTTCATCCTCGGACTGGTCACTGAGCAGGTCACACGTGTGGAGGGAGGAGGAGTCAGCCACCTCCAGCACCGGGGCTATGCTGGGCCTCCTGCCCTCCTTGCCCCCCTCGGCAGGAAGGGCCAGCGTGGCTCCGCTGGGCCCACGGCACCCAGTGTCCTGTAAATCGATGGCCACGGTCCCTAAGGGCGAGGGAAAACATCTCCTCAGTGGGCTGCTTCAGGCATTTTAATGAGATTCCTGTAATTAATTCCCTGACTGCATGGCAAAGGACTGACAGCAGCACTATGCTGATTGTGTTTATTCCATTAAAATAAATATTTAAACTGTACTTGAGGAAAGGAGCACTTTTCCTGACAATTAGTCTGTCTTCTTGTTAACTACCTCTTTAAAATCATACCTTATATAAGGAGTCATATTTACATGCATTAAAAACCTGCAGATTTTACTAATGGTGTTTTTTAAATTAAAGAAGCTCATGAAAACTTGTTACAAACGATAGGTGTGAATGCCAAAGAAGTACTCATGTGATCTACCCAGTTGTTTTGTTTTGCATACACTTCATTATTACTTTTTTTATACCACAGTATTAAGTAGTTTAATTTCACATTGTCAAGTAAAAGAGAATCAAATTCCATTTGCTTGTTTGGGGGTTTTGTTTTTGGTTTGTCTGCTTGTTTGGTTTGTTAGGGTTTTGGTTTGGTTTGGTTTGGTTTTTGTTGGTTTTGGTTTGACTGATTTTTTAAAATATGACAGCAAATGTTTAAAGTTTTTATATTAATTCTTTCCATACATGATTATAGTTTCTTAAAATTTTAGGAAGATACTTTAAAATTTCCTACTCATTCGATAAGAATATGTTGTGATGTAATTTTTTATTCTTCTTTTACTTACCCATGCTGGCTATTATACTGTGTACTGGTAACCTAGAAGCTCCATGATAAGATAATTTTGATTCATGTTTTTTTCTATGCTTTTCTTGTTTCTTAAAAGCAGAATTCTCTTCTTTGGTGATGTTTATATAAAAGCATATATCTGTAGAACTCATGATATATCGAGGACCTGGATTCAGCAAAATGTTTTTGTTATCTTCCTTTCTAACACCAATCAGACAGACTCCAAACCTTAATTAGAAAAGGAAAGGCATGGTTCATTTTGCATAGTCCTGCAAACACCAGAATATCCATTGTCAAAAATGAACCTCAGGTATATTTTTATTCTTTGCACAGTATGAACATTTGCAGCTTTCTGTTTGAAAAATGTTTTCTGCTAAATAGGCCACTTCAAATCAAGCAGTTTTATGAGCTCATGAATTTCTAGGCAGTTGAATGTTTTTTGTAATGCCCATAATATTCTCCTAATGTTGTTCTAGTTGACTTTTTCTGTCAGATGAATAGTCCTTTTTGGGAAAAGATTGGTAGAAAAATGGATACATGATATGAAAAATTATTAATCATGTTAAATTGTTCCATTATTTATAAGTAATGGAAACCATTTTTGTAATTCATTTTTGCAATTCATTCTTAGAAATGTATTTGATTAGTGATAGAAAATAAGGAATTACAGCAAAAAACCTTCATTCTCTCCTTGATTAAATATGACAATAAACCTAGCATTTAGGGTTTGATAAATGCTTATTTTATCAAATACAAACATACATACATGATTTGTGTTTATTTTGTATGTTCATCTCACACAGCAGCACTGGATAAGCGGTGCATCATCTGCACCTTAAAGCAGGTATGTTATCATCTAACAGAAAAAAGAGTTTTATGTTTGAACAATCACCAGAATATGCCATGTGCCACCTTTAAATGGAACATTTTCCATAAAATGAACATGCCACAAAGGAAGCCAGATTTCCAGCTGAGTCCTAACTAAATAAAAACATACCCTCCCACCCATTCTTTTCTAGATTGTTTTGTACTTGGAAAAGGATTGGTGTTCTAGGAAAACCTCTCTAAGGTGCCTTTTTTTTTTTTTTGTTGTTCAGTTTATCCTATCTATCCTTTATATTCTGTTCTCTTAGACTGAGGTGGGCTGTATAGAACAAACATAAGCTTTTACCTGACCAGCACTAATTCACAGAAATATTTCTGTATTAGTGGCCAGATATCTAAACCCAGAAACAGAGTAATGTGTAGTACTGTGCCTTTACTACAGAGCTGCGTTGCAGGCAAAACAAGTAATTATTTCTTTGAACTTTTAATGGTTGATAGGAAAATAAACATACTTTTTATGTGCATGGAAAGAAGCATATGTGAAGCTCTTCCCTTCATACTCAGCAAAAAAAGTGCTTTCTTCCAGGTTAATATGATACACTTCGTTAGCAGAGCATCTGCCATACATTTTCTGCCATTGTTCTGGTGATTGCTGACTCTCCCTGAAACATAAAGAGGATAATTTAACACTTAATGTAAAATTCTTATTAATCAGAATGGTATTTCTTGTCAATAGAAACTAAAAATGTCTATTATAAAGGTCCCATAGACTAATCTATAGGAAATATTTGAGGTCAAATCTTGGTAATATTGTAACTACAGAGATTAATTTAATGTATTAAAGAGTATTTTCTGCTAAGTAATAGACATATAAGAGTATGTACTTTAATAGCAGGAAAGAGTTGGCTCAATTACTTTAAATTCACACCATAATAAGTAGATCTATGGCAATTTGAAGATGGCAGGTAAAATCAGCAGCATGCTCATTCTATTCATAAAGACAGTTTCTTCACATGCTTTGTGGCAGACTTTCTGGTTCCTGTCTGAATATCATTAATAACAACTTATGCAGGAAAGAGTAATTTGTCTTTGGTCATTTTATCTGTAGGAGAGATTTTTCTGTATTTGCTTATCAGTGATCCTTACGCTCTGGGTATTTTTGGTTCCTGTGTCTTGTAGACTATTACAAGTACATAGCTCCTTTTCTCTAGTGCAAGCAAATAAATGACAAAGCAGATCATCCTTTACTCTCTGCAGCTGCTGCCCTTTATGCAAACAGTTTAGTGGAAATGTTCCAAATCTCAGTAACCCCAAAACTTGTAGCCCTGGAGCTCCTGGGAACTTCTTTATTAAGTTTCATGTGGAAACAAGGCTCTGCCTGCATGAGTTTTACTGGAGATAACTGATGCATATATATACACACACCCCTATGGGCAGATTGGTCATAAAACTGACAAGTGTGTTCAGTGTTCTGCCATTGGGAGTGAAGATCTCAAGATATTGGGACATGCTCCTTTATGCTCATTTATACATTTTCAATATCTTAACACAATTTTTATTTTTCTTCAATTTACCATGTTTCTCCACCCTGCTCAGGAAAAACTTTTCCTTCAAAATAGAAATAAACCATTTTTGTTGCACCAGTACAAACAGTGTACTAGAATGGTGTAAAGGTATAGAACAATGTAATTTCAGAACATTTTCCCTGATTTCACTTTTCCCCCTAAAATAAAATGGTCACCTGTTTAATGTCTGCTTGGTTCCAGTGAGCTGTCTGAAAGCTTCCCATGGGGCTGTACTGTAAAGATCACATTAACTTCAAGTCAGAAAGGTTATTTTCCTCCAGTATTTTGTATCATCAAACAAACTCTAACAGAGTTGTGTTACTATTTTAGATAATCAGATAACATCAGATAACAGTTAAATATAAATGTTAAGATTATTAATTGAGATCGATAATGAGATTATAAGTAAGATTCGAGGTAGAATTTTGGTGTCTTACAGACTAAAGTTTTGAATTCCATGAACAGCTGAGAAGACAACAGGATTATTTACACTCCTTAACAGGTATTTAAAACTAGAGTCCCACATAATCTTTAATGCAGGTGTTAATAGTAAACACTGTAAGAAAAGGATAACTAAACAGGAACTAATGTAAAGGAACGCAGTTCATTATTAACACTGGAAGTCTATTGAACAAATTATTTACATTATTTTCATCATTTTCTAAATTGTGTAGATCTAATTTAGGATTTGGTTTGGTTTATAAATACAGGTATAGATAAAATTTTTATTTGTAGCTTAAATAATCTGCTTTCACCTAATCTTTTTACTTAGCCAAACTCAACTGCTCATCTGACTTCATCCTTCGTATGCATAAACAAAGGTAATTTAACCTATTTTAACAATTATTAGTAAATTTACCTCTTGTTCAACAACAAAAAACATCTAGAAAAGCCAAAAAAACCCCCTCTGAACTATAAATTAGTCAAATCCAAAGCAGTTTTATGTCTGCAGTACAAGGACAAATGCCCTTATTTTGGAGTCTGTCTAAGAATAAATGCTCTGGAGAGTGCTGACTACATTAGATAAACAAGAACACTGTGGGGAACTGGTTAGCTGACAGAAATCACGTAGGCCTGTTCTGATGGCTAAGCAGGGCCGGGAAATATCAGACTCAGCTAAGGTTGAGAAGTGGAGGAGGCTGAGGCACGATGCCTTGGACTATGGCTAGTAGATAATATTGCTCAACTAATCCCGCTACCTCGCCTAGCTGAGGGAACAGCACCGGCTGGCTCACACCACAGCGAAGGGGGATTCGGTTCCACAGGGCAAATGGCATTGCTAACGGTGGATCTGAAACATCGTCCGAAAAAACAGGTTACCCTGCAGTTTAAAGATCAAGCTGTTACTTTGATGGCACTACTAGACACTGGTGCAGACGTCACCGTGGTAGCTGCACAAGAGTGGCCAGCACATTGGCCCACCGTTAATGCCAATGCAACTGTTGCAGGGGTCGGGGGCTTGACACTGGCAAGGAGGTCACCAGTGATCAACCTCACCATTGAAAGAGGAACTGTGCAGTGCTCGGTATCAGTAATTCCATTCCCTGATGGAGTACATGCTTAAATCGGACGGGATGTGCTTGCTCAAATGGGAATGGTCCTTACTACAGACCTCCCTTTATAGCTACGGCCATTGTGTGGAGTTTCCCAATCCCACAGCTGCTCCCAGCTCTGGCTCATCCTGATCCTCACAGCTGCAGTGGACAAGCAGGTTGAGATTGGAAGGATGGTTAAAATCACTGGGCCTCGGACCATGGCTAACTTCCTTGATACAGCATTTTATTAGCATAAAAGTAGTTGTATTGTTGTTAGTGATTTGCTTACCATGCTTATGTCCATGTTTTTAGAAAATGATATCAAAAATTACTGCATCTGTTACTAATCAAGTTTTGCTTGCACAAAAAAAAAAACAAACAAAAAAATGGGGGATTTGTGGGGAACTGGTTAGCTGACAGAAATCACGTAGGCCTGTTCTGATGGCTAAGCAGGGCCTGGGAAATATCAGACTCAGCTAAGGTTGAGAAGTGGAGGAGGCTGAGGCCTTGGACTACGGCTAGTAGATAATACTACTAGGGAGCTTGCAGATAGCTTGTAGTTAGCTAGGCGTGGGAAAATGAAGATGTAAGTGACCAGAAATGAAAAACTAAAGGCGGGGTTAACTTAGAAAGATATCCAATAGAATAGTTAGGTTACAGAATATGCATTAGCTTATTATGAACTGTATAAGTATGCTGTGCCTTAATCAATAAATCGAAGCTTGCTGATCACTCATATTGAGCTATCTGAGTTTTCCCTCACCGCGACATAACACAATATTTTCAATTTTTCAGTCTTTCTGTATAAATATAGAAGAGTATTCTTACAGAAACATACGTGTAAATTCTTACAGAAACACACATTACTTTAATCCTTCCAGATTCAAAGTAATTCTACAACTATTTCTGCAAACACTTTTTTTTTTTTTTTCCCCTAGTGTACAATGACCAGAGTAGAAAACAGTTACTTTTATTATGCTGGTTAGATCTATTAATTCTGATTGCAAAAGAAATCTTAAGCACTTTGAATTCTGTGACAGTTATTATATCATAGTTGGGAATCTGTAAATGATCAATATGACTGTGTAAAAAAATGAAATGCTGAAGTTCCTAAGTACAGCAGAAAACATTTCCCTTTTGTGTGTTTGGTTTTGTGCTGATGCAAAATCCTCTGACAGCTGTTAGGAACACTGTTCCTCTTTTAAGTGCATGTAATATGAAATAAGTGAAAAAGGCTCTGTAGTCTGTGCATGTCACAGAATGAAAGGTAGGCAGATAAGAAATGTGCAAAAAATGTATTTCACCATGGTGCTCAGCAGGTA
Source organism: Vireo altiloquus (assembly GCA_013396875.1). Lineage (NCBI taxonomy): Eukaryota > Metazoa > Chordata > Aves > Passeriformes > Vireonidae > Vireo > Vireo altiloquus. Next base: position 22,520 of record VZRF01009095.1, on the reverse strand, counting down.
TCAAAACAATGTTTTGTTGTCTTCTTATTCGGAGATTCTAGTGCAGACAGTGCCATTAAAATCTTGACATTTGATGTTCTCAGTAGTAAAAGTTCTAGGACAAATTTCTGTTTTCCCCATTCTGGGCAAAGGGGAATACTAGAAATGTCATATAGAAGGTTAAATAACTCTGCTTATAAATATATACATATTGGGTTCATGGTTACTTGAAAGAATGTATAGTGTATATGCAGCTATTCCATTTCTACAGATGGATTTTGGGATTTACTCTTTAATGTATCTGTGTGCCCACAACATTTTAATCAAGAATATCTTATTATTCCAAGAATACAGCATAACAGAGATACACCAGATGTGGTAAAATTATTTCAGTGAATTCAGAGTTCTACTGTTCTGCAGAGACACCATAAATCTGCGGTGTGGTCAAGGCAAAAATCATGTCTGTTCTTTGCCTCTTACTGCACAGGCACAGAAGAGCAAATACCATATGTTACCAAAAAAACTTTTTTTGAGTTCATTGAAACAGATCTTCAGATTAACATATTAAAAAAGGCATTCTTAGGACTTGTTAGTGCTCTGAAGTAGAACTTTGTGACAGATCGACAATTCAATCTGATTTTTTTATATTGTTGAAGTGGCACAACAGCATGCAACTATTAAATATGGGGGGAGGGGGTGTTCCCTTTAAAATTATACTGCCTCGAGTGAGGCATTTTGATGCTTTTATTGTGCAGAAAGTTCCATTTTCTTTTTTAAAACTGTAATTGTGTGGAAATTCAGGGTAAGCTGTTTTCCAAAGAATGTCAGCTATGACTTTTCCAAGTTGTTTTGGGGTTTTTTTCCAAGTTTTTTGGGGTATATACTTACTGTCCCCTAGATGTATGAACCAGCAGAGTGATTAATGTAGAAGTAGCTGGGCATATACAATTTAGAGCTAGCATAGCATATTTGAATTCCTCTTCACACACAACATGATCTGTAGGGGAAAAAAGGATATAAACTGTTTTACAAAAATACTTTCAGTTGAACAGAATTATCACTTCCTTGTCTAGGGAAGTGGTGAAGATGGATTAATCAAAATTTGGCCCAAGATCTTCATCTTGTGCTTGAACCTTGGAAATCACTTATGTATGATTTTCCCTATCTATGCTGTTTAACATGGATGGCTACAGTTCTAAATCCAGATAAAAGATAAACGTTCTCCTCTGCTTGCTGATGGCATGAAAAGGAAACAGAAATTGTTCTTTAATGTGATTCACATATACCTGCGACAGTATTGAAATGGCTATAAAAAGGGACAAGCACAAAACTTGTTACTTCTTGTCAATGTAGAAACATAAAGTCAGAGAGGTTTTGTAAAATCTTGAAGGCATTTAATATTAAGTCATTTTTTCCCCCTCTGAATTTAATGTTTGGTTCTTTCAATGGGAGCAGAATTTTCTTCTGGTCAGAAAGGATATTACAAGTAGTACAGCTGATGATTAAAATACAGGCCACATGAAAATTGCCGAGTAAAGGTAGGCAAATAACCTCCCCACCTAGATCTGAACTGTGCACATCTGCTTGTGGTTTCACCAGTGTCACTGAAATCCTTAGAACCACCTTGCCCCTCTAAGCTGCTTTCCTGACAGAATTTATACTATAGCTATAAGCCTGACATTTACTGAAAGCAAAAGTGAAGGCACATTTTGTATGCCTTCTCTGTTCCTTTTATTTTGAAATATCTAGAAGATTTCAGTAACAGAATCATTTACTACTGAATGGAGAAATTAATATTCCCATTTTCTGAAGATCAGGGCCTATTTAAATGTCATAGGGAAGGGATGAATTTAGTTATATAAAGCCACTGTCAAATATAGAACAAAATGAGATTTTTCCTCCTGTAAATATATTTCAGCTATAGCAATTAAATATTTCCAGCAGAAAATATTTCAGATAGAAATATGGGTTTTTAGCTGACCATATGCCATTAATAAACCTACTTGAATTTCAAACCGGAGATTTTGAGAGGGTAAGGCATAGACTACTGCTTGAATGAAGTTCATTACCATTAGTCAGATGGCAAAGATTTATGAAAGTGAATACCAAATTCCTGACACTGAAAGAGAATACTCTCTATTTTTTAATTTGTATAGGATTTTGCCAAATAACTTCCCCTATTTTTTGTTTGGAATGTTGTCATATTATAGCTAAACATTTTGAAAATACAAGAAAAAATATATAGGGGAATGGCTTCATCATCTGTTATTTCAGATTTTGTACTTGAACCCAATTGTACATGCTGACTAAATGTATAGAAATGGAAGTTAATCAATCACGGACGGAACAATGCAGATGAAAACTGAAACTGAAATTCTCCAGATGCACTCTACTTTCTAACATATATGGTGAACTTTTCTGGCAGATGTTTATGTAAAATATTATGTTACTAAAGAATATAGCATACAGCAAACAGAGATTGCTGTCCTATGGCAGCCTCTTAACCTGTCTGTGTAAGAGATTCACATGCTGTTGTCAAGTGTTCTTACATCAGGAGCCTTGGAGCTGGACTTGGACTATTTCGGCACCTGTTGGAGACTTTGACCTTCTGCAGTTAAGTTCTTGTATTAGACACAGTGCAGATCAAAAATGCCTTGCTCATTTCTCCAGTTATTTGACAGTTTATAGCTTTCCTGTAATGTTCCTGTGTTTTTCTCTGTGTGCTCAGGGCTTGTATTGTGGAGGATTGCACAGAACTTTATCTGCTGCTTCCTCTCCTGTGTAGGGAGGAAGCTGGATGACAGCTCTCCCACTCCTCAGGTCTGGGACATCAGTCATGTGCCCTGACAGTAGGTACCAGAATCAGCAAATTACTCATTCAGTGTGACAGCAAAGCAGCCCAGGAAACTGCAGTTTATCTTGAAGTGAATATTAAATATGTCAAATCAGCTTCCCAGAAAGACAAGTATTTTGATTGAGATTATACTAAAAAAAAATTACATTTAGAATTTCCCTAAGTTGCTGTTTCTGATGAAAATATATTTTGACAGAGGTTTTGTTGCTAAGTCTGTCTCCAATGGATGTAGTAATGCAGTGGGGTGAGTTATGGTTTCTGTAATGTTACTGACGATAAAACAGACTCAAAATACTGATTTATGCCTGCAGCAGCAGCCATGTAGTAAGACGACCTAGACCTGGCACAATTATTCTGAGAAACCTTACTGTTGTCAATTTGATAAGTTAACATGACCACTACCAGACCAGATAGAGAAAAATGCCCATCCATTACCTCTAGACTACTTTTATCTGTAATTGGACAAATTAATCATCAGCTGCATTCAATATCCATTTCAGTGAATCTGGACTATGTTTCTTTGAAATAAACTACTGAAGGGTTGGTGTCAGACTTCAACAATCTCTGCTAATTCATGGGTGCATTTTGAATAAATAGAGAATGTCAAAATGTATCCCCATTTCCTGGAATTGTAATTATATGTGATTTCCAAATATTCAAAGTAAAGGTGAGATCTATATCAATATCTACATACACATAAATGCTTAAGGTTATAAAAGTTTTAAGTTCGGCTCAGAAAATATTGAATTTAGTAGTCTCTGAATTGCATAACTATACTGCTCTGCTGTGGACAATCTTCACTTTATCTCCCATTCGTGCTGAAATCAAAGGCCAGGAGCTTGCAGGAAGGGTACATGGCCTTTTGTAGCCTTGTGTGTTGGAAGGAAAAGTGGAAAGATTAAGATTGTAACTACCAGTATTACGGAAAGAAAAACTGGGCATGTCAAGGCATTTTTATATTGGAAATTACTAGGGAGAAATCAAAGCATTTCAGCTGAAGAGATAAGGCAGCTGCCCATCTGATAACTGTCATGTTAAGGGTGGCTGTGTATTAAAAGTTTTCACACCTTAAACTTGCAAAGGGCTTTGCTGGGACAAACCTGCCACTGTAGCAATGTAAGTAGGTTCATATTTTAAACAAAGTAGTTAAAAATCCACTATAAAAAATTGCAGAAGGTACAGAATGCAGGGATGTGTGTCTGGCATCAGGTGGAAAGTCAGGACACCTGACTTTCTGACAGGTCATATGAGCCTGGCCAACATGCCTCCCTTCTCTTGCTTTGAGGAGAAAAATAAGTTCTCATTCTCTCTTTAAGGAGAGGAAGGATGTTTAAGTCTTGTTAACTGGATGGGAATATCTTATAACAATTATTTTTCCTGTATACTGTTTCTGCCTGAGGCAGAAAACCTCCAGGATGCAGAAAATCTCCAGGCAGAAACGAGGCTTTTCCCTCCTATAGAAAATGCAGTCAGTGTCTGAATTTCAGGACTGCTTTGTGCAATCTACGAGGACTGGTCAACCTAATATAAGGTTCTGCAGCACTGGGTTTCAATGTACTTAAAAGTTAAACTTCAGTTAAGAGGACTATTTGGTTCTATTTCTTCTAAATGCAAAAACTTTATTTTTGACAGGTATAGTCT
>VZRF01009095.1:0-18024 GCA_013396875.1 Vireo altiloquus | reverse complement strand
AAAAAAAAAAAAAAAAAGAAATCCTATTACTGAATATTTCAGGTTCATAAAAATGCACAATATTGTTTGGGGAAACCTCCAGAAGAAAGGAGGTTTTTTTCCAAGGAATTTTTTTCAAGGAATATCAGATTTAAAAGAAGCTTTTGCATTAAGGTAGTAATAAAGCAGCCTTGAATCGTAATAGGAAAAGCACTTAGAAAAATGTTACAGATGGTCATGACAAATTTTACTCATAAACACTCTGGACAGGTCTGCAGTCTGCAGCCCCCACCAGGTACATGTTTCAGAATGATGAAGTGTTGGATGACATTAATACCAAAGGGGAATCCTCTTAGGGAAAATGTGTGCCAACAAATATTGTTCTCATGGCTCCATCAGTGCCTAACCACTTGCAGGAGGGAACATCCACTTATGATACTGAAATTCAGCTGAAGGAAATATTACCAAAAGAGCTTTTCTGGGGTTTTTGGTTGTTGCTTTTTTGGTTTTTTTTTTAAAAATATGCTCCAAATTCTCTAACACTTAGAACAGACATGAAAAATTGCCTGTTTTACAAGTCTAGTTATATATAAGCTCCTACAGAGACAAGGCATTATGAATAATGAACCTCTCTTAAAAGCACAATTCAGAACAACAAATCAACACAGCTACTGATAAAGAAAAGTGGCCATGGCTAGTGAGCAGGGATTATGTTTGTGCTCAGTGGTTTTAAGGGGGAGATGAGAAAGCACCATCATTCTCGTCACAGCATGAGCCTTATTCCCTGCTGTGCCATCTCATAGTTTGAGATTACACTTTTATAACTTCACAACTGCTACTGATGGGGTTTTTTCTTCTTTCTAACCCAGTGGTAAATTCAGGAGCTTTTAAAATTACAGCTTTAACTGTTGCTCTGGAGCCGTTCTGCACTGAAATTTACTTTTTCATTGCATTCTGGGATGATGGAGGAGACTAATATTTTTCCATAGAGTTGTTTTTATTTTTGCATGAATCAGCAATCTTTTCTTCCTTGGAATATCATTCAAGAAAATCGAATTTTCGAAATTGCAGCTGAAAAGGAAAGCTTCTCTTCTACTTCAGAGATATTTCTCCAAAAGTATTTGCGTGTTTTTGCACATAGGCATATGTATGTCTACGTACTTACATGTGTGACTGTTTGGATATAGACAGAAAGGAAAATAAATATATAATATGGAGAAATAGTTTGTCAAATAAAATATGGTAATCTCTTCATATAGGAGTAGATTTTTTTCAGATTTTTTCGCATTATGCATTTTATGCCATGGTTTCTGAGGCACGCATTTTATGGGATATAGAATTAAATTATATGTCTCTTTCCAAAATATTTGCACATAATTAAAATATGTTTTCCATACTACTAAGAAAAAAATAGTCCAATGAGAAGATTTTTCCCTCAATTGTTTGTTGGATTAAATCTGGATAGATCTTCTCATATATCCCTTAGTAACTATGTTTTAGTAGAGAGAAATAACTTACAGACATGGGTACAACAAACTGGAGACCTACCTGGATCTTTAATTAAGGAGTAGTTACACATCAAATAATTCTACTCTCTATATTATGTAGCATAAGACTATTAATTCTTAACAGTGCTTGCAAGTCTTTGCCATTGCTAGGATGTGTACTGTTTTACAAAACTGCACTCTTAATCAGTTTCTAAGTAGTAAATATACACAGGGATTCTCACTTTGCTTGTGTGTTCATGAAACAAGCTGTCAAACACTAAATTCAAATGACTGAAATCTTCCACTTACCTGCAAACTTGATGTGGAATTTATTCTCAGGCTTCAGTATCTGAACATACAAAGGACAATTTGGAGCAAAGTCTTTAACTGCCCATGCTCTCAAAATGGTTTGGTGATCCTAGAAGAAAGAGTATGAAGTGGTGACAATGAAATACAAATAACCATGTCAGATTAGAAAAATAATCTATTATCAGACTGGCTCCATTGAAGAAAATTCAGCATAGCACCAGCTGGTGTGGATGTTTATTGTGCATGTTATGTAATTACCATTCCATATTAATTTCCAGAAATCTTCCACTAATAAGGTATTTTGACCCTCTCCTATCTTTCTGCAAGTGCTAATGAGTGTGTCATTTGGAAAGGGGTAGCATTTGGGCATGGAATAATTGTGTGAAAACTTAAGAAGGCAGTGATTAGTCATGTCTAATTAATCAAGAGTGGTGTAGCATAGACATCCTTGCAAAGAGAGTCATAATTAACATAGCATTAAATGATGACATCAGGAACTGAGAATTTAAAATTGTCGGTAATTCTAAAACTATCAGTTTAATTAAAAGCAGATCTGAATTTTTGTGGAACTAAGACATTTGCACAACTGATGTCAGGATTTAGCCAGCTACTGACCAAGGATTCCAAGAGATTTTTCAGGCTGTTAGTTTTTGTTCTTGTTACTACATGGCAAGAATGAGTTAACTGCAGGATGAATACTGCTATCCATAAAAGTCATCTATGTAATAATGCAATCATATTTTGAATTTTGTGAAGTAAGACTAATTCCAGTGTATCATCCATCAGTTTTTATTTATTTCAAAGCCAAAAATAAGTATTTTAGAGCTGTATCTAGGAAGCCATGCCTGCACTGAAATGCTTTGCCTAGTCATGAAATTGGTGGTATTTAAAGATAAAATATAAAGAATGATTCATTATGTTTGCAGCATCAGCAGTATGAAAAGGGAACTCATGAACACAAGGGAAAATTTCTGCCTGGAATAGAGAATAAGTGACATTTTCAAACCATAATATTTTATCATCAATTCAGATGTTAGCGAGTACTTTTTCTACTAGAAAAACTAGAATGGAATCATAAGAGGATAGCAAAATATATTATTTCACATTTTTCTTATTATCTCTTTTATAGATGCAGAATTGCTGTGCCCAGTCAGGAGATTTAAGAGCTTGGGTGTAACCTGCTGTAGGTTTTCCTTGGATGCACCCACTTTTTCTTTACTTTTCTATAACATATGGCAGTCTATCCTCCTCAGGACTTTTTTTGTATATGTGCTGTTGGGCTTTTTGCATTTTGTCTTAAGGTAATGACAGGCCAACATATCTTAGAAGCAGCAAATGACTGGGTAAGGTGCTAAATGGCAGTCAGACAGATATGTTACATGCCTAGAACTATACTTATCTCTTTGTCAGATATTTTCTTGGATTTTTAAAATAATTATTTTGTCCAAAAAGCCTGGTTTTATCAAAATGTGCAATAAGAATGAAGATTTCATTATAAAATAATTCAAATTACACTATTTTGTTAAAAACTTGAACAAACCTAGACCCATAGAAGTGAGAGTTGTAAAACTAAAAGTATTAATCTCAACATGAAATTATTTTTTAGCATTATTGTATAGAAAAGGGAAAGACTTTGAAATTAAAATATTTTGATAATTATTTGGCACATTGGCAGTTTTAACACTGCAAATGCCTTACTTTCCATTTTGTAGCTCTTCTTTGGACCAGAAGTCCACAAATATGCAATATATATATAAAATGGGTACTTAAATGCCCTAAATAGCTTCATAAGATCAGATCAATGGGTATGTACTGTTAATCTAATAATCTTGCATTATTGCTTCTTTTTTCTCTTTCCACTTGGTATATCGACATGTTCGGGTACAAATGATACTTATTTGGGTTCCCAAGTTTTTTGCTCAGTTATTCTCCCAAATTCCACTCTGAAGAAGCACTTCAGGGCTGAGAAAGAAAAACACAGGTAGGCAGAAATTAAGTAATTTCTTAGATTCGGTCTCTTTGTAGAGTATTGTGGCTCTCTGGTTTAAAAATGTATCAATTTCTATACTATATTGCAGTGACTTTAAAAAATGTTCACCTTTCTCCCAATATATGGTGTAGATGTACACACAACAGAAGTAACTGAAACAAAATTATGCTTCTGTTCCCATCATTAAATATATGTTTCTTTGGAAGGTGAGTGAAAAAATATATTCTCTTCTGTGTGATCTCCACAAAATGAACTGCAGTCACTGATCAAAAATCTAGCACGGATACAAATGGTGATTAATATAGAGGTGATATTTAAGTTCATGTATGAAAAGCTGGAAGTTTTAAAGTGGGTGTATTAAAATCATCAGATCTCAGAGAAATTCATTTAATAAGTATTTTTAAATAGTTCTGTTAATTGAATCTTTTTCTTGCCACGCATGACTTGATAAATTAGTTACATCCTGCTATGTTTGCATCCATATTGTGATGCCATTCAGGCTGTGTAATTTAGATTACCAGTACAGCAGAGTCACACAATTTGATTAATGAAAGGGGAAAAAAAAGGTGCAAGCTTGAATTGGACCATCTCTGAATTCTCAGAAAGCCTCAGAACAAAGCTGTCAGCAACAGCAGAAGTGTTGTCACTAGAAATTATTAACTAACAAAATAGCAAGCAATGAACAGCCAGGGGTATCCATGGCAAATGAGTAAATCCTCTGCTTGAGGATTGTAGCTGGGGGGATGAAAGCCCTCATGGACTTCAAAAAATCACTTTAGTAACAGCAGCTGTTCTGGTCAGGAATCTCCTCCTTTTATTTTGGCAGCTGTCACACGTAGGAGAGGATCCAAGGCTCTCTTAGCAGTTTGTCAGCTTCTCAACAACAGCAGGGTGGAAAATCAGTTGTACTTATAAAGCTTGATACTGAGATGACAGCTGAACTTCCTTCAGCCCTGTGACAAACCAGCCTTATGTACTAACACGAGGCTGGAGCAGTGTAGGAAATTCAATACATTTCATTTCACAGCTCTAGGGGGCAGTAAGACAAAATAAGTTTTAAAAATTTAAAGATTTTCTACTTGCAGAATAACTAATTGCATTCCCTGTGAAAAGGTAATCTGACAGCAGAAGAGAAAACAAGGCAGAGAGGTGACACCTTGTTTAAAAGGTTCAGATCACACTGCCCCGAGAGCACTGGAGAAGGTACTAGGAGCATGTCTCTGGTAGGATTGTGCCTGTTCGTGTGCTCCAGGTGCAAAGAGAAATGAGATTTGATCAAAGTCTGTAGTGGCAGCTGAAATGTGCCAGGTACCACTTTGGTGTTTCCTGAGGGCAGAAAGAAGAGAGCCACAGCTGGCCACGGCTCCAGAGCCAAGTGCTGGCTGCGATGGATGGGAGATCCATGCAGAGCTCACTGCCTGCCCTACAGCACAGTCCAGCAGAGCTGAAAATTGTCTTTTCTTTGCATAAATTCTGAAGCAGTTATGAGCAGAGATGAACAGCTGACTGGTGGTGTTGCAGTCCTTAATGCTGCATAAACCTTCCCAGTACAGTGTAAATCATACACTCTGGTTTTATGGGATTTCTCATTTGTAACTGCTGTGAAACTCCCAAGTACATTATGTGAAATGAGATGTTGCAGCTGGTTTATTCTGAATTCATGGCTAATTTAGGTAAGACACTTGGGCTGTTTTGGTAATTTCAGTCTCCCAGAAATTACAGGTATTTTTCTGGGTATTTGCAAGAACTCTAGTTTGTTCTTACCCTTAAATACCCTGGGACCCTAAGTCACTTCCAAGCAGTAGGTCTGCCTTGCTTGATTACTCTGGGATTACTTGCTGCCAGTTCAGTGCCTTTCACTGCTGTATTTTCAGGAGTCTATTGCTGATGAATCAAATTCAAAGTCCTTAGCTCAGTAAGTTTCAATGTTATAGTAAAAGCACAGATTTATTTCTCAGGGAGCTCAGTGACTTTATTGAAGGGGTGGGTCCAGAACAGGATCTTTAGCCAAGATCTTTTAACTAAGTTTTGATGGTAGATGAAGTAGTATGTGATAGAGAATATATTACGTAATGCTACATATATAATGCAAAGGTCTCATTTCCCATTTTTTACTAAATCTGTTTTTAACATTTAGAAAAATAATTGCTATTTCTTATAATGTGGCACCAAAACATTATTTTTAGTCAAGATTGCTTAAAACATAATCACTGAATTATAAATATTGGTTTAATCTTGTTAGGCAACTTCAGGGATATTCAGACTTAAACTTATCCCCCTTTGGAGTTCAAGATTGAACTGAATGAGGCAAGACTGCAATAATTTAGTGTCGTGGTCATGGTGAAAAATTTTAAGTTATATTCATAAACCCTTCCTCAGTGGACTTTTTTTCTGGATATTTGTGATCAGTAGATAATTTCTTTAGCTGGAAGAGTTCTAGTTCATAGAGTTTTATTCTTTTATCACAGATACACAGCACAGAGGTTTATATTAGCAGTGTTCCTTTATGGATGGTAACTTACCTGACTGCAAATAACTACCAGCACGGGCAAAGAATCTTGCAATTTTTCATTTTTTAATTTAAATTGGCCAATATGAAAAATGCTCAAATAGTCTCACATATATTGGTTACTTGCATTAGCCACAAATTTATTGATAAAGTTGAATTCAAGCTTCGCTTCTTAGTTCTGAATATATCAGTCAGCTGATATCTGTCTCTTTTCTGATTTAATAAATACAACTGATTGAACTGGATATCTAGAGCAGTTCAGGTACTTTGAATATTGACAGAGTACCATTCTTGGAAGTGATTAATGACCAGTTATCCATGTATCTATAAGGTACTTTGAGAGTGCTTTTATGCTATTCTGCTCTTGTTGCATAGAAAAGAATTGAGAGGGAGTAAGGACAGTAAAATCTGCACATCCTCTCCTTTCTCCCTCCCCAACTTACAGCTGCTGTCCTGTCCACCTCACAGCGGCTGCTCAGGATGAAACAGGCTTCAGCATCGTCCATCCTGCAAGAGAGGAGACAAACCTGTCACACCCCAACCAGGGACTCACCGGTTGGAAGGAGACACTCACAGGTGTCTCACAGTCAGAGTCTCGCACAGAGAAACAGAACACAGATACCGTTCAGTCTCTCTGTTCTCATTTCTTACCCTGGTGCCAGCAAATGCTGAGCCAAGGTAGTAAAAGCAGAGGGACCTCAAACTAATTTGAAAAGTATTTATCTGCCATGAGCACAAATAGCACCAGTCTGCCTCGTGTGTAAGAGTGCAACATGCACAAGTTGTTAGTGGTAGGAGTGAAGAAGAGAGGTCAGATAATAGACTTGTCCTGCGTAGTGAGAGCAGAAAGTTAGGTAGATGTGCAAGAATAATGTATTTGGGATAAATAACAGACATCTCTGTGTATATATGCATTAAGTGAACTATTTCCAGTTCATGGTGTCTTTGACTAGGAAGAAATCATGGGAGCTCTATGAATAATTACAGCTAAGCATGGGAGCAGTATTGGGAAGACAGGGTCTTTATCCAAGTTGTAGGTAAGAAAATCCAGTTCAATTAGATGAGATTTTTTGCAAAATTGGCAACTCACTATGGATGCAGTCAGCCAACTTTTGGTATCCCTTTACTTTTTGGTGCGACCTTTATCATGTTACTTGGACATTGAGTTCACACATAATATATGGATAAATTTTGATAATGAGACCTTTCTTGATTATTGTATTGTTGTTGGTAACCATTACTTTATTTATTAGAAGAATTTTACCGTGTGCCTTGTTATCTCCTCACTCCATTATGTTCTGATTAAAAAGAAATACACCAAACATCTTGGGTACTGGGTTATATTTCATATCAAATGTTCTATTAAATTCCCACTATGCTTCTTCCCTCAGGAGAGGTTGAAAATTATTCTGTGACAGGTACATTCAATTACATGTTCTGCAGGAAAAAGCACAGTTCCACAGATGACTACCTCCAGGTTATTATAAGTGAAATTCAAGATTATATTTAGGGAACAGCCTAATTTTAATTCTTGTAATGTGTAGAACAAATGTCAGCTAAATCCACACAGTAATTCCTTCTTGAAATCAGCAAGAAAGAAAAAAAAATCTCTCCAAAAGAAAATTTCTAATCCTGAAAAAAACTTTCTTGTCTTTCTTGTCTTGTCAAATTTTAAACAGCTATAGAAGTAGTTGTTTTTTTCAGTGGTAGAAGTCTGAGAACACTGTTCATGAAGCTTCTCACAGATGAGATTCTTGGAAATAACTCCCCTTAGATAAAGAATGACATGAACAGTCAGATTGGTGTTGGCTTAATTTTAGTTACCGACAACATAGAGAAATGCAGATGAGTTAAATCAGGTATTTGCTAAGAATCACCTTTCCCTCTCCTTGGAGAGTTTAAAGAGATGATCATTTTATCTGAATTCCACTGTGAATTCCTCTGCAGCTCAACTGACTGAGCACTGGGGGGAGGTGTGTGTGAGGAGCTGTGCTTGACTGATGTGTTTTGATAAATGTCATTCAATATTAACTGGCAGAGAGCATCTCTTAGAAGTGGTGGAAGTTTGTGGTAAGAGGAGGGCCCTGGAGAGTTCATGTATGTATAGCAGAATAGTTGCTTAATGTTACCAAGCTGAACTTAAGAAAATGAAACTGTATAGTGGGTTCAAAATTTCAGATATTAAGAAAAATAAATTATATCAAAGAGCTTTGCTTTGCCTTCCAAATACACATGGCTTTCCTTCTAGCATAGCTTTTGTTGCTTGTTAAACTTATTTATCAAACAGTATGAGTAAAGAAAAAATAAAAAAGAATGGTCAATATTTGCCTACTTAGCTCTCAACAGGTCTTGATCTTTTAGGGCTGAGCCTTGCAGGTAGATAACTCTTTGGGACCACATTGGGATTTGTAACACCCTTCGGACCTGAGCATCCATCTCAGTAGGACACAAAATAACCACATAATAGTCCTGTTAAAATAGAAAAAAAAAGGGAAATAGTCATGGGTTTTGTTACATTACTATTTATTGTTGCTGGAGAATGAGTCAACAGTGACTTCGGATGTCAAAAATGTCTCTGATAAGACACTGACAGACAGAGTTTATTTCCTCAGAATTTTTTCCTTTGCATTAATGGGCCAATCCAAATTGCTTCCTGTGCTACAGATAGTCCTGGCCAGAAAAAGTAAGGATGTTTTGAAGGATACATAAGTGCACAAATGAAAAAGAGGGATAAATGGAACATGAGAGGAGAGACTGAGATTAGGACAGGCTGGTCACAGAAATCTTCTTTAGGTCACAGAGGGTTTTGCAGAAAGGAAAATAGCATTGGATGCAGTGCACCACCTGTATCCCTCAGCTTCCCAGTGCACAGAGTCATTAAGGTTGGAAAAGATCTCCAGGATCACTGAGTCCAGCTCAATTTCAGCTGTGAAGGGAATGTATATATAAGCCCTTCTGAGTTACCTGTGTAGTATTAGGACTTTTCTTTGTCTCCAGTGCATCACAGAGCCTGACTCATTCTTCAGCTTAGTTAACTAAATGTTGTGTTTCCATTTGTGTTTAGATCTATAAAGAACTTGATTTCTTTGTGCAATTGCTTGTGCCTCCTACTAGCTAATTGTTTTGGGGAATATTTTGGATTTGAGATTTGGCAAATTGCTGCTCAGCCGTCTCTGTGTGATTTTTGCAGCAGTTAATGAAGCATGGTACCACAGGTAAAAGACATAGAGAAGATTTAGTAAAAGAGAGAGTCTGTAGCAAAGGCAATGATAATAAATCCAATATCTCATGGAAATAGGCTTCTAGGTGTTCCAAATAAGCCATATGACAAGTTTGCATTAGCTAGAGAATGTGTGTACACTAACAAAATCTGTGTATTCTGCCAAGGTCTTTGTCCTTTACAGTACATATATTTATTTGTTAATTTCCACAATTCCAAGAGGATCTAATCTTTGCAATCCTGTGAAATGTGCTCTAGGATGACCCTGCATGAGCAGGGAGGTTGGACCAGATGACCCCCATGGTCCCTTCCAACTTGATCCATTCTGTTCTTCCTAACACTGGCAAAGAGCAAAGCAAAATATGAAAACGTAAGGAAGCTTTGACTTGTGAGGATTTTTGGATCCAGCCCCAAAACAACGGAAAAAAATAAATTTGAGTAGCTTTCATTTTTATTCTATTTTAGAGTAGACTCTAAGGAATTTGCATGGAAATATCTGTTTCTAAAAGAACTGGCATAATTGAACAAGACAGTAATTCTACCTATTTAGTCTATTCACCTCAATTTAAAATGCCTCCAAACTGTATCTCAGCTTCTTATTGCAGGTATAGATTCCCAATTCACCTATTTATTCCCAAAATCAGTTTTACAAATTAAAGACCATTTCAGTAACCTTTCTTAAAAAAAAAAAAAAAAAAAAAGTGGTTTGAGTTTTGGTTTGTTGTTTTTTTTTTATTATTTTTCCCACTCTCAGTACCTGCAGTCTGGGGTGGGCATAGAACTCATTTAAGAAATCCATGAGTAAGTCGATCTTCAGAGAGCTCACACACAGCACAACATGTTTTTCTGTCTGAGCTCTATATCGACTGTAGTTTCCTCCGGACTTTTGCCTCTCCATCCATAAATATGCCAGCTGTTCAAACTGCAAGAGATGGCAATTGTCAGTGAAATGGAGACAAGGAAGTGAGCACTACAAGTCTATAATGACTTGGCAATGCTGCATTGTTCATCTCACACCTCTATGAAAAGCTGCCCTCAGCCCACAATATCTTTTTCTTTGTAAAATGTTCTCTAATAAGGTGATCACAAACCACAGCAACAGTGCCAAAATCTAACACAAACAAGCAGCAGTGAAAATTCATTAAAATACCATGAGAATAAATTAAATCACAGGAGTTTAGAAAAGAATGAAGGCTGGTGCCTTATTCCTTTAAGTATTTTATGCCTCTGAGCTCTCTTTTTCTAGTATCATGTGACATAATTGCTTCCCTTGTATGAATGGTAAAATTTTCACACATGTACTGTGAATATACTTGGAGAGAGGCACCATTTTTTCTTCGTTTGGGCAGTAACTCTTCCCAGAGATTTTATAATGTTCTGAAGGTGATGTTCTGTCACCTCTCTTATCTGTCTTATAATTTTAGATACAACTTAAATACAAGGCAGCTGTTGATACAGCAAGTTTGCCTTTGTCAGCTGAACAATAAATGCAGGTTTAGCGGTAAACATTATTACTCTGAATCCTCCAGAACAAAGAGAACACTGTCATAAACTGTAATAAAACATACAAATACCAGTTCAAAGCTTCTTGTAAGTAACATATAATGAGCTCAGTTTAACTGTATGTCTGTGTGACAGCTGCTTTTTCTCATCCCCATTGCACTGATGGAGAGGCTGGATCGTGAATAGTAACTGATTTCATATCACAGCAGGGCAAAAGCTCAGGAGAGAATGCCTCCCACTCCACTGTGTCTATGGAAAACTATAGGAAGCCCTATTACTGCTACAAAGGTATAAAATAAAGTAGCTAATAATAGGTAAATTTATGTGAAATGCCAGTAGATTCCAGGTTATTTACTGCTTATGTGGAGCCCTTGGGCCTGAAGTATGCAGCAGAACTACCTTAAGGATGAAATTTCTATATCCTAGGAAATTCCAAATTTCTCAAACAGAGGACATTTTAGTTTTCAATAGAATATATATTTTACTCATTTTTCATGGAGCGAGAATATAATTGTGTTAGTGCATATGGCTGTGAACACATACACTAAATATTTAATTAGAGTGTTCAAATAAAATCAAGAAAATTAATGCTGAAAGCTTGAGGTTCAACCTCCCAGGGTTTGCGTGTTGTCTGCCCACACTGAGCTTTAGTTCACTACCAAAGAGGCAGACTCTGGAAACTATGGCTGTGTGAGAAACTTTGGAGCTTCATGGTCTAGCAGGTCTACTGTAAGCTTTGATAAAAAGGCAGAGTGTCTCCCCACATCCTCCTCTTCTGGCACAAGGGCTGGGTGATCACCACGTGTAGAACAGTGAACATCTTGGCGGGGTTTCCCATGTAACCTCCGGGTTTCTGTCATCCAGCCTCACCTAATGAGCTGGAAAATGCTTGGTATGGATTTAATAAAGCTGACTGACTCCTTGGAATACTTGGATTTTCATCAATTGCTCTTTCCCTGTTGAAACTGTTAGAAGTCCTAAACTTAGGCAGGCATGAAAAATTCCTAACTGTGCTGCTGGCTCTGTGTGCATGTGTTCCATACACAGCTGTGAACCCAATTTGCTTGAGTTGCAGATTTAATGAGATTTTTTTCAAGTTAGCACTGAGCTGTGAGAGTAAGAGGAAGTGGAGAGAACTAAGATTAGAAAGAGGGCGAGCCTGCAGAGGAAATAAAGAAAGTGCTGGCTACTGTTGTGGGGTTTTTTTGTAACTGCTCCATTAATAACAAACCATATCTCAGGATAAAGGAAGGTGTCTGTGGTACATGACTCGAGCAGATAACTTTCATCAGCACTTGAAAACTGTTATCAATGCTCTGTTTTTTAGTATAACTCTAGAGTATAGGAGAACATACAGGAAAAAGGAAAAAAACCCTCAACAGGAGAAATAGATGGTTCTTTTTTCCAACATTTTCTGTGCAATAATAATAGCAACAATAAATTATTTCAGTTATTATTCCTTTGTTTCAAAAACAATTCCAAAGAGAAAAAAAAATCCACATTTACCTGTATGGGCAACACCACAAGAGCTACACAGATCATAATGACAACAAGCAGCTTTGAAGGCCATATCTTGGGTGTAACATCCCCAAAGCCCACAGTGGAAAATGTCACTATGCAGAAATAAAGGGAGTCAAAGAGAGTCAACCTGTTTCCTGCTCGTTCCAGATGCTGAATTCCACAAATACTATGTAGAAAAGAATGAATAAAGACATGAAAAATAAAAACTATTCAAGCTTGACGATTAAATGAGCAGAGAACTATTTTCAGAATTCATAAATTGTTTAGCAAAGACATTTTTTCCAAGTAAAGTAAAAATTAGTATCAAACCAGAAGTGCTATATTGTTACCGTTTTCAAATGTCATTTGTAATAAAAGAAACACATTTTTGATTATTCTAATATGATAGGCACAACTGTTGCTATGCTTTGCTTAGTGGCTGTTGTGAAGGAGAAGTGGTATATAGAACATCATGGATTGATGCAATCCCTTTCTAAACCAGAACAAAACAGATGGTATAGAGCTGCCACCATTCAACATTTTTTATAGATTTGTTTCAACTTTTTCAGGGAGGGTTTGCTGCCACAGCCAAGAAAACTGCACATACTGCTTTCTTTAAATCTATCTCTCTTTATGTTGGTCTCTGTCCCTTTCTGTGGCAAAAGTTACTGATGGGAACAAGTTATGAGAGCACATGTTGCATATTAGGAGATTTCTGTTGTTACAAATGGATACTGACTGGAATAAACTGAATGTGAGAATTGCAGGCTACTGAATTATCAGAGGAAAAAGCATCCAGGGTCAGCCTTCAGGTAGGAAGTGGAAGGTGACAATTGCGAAGAAGATTCTGCTCACTAAAAGTACAGAGCAGAAATGTGGGGCTTGGCTGGGACTGTAATTGCAGAGCAAGTGGAGTTCACCCCTTCCCATCACACATTCCTGTGCACAAGTCAATGGCAGCCCAAGTTAACTGGTAATAATTTCTCTTGCAATCAGCACGGTACGCTTTTGGTTTTGAGAAGCAGCAGCAGAATCTCTCCACAGGTCATCCTGCTATTTCATACATTGCAGATTTCAAAAATATTTCACTTTGTAAATATATACCACAGCAAAGAGCTTCCCAAGCTTAAAATATACTTAGATCAGTTCAGGTTTTTAAGTTATATTCACCTATATAAGAAAACCCCAATGTGTGAACCACCCTGAATAGCTCTTTTTCCCCTTGGAGCTAGCAGGATGACTTCTCCTCAGAGAATTAAAAAATAATTAATAAACCATATTCTATTCCTCAGCAATTATTCTAGAACATACTAAATATTATTTCTTCATATATGGTATCCAGATGGTCAGAGTCCCTCATTAATAATTGCCATGGGAAGATCTTGGCATCACCAGGGAGACCCCGTGTTTATAACAGTGTTAGCAGTTGTTCTTCTGTTCTCTCTTCTGTTCTCCAAATATAATTTAGCTGTGGGCAGTGGCATTTCCAGAACATATGGATCAAATTCCCAGTTTCCTTTTCACAGTTCTAGCATTTGTAGTTTTCACACATCTCAAAATGTTCTAAAAAGGGTGGGGTTTTTTCCCTGTTGTTTGCCTAAGTTTCATGCTTCAGTCAGAACTGATATTTATATTCCTATCCCGTTCGTCCCACATTTTTCACTGGAGTTGTAATCTAGATCTTCCATTATTTCACTATGTTCACAGTTTTTCTGGTGGTATTTTTTTTTTACTAAAAGGATAATTATATTTTTCTCCCTGAAAATACTAACAGAAGGACTGTAAGGACTTATGCCAATAAAGCTTTCTTTTGGTCTCAGACAAGGAAGTTTCTCAGCTAAAGCCTTTTCTGGTTTTAATATGAGATAATGAAGTATATTGTAAAGGCATTGAAACATGGAAAAATAAGGTATTTTAATATCAATATTGACATAAGTTACGTGCAGTTTTAAAAGCAGAATGGAGATGTTTTTTTAATTCTCTATTTTTATTATTCCTGATCACCTTTGTGCATTTTCTTCTCTCTAGTTGCCTTTTGTGGATATATGCCAGAAACAAATAACCTTGACTTCAGGAATTAAGCTCTTAAGGGTCAGGAAAGCAACAATTACCCTGAGCCAGTGATATGGTTCCCCTATTACACCACTGCACTCAGCAGATTAAATATCTGCAGATGAGGTTGTATTGAACCATAACGCATGAACCTATCATTGGTAGAAATGTACTTTTTCTGGTGCTCATTCCTGTGAAATTGCTTGATGTTTGTAAATGCAAAAGACTCAGGTTTTACTTCTTGTATCTGACAGGATGTATTAAAATGTAAAAATTTGGTAACCTCAGGCTGGCTTTTTCCTAATTTTCAAGGAATTTGAATTGTTTCTTTATTTTTTTCTCTTTTTGTAAAACCTTAACATTTTTTAATAGCTTGGTGATAAGAAAACTCAGAGCTTGAATAATAACAATAATAATAATAACAACAACAACAATATTAATTATTCTTCTTACTATTATTATTTATTTATTTATTATTATTATTAATGAGATTTCCATAGCCAGTCCACCCAGTCATACTTTAGCTGAATTGAAATAAGGTAAATATACCATGGACCTTTTCAGGCTTTTCTAAGTGAACAGTAGAATTCCCATTGAATTTAGTGAGATGAAGATTTCATTTTATCAGCTCTATCCTCTTATAGTCCTATGTATTCCTATTCCTTGAAGCCATCAAAACAATGTGCCTGATCCAAAATGTTGTGGATTTGAGATGTTTCTCATTGAACTTAGTGGGCATGAGCCAGAGCTTCCCACATTTAGTTAACAGTATTAAAGTCAGAAGACAAGGGAGCTGCTTCTCTGCTGATGAAGAAATACAGCTCTTCTAACAACTTGGTGATCAAATTAATTTCTTTCCTCGAAATTATTTGCACCTCATTTGCAGTTCTGCCAAACTGTACTCGAAGCCCTCACCCTGCATACAAGGGAATCATAAATCCCAAATCCGGTTACCAAGGCTGGATGTTTTGCTGCACTGCTGTTTGTCTTTACTGGAGCTAGAGAGCACCAAACTGCAGAAAACCCTGACTTTTTATTAAAGAGACAGCTTTATGGGAGTCTGATTAACAAATGAAATATTACCTCTGTGACTACTCCCCCAAGAATATTACACTTTTAGCTCACCAACACCGCCTTTAGAGAAATGTTACTGAGCATTAATAGCACGCTCCCATCTGTCTGGGAATTACTGATCACACTGCAGAGAAAGTGCAGTGGAACGTCAGTGGATGTCCAAGAAGCCAACTCCAGGTGGATTAGTCATTCCATTCCCCACAACTCACTGATATTTTTAATACATCCAAAGTCCTTAGATGAATTGTAGTATCAGCTTTCTTTTTGTAATAAATGAAGTATTAATCACTACTTTCAGCATCAATCCTGTATGAAAAAAATACACATGTTCTTGTCTGCTTTCTTGTTTCCTGACATAATGAAATGTGTGTTAATTTGGGCTTCCTATTTTGCCTGTTTTCATGTTTTTAGTGATATTTTCATCTCCTTGTTCTTTTTTACTCTTCCTCTTTCCTCTCCTGAAGATAAGTAATTTATTTAGTCATCCTTGGACAAACAAAATGACTTCAAGCAGGAAAGGAAATGTACAGTAAAGGCAATGCCCACACCTACTTTTTCTTTGTGGAGAAAATAAACCACTGTAATAATCAGAGAGTCCCTAGTTAAACATAAGGCAAATTCAGCACCTTCTACGCCAATTTCAGGATTCCTGTGAATTCAGGAAGGCTGTGTTTTCATAGTGGATCTAAGGGAGGCACTTACAACAAAACAAAATTGCCTCAATGCAGAGGAGATTTAGTATTTCTAAAAAAAACCCACATAAAGCCAAACTAAGTGTCTGCTGAAGCAAAAGTAGTATCAGAAAATGTATTACAGACTTCCAGAGGACAGAAATATGATTCCAAACACTCAGCTACCACTGCACTTGAAAAACAAAAAGTAAAGACAGTAACATGTCATCTCTGAAGACTAGCTGATGAATGTGTTGAAACCAACATGGATTAATTTCATCAGATTCCATGTGATTCTGTGGCAAAAGCTCAGTGCTTCTGTACTACAGAAGTTACACCTCAAATAACTCACAAGTGTAGCAATTGTACTTAATCAAGTGCCCTCAGTAGTTTCTACCACTCAAAGCTCTTTACAATTTCCTCTTACTCTACCAGAGAACAGTGATGTTAGAACAAATTAGAAATTAAATTCTCATTATTTGATTGCCCTGTACTGTCAATTGCTTTTCATGCCATTTTAACATCTTCTGAGGCTGTTATCATAGATTTTTTCTTTTTTCTTTATGAGAAAAACAGGAATGAACTATCAGTCAACAAAATTGCTGACAGTTCACCAACTGTAGCAAATATTCATGGGTAAAGTACAAATACAATGAAATACTGAAGAAAAGGACCATGCTGACTTTCCAGGAAATACAGACAAGCATTTGAGATGTGTTTTACCACTATAGCAACTGTAACTGCTTAAGGAAACTTCCTCAATCTCTACACCAAAATAAAATGTAGCTATAGAACAGTTCATTCTCTAGTCTCACTCTCTCTGGAAGATGTAACATCTCATAAAATTCTGATAAATTTACAGAGGTTTTGCTTTAAATTGGCAAAAGTTCCTCAGTACTTGCCTAACATGTTAATATGAAGCTGGTGCCAGTCTTAAGTCCCTGAAATGAAAGTGGTGTTGAGACGAATGCTGTATCTGGAGAATGCCCTGCTTTGCACAGAGGAAAACAGTTTTTCATACTCAAAATTGTCTCTGTGGGTTGTTCAGTCTTCTCTAGAGCATCATGCAGAGCCAGATGCAGTTTGGTCTCATCTTTTAAAATTAGACATTATTGGAAAAGCAATTCTCAATGTGGAGAATTAGTATCCATACAATCATTAAACATGCAATTTTCACTTCACAAACTCTGCGTTGAATACTAATATAACTGGAGTGACATTAAAGTAGCTTTTTTTTCATTCCCTGTATCAGATGCATGTGGAAATATTGTCTGCTGACCTCTGAATGAGAATACCTGCAGAATGTGAAGGTGTTGCTGATCACCCTCCCTGTGACCTAAAAACCTGATGCTTTCTGGCAGAAATCCTGACTCTTGTGTAAATAATGAAGAGGCAAACAAAAAGAACAAGGGATGAGCAGAAATCACAGCAAGTAAAAGAGTGAAGCAACAATCACAAAATGCTCTAACCAATAATAAAATGTCAATCCCATCCAAAAACCCTGAAGATTCTGTTTTAACTTGCTAAAAACCAAATGCTTCCATTTTTCCCAAGTCTTGTGCCTTTTCTCAGGTCATTTCTAAAACCAGTGGGGTTTTTTCTAATTTATTTTCTAAAAGCAATTTTCTGTAAACAGTATTAAAATTAATTAAAAAAAAACAACAACCCAAATAGATGTACAATTTTCACAAAGTTAAAATGACAGAACCTGGTACAATAGATCTTGTGAA
>VZRF01009088.1:96847-126723 GCA_013396875.1 Vireo altiloquus | reverse complement strand
TCTCTCCTCTCTCCTCTCTCCTCTCTCCTCTCTCCTCTCTCCTCTCTTCCCACGTTCACCAGGCCCAGCTTTGCCGTGGATTTCTCCTCTCCATTTGCCAGCTCCTGGAAGCACACACTCGTTCCCTCCCTTGCTGGCCTTTTCACACTGGAAGGGTTTTTAAAGGTCCCTCTAAGCAGCAGCTGCTGTGTGGCTTTTTGTTTTTATGGTGTTTTTTATGATGGGCTGGGAATTAATTTCTTTTTCACTGGCGTTGGACTATCCATTCCCCACGTCAGAGTGCAGAATGAGCTCGTAACTCTCTCGACTGCCTCGTGGCTGAGTTATGGGGTCTTCTGCAGCGTAGCCCAAAGGGTTTAATTTAACAGTGGATGTTGGAGGAAAGCAATAGAGTTCTGACAACTGTCTAGTACTTCTGCTGTCGGTGCACTTGGAAAATTTTTCTTAACGTTTGACTGAAAGGTTCCTTGTTTTAAATTAAGCTCAGGACTTCTTGTCCTTTCCACAGTTGGAGAAAGGTGGATGGCTTTTATTTTTTTTTCCCCCTTTCCTTTCTGTTTGTCTGTAGATTGTAACCACGTCTCCATCCTCTCTAGACTGAGCATCACAAATGCTTTCCACCCCTCCTTGCCAACTGTCTCCTATAGATCTCCAGCCACCGTTGTCTGTCTCTCTTGGACTGTCTCCAATTGTTCACACTGTCTGGAAGATCAGCATCCCAAACTGGACAAGGTGTTCCAGCTGGGTCTGTGATGGGGGGAAGGCACACGAGGGTGACTCGCACTGCTCACACGTGATGTCTCTCCTTCCCTCTCATCCTGCTTGCCCTTGGCATGATCTTGAACCTGTTTTGGGGCAAGTGGGGTGAAGTGCCTTGGTTGCTGTCTGGGCCACCTGTTGTGGTCTCCTTGTCACCACACATGGACACTAATAAGGCCATCTGCTGCAGGAACCTGTGTCTGGGATCAGGGATGCTCGGGTGAGCTAATGTGAAAGGACAGGAGATGCCTGCTGCTTGCAGGAGCTGGAGCTCGTTAACCCCCCTGCAGATGCTGCTGCATACACTTTCCTTCATGAGACTGTTCACAGGCCGGTTCAGTGTGCCTGTTAATGGTGAAATTGGGGGGGTTGTGCCCACTGGAGCTCTCTTCTCCTCACAGAACTGTGGAGGAGCCATGGTGTGGGAACAATGATGGCCTGTGCTTCAGGGTCATTTCCACAAAAACTCAGAGTTCATGGATGGACGATCAAAAGGCTTTTATTTTACAGATAGATATATAGATAGATATCATTAAAAAGGAGATTGAGAGAGATCAAGCAGTTTCCCTCTAGCAGGTTCAGCTGCTGGGATCATCTCTCCATGTCTGTGTCCAGCACCAGAATGGAATTCACAACAAGAACAGAGAGGAGACCTTCCACTGGTCAAGGCAAACACCTTACCATAAACATTTCTCATATTTACATTCTTTTCTCCTGGGAAGCTACAGAAAGTTCCCTTTAGAAATGGAGTTAGCGATTACAATTGAAGACAAGTTAAAGAAGAAATTGCTTTCTTCAGTCTTTCTCTGAAATCTCTCAAAAACCCACTGCCAAGTCGGGACCACACCATGGGGAAAGAAACAAAGTCCTTGGTTTTTCCTCATCCCTAGCTCGGCTTTTTTGTAATTTCCCCTTAAAGCCATCAGCAGACTTCATGGTTTTTTAAGGCCCAGCTCATTTTTGGTCCCCTTAATGAGCAATAACATCTTAAGGGCACTGTCCCATGGCTTTGTCCCTCACAAGGCAGTACCTAATCCTGTAATATTTGCTCAGTTGAATGCTCACTGGTTTTACTGGACTTGCATGGAGGACATGGTGTGGATCCAAGTGCAGTTCAGGAGCTGGGCTCCTGCACGAGGGTGATTATAAACTGACAGCATTTTTTATGTTGGAAAAGACCTCCTTAGATCATCAAGTCCAACCAGTGTCCTGTGGACTAAACTATGGCTGCAAGCACCACATCCATAAGTTTTTTGAACACTTCTAGGGATGGTGATTCCACCACTTTCCTGCTTTGCCTGTTCCAGTGCTTGAACACCCCTTGGGTGAAGAAATTTCTCCTAATATCCATTCTAAACCTCCCTTGGCACAGCTTGAGGCCTCTTCCTCTTGTTCTATCCTTATTCCCTGTGGGCAGAGCTTGACTCCTACCTGGATACAGCCTTCTGTCAGGGAATTGTGGAGAGTGAGAAGATCCCCCCTGGGGCTCTTTTTCTCCAGGCTGAACAACCCCAACTCCCTCAGCTGCTCCTCATTGGTTTTGTTCCTCCTTTCTGATTCGGGTGTGGAGAGCAAAGCTGAGGCGTTAGTTGTGGAGCAGGATGGCAAATGAGAGTCACGAACAGGAGAGGATTTGATCCCATTTGATCCCAGCCTGCCTGCTCATAGGCCAGCCTGGCTGGAGGTGGAAGGAAGGGAAAAGGTGGGTAGGAGCCCTCAGCCAGGGAAGGAGGAACTGAGATCCTTGAGTTGTTCTCCTGTTCTGGACTGTTCTTTTTATAGACCTTTGGACATTTGTGTTACATAGTCATTGCCTACTAAATTACTACAGTAGATTCATTGGTTATCACTAATAATTACATACTGCCTTTGGTCACCTATAGCATAAGCATTCAAGCATTCAGAAAAATACCAGGTGCAGATATGTTGCTGTTTTTCTCCTTCTATTGTTTAACTTTCTTGATCCTGTTGATACTACATTTACTTGGGTAAAAACTAATTGTTTTTCTTCTCCTGGGCTTTTCTCACTGTCCTTCTCCAGCCAGAGTAACAGGCCTGAGCCATGATTTTACAAAGGCAGCAAGGCTTTCATTTTATAAAGTTTTACCTATGTGCAATACAACAGAGCATGGATCGCTTCAGCCTGAAGACCTTACAGCATTCCAGCAGTAGGGGTGGTGTTGGAACCCAGGAAAGTCAAAAAACTTTGCCTGATCTTTTAGGGATGAGTTTCATCCCTAAAGCTCCACAAGAAGGCTTAGCCCATGAAGTAAGCCCGNACCTAAGTTCCTCTGATTCAGTGATTGGTAGAAAGAATCCAGTGTAGAAGAGACATATTAATAAAATTGATAGATATTGGGTTTAAAGACAAAACTTTCCTATTTGATGCTAAAAACTATATAAGCTCTCTGTAAGCAGCCTCTGCAGCCACTGTGCACCTGGAAGCAGCAGAGAGGCTGTTCCTGAACCTTTGATAAGATATAATAAACAAACCTGAAGCAGCAAAGAAGTTTCTTCGTTGTTTTTCCTGACATGAGAGATTGAGAAGAGAGAACTCCCTGGGCAAAGACCAGCTCTGTGGGACCTCCAGGGTCCCACAGGGTGGAAATGCAGATGTATTCTGAGGTGTAACTCCTCAGGGGATGCCTATATAACACCTGTCTGAGTGGAAATGAGCAGGGAACCAATCCTATCCCCTTTGTTTCTCAGGGGTTCACTTACCCCAGCTGGGTAAGGAAATCAGGATAACTGGCTGGGCTTGTCTTGCCTTTAGCAGTGTACTTGAGGCAATCATCTATTTCTGGCATCACTTGGGCACTGTTTGCAGTCCAAACACTGACAAGTTCTGTGGGACAGCCCCTGTCTCTACCTCAAACTCCTCTCCTGGAGCCAGGTGGTTAGATGAGACTCTTTTTCATCTAAGTGCTATTTTTTTTGCTTTCTAATCTGTCGAGGGAAGCTGGCAGATGTCATCTTTAAAGGTAAGGAAAATGGAGCCAATGTCTTGTATTCCAGAAATCTCATTATTTTCTGACTAATATGCTGATTTTGGATGCTTAGGGTTTGGCAGTGGTGCAAGGGTCATTGCTGAACAAAGCAGAAGTAGGCCCATCCTGGAGAAGCCTGTCTGAGTAAAATACGCATTTTCTAAGGGTGGAAAACATGAATTCTCTGGGTCGTGTCAAGGAGTGAGGCCTTGTGGGTAATTTCCCTTTGGCTCTGACTTGATGAAAGCTTTTAAAAAAGGAAAAAGTGTGTTTTAAGAAGTTACTCGATACTTATCTGTCCGGAGTGCTTTTCCCAGGCTGGATTTGGGAAGGGATTATCTCAGATTTTCATTTAGTTCTGAAATCCTGGGTATTGGTTTTATAAACTAAAACCCCTTCGCAGCAGGTTGCTTGTTCTGTCTTGTTGTTTTAGCTTGATGCCTAGGAAGGAATTTAAATTTCCTGAAAGGATGGGGCCTGTGCCTCGCTGGGGTAAATCAGCATCGTTCAAATATTTAAAGGCAGATGCATCAATACTGGCAGCTGAGGATCTGGCTTACTTTGATTAAAATCTGATCAAGATTACTCAGCCTTGCCAAGGGACTTGGATTACCAGTCTATAAAAAGAAGAGGAGGAGAGGAGAGGACATTAAATATAAAAATAATCCAATGAAGGACGTGGAGCTAAACTCACTGCAAATTGAACAATAATGAAAACATCCTCCTTAAGCAGGTGGAGGGCAGCAGGGCTTGCAGGCAAGCAGGGGCTTGGAGCTGGGGCTGAGGTAGAAATACTGCCCTGGGGTTTCTCGTGGGCATGGCCTCATCTTTTAAAGGCAGATTTTATTTGTTTTTTTTCAAAGGAAGGCCTCACTCATTAAAAAACCCCCAAGGAAGCACTGCGGGAGGAGATGTGGGTGACAAATCCTTCGGAAAATCCTTGCCTCTGCTTCCTCAGGAGACCTGGGCTAGTGCCAAATCTCACTAGCAAAGAGGTGATTGAAGCTGAGGAACAGAAAATCAACTCTCTTACAGATTCCAGAATGTGAAATGTGCTTTTGTCTTTAGGGCTTCTTACAGGGGTTGAATTTCAACTCTTCCCTTCCATGGCAGCATTTTTTTCACCCTGGTTCTTCATTATCTTTTAAATGTAAAGCATATTCAAGGAATGCTATTATGCCATGGGATTAGGCTTGATAGCCAGTGGCTGATGGGGACACTGCACCAAGCTCACTGCTTGCTGAGCCATTTCAGGAGGCTGTCCAACCATTTGGCACGTGTCTAGATTTCCCAAGCTTTCTTATACTTACAGTCTCTAAAACCTGGTCTAAAGGGAAGCGTCCCTGCCCACAGCATAGGCTTGAAAGTAGATGATCTTGAAGGTCCCTTCCAGCCCAAACCACAGCTCCCTGTGCTCGGATGAAGTGCTGGAGCTATTAGTAGGGCCGGCACACTTGGGTTTTAAACTTGTTGGTTTTTGTAGCGTCCAAATCCCTGAGGTGTGCAGATTTTTCCCTCCTCTTTGTGGAGCGTGCCGGCTTGCTGGGATGGGAAGCACATCCCTTGGTGATCTCTGTGGAAGATCTGTGGGGGTTGCAGGACCTGAGTGTCCTTTTTACAGGCCACAGTGAGCAGGAGGCATGGAGAGCTGGCAGCTCTGAGACTGGAAGGAGCTTTGACTCTGTCAGAGGGCTCTGGGAGCCTGGAGAGTGGGGCTGAGCAGCCTCAAAATAGTAATAAAATCCAAGAATGGTTTGGGCTGCAATGATGCCTTGGGTTTTAACTTTTGTATTTTCCCAGCCCTGCAGTGCCCAGTGTGACTCTGCAGTTCCCTGGAGCTCGTTCAGTGCTGTTCTCTCATGCTCACACTGACATAACAAAGCCTCTCCAGCTCGCTCTCCAAGGACACCCAGACCCTCCTGGGCCCAACAACTGCAAACCTTCATCTTGGGGAGAGCTTGGGGGCAAGCTTGGGCAAATTCCATCCTTGCCTGGCTTCTGCTTGGGCAATTGATGCTGATATCAAAGTGGGAAGAACTTGGGAGCTGTCATTGTCCATTTTGGGATGCACTGAGGCAGGAGCCTCTGGAGCCCAGAGTGTGACCTCTGAAGGCCTTGCAAATCAATCCCTCCTTTATTTCTGTCTAGTCTCTGTTTCTAGGTAGCCATTTAAGGCATCAGGAAAGGACCTTAAAGATCATCTAGTTCCAACCCCCCCTGCCATGGGGGGTGATGTGAAGTGACACATCTCAGGTTGCTGGAGAGAAGTCGAGGGGATGCCTGTGGGACCTCCTGGGCAATTACATCCATGGATGCTCAGTGCCACCGCCTGAACGCCCCAGCAGTGACGCCAGTCTGTCCCGTTTTCCTCAGCAGGAATCAGGGTCACATGAGGATAAGATTGTGTTTTAATAAATATTTGTTAGCCAGTGCCTGTCCCTCCCCCCTCCCCTCTGATATTGTTCATTTTCCTTGCAGTAACACGTGCCTTCAGCTTCTGTTGCTCCATGTGTCGTGCTCCTTCCTCCGTCTCACTCGCAGCCACAGAGCAGGAGGAACACTGCCAAAGCTTTTTCTGGGAATTTGCTCTGGTCCTGCTCCTTCCCTGGTGGTGCTCAGCTGATGTGTTTTGTTTGCAGGGGGAATAAAATGCTCAGCTGTCAGCTCCTGAGTGGACTGGCAGAGACCAAGGCAAGGAGCAGCTCCTCCTTCAGCTCTGTGTGCAGGTGCCCACACAGCCACGGTAACTTTTGGGCCATGACTTTTGGGAGAGAAAAGCTGCTAAGCAGCAAATGTGACCTTCTCGCCCTCTTTTAAAAGATGTGAGACTTTGCTTAAGGCATCCTTAGGATAAAAGTTCTTCCCCAACATTTCTCAGGTGCAAAACCAGGGTCTGTGAGTGGCTGTGACACCCTGTGAGGAGGCAGCCCTGTCTGAGGTGTGCCTGCATCCCCACGGGGTGTGAAACAGTGTTTAAAAACGCTGCTAATTGAAACGCACTGCTGAACACGTTTTCCAAACACTTGCTTTCTTGCTGGAGCCAGGATTATCCTTCCCCAGACCGAGTGGCTGCAGGGAAGGTGGAGCCGCTGTGGTGCCTTGGTTAACTGGAGGCTGAATTTGTGCTGACTCAGAAGGGAGAACTGCAGCCCCTGAGCTGTGTGCAGCTCTGAGCATCAGTGGTGCTGTGCTTCTGAACCCGCACTGCGCTGAGCAGGGCTGCCACCAAAAGCCACCTCAGTCTCAGACTGCCTCTAAAATGAAGCAGCTGAGGGTTCCCAAGTGTCAGGTTTGCACAGGGCACTCACAGGCATTCCAGAGAATTAATAAGGGAGATGCTTATTATTATTTAATAAGAGGATTTTTGCTGCTTGCTTCAGTTTCTTTCAGGCCATGAGAGGGAGCAGGGGAAATTGGAACCATCTGATGTACATTAGTAATGAGAGATTAATGTTGTGCATGAACAGGGGCTTTATTAGTGCAGGATCTGGTGGTACTGAGTACCTTATACTTCCTGATCTATAATTCCTTCCTGATCTGAAGTCTTTGGCCAAACACCTTTGTACACAAGGCCTGAGGAGTATTTGATGGGAAAGCCCTTTTTTTCATGGGACGTGCCTGCAAACCTTTGCTGCCAGGTCACACAGCAGCTTCAGAGTCCTGGGCCACCAGAGTGGGCCAGAATGACATGAGTTAAGCAGCAAGCAGTAGTTTGTGTAGCTCCACAATCCACATCTATGCCTGCAGCACCCTGGCCTGCAGAGCCTCTCTGCTCACTCAAGAAGTGTCTCAGCTCTGGCTCTTCAGGTTGTTCTCTGAGCTGTGCTTCTGTCCCACCTGGATTTCTTCTTTCGAAGGACTGGACAGGGCAGCTGCCCACACTCCATTGTAACATCTTTCCTTCTTGCCTTTTTTCCCTGAGAAAAGAGAGTTGATGTGGTTTTGGCTCCTTTTTTCCCACCCCTAATAACTTTGCACCCTGATGGCTGATTGCAGCTCTGTGTGCCAGAGACCTTAAAGATAACAAGCTCCTACCAGCTTGATATAAATAGATGGCCAGGGAGAAGACTTTTATCTTTGCCCCTCTCTGCCAAAGGAGTTCAATCCTTATCAGTGCAAGAGCATCTGTGTGTGAGAGAACGAGGAAGAGAGATGTCATGAATGCCTGTGGGGAAAAGTGTTCTTGGAGATGATATCCTGCTGCTGCATCCTGGAGAATCCCACCGCGATGTGCAGCTCCATGGGAAATGGGAATATTGCTGGCCCTGCTAGGGGCTGAGCACCGTGTGAGCCTTTCTGTTGCTTGTTGTCCCTGCAGCCTTTCATCAGAGACTAGAAGGAGTGAGGTGTGTGGTGTGGCCAGCCCCACTGAGCAGGAAGCACAGGGGCACGAGCCTGGTACTGGAGCAGAGAGTTGCAGCCTGAATCCCAGGGGGATGAGGCTGTTTTAGCCTCTGGCTGGTTGATGGGACACCTTTCTCCTGCCCTGGGGAATAACCCCTGTTTCTGGGTCCTCTGGCTCATCACCCAGCTCCCTTCCTGCCCTCTTTGCCTGTTGCAGAAAGCTGTTTAATCAAGGGTGTATCAAAATCCGTCTGTCTACAGTGGTGTCAACAACTTGGCTTCAGGGACATTTTAAATCATTTTCTAACTGCATTCTGTAATGGATTTTGTTGCTGAGAGAATGGAAAGCAGGGCAGCAAAGGTGTTTTAATTACATCTGATTGTGGCATCTCGCAGACTTGCCCTGTCAGTTGTTCTGGCACAGCACCATTTAGAGCCTGCTTTTGCCAGCACAGGCACGTCAGCTGGGGGAGGTGTTACTGATCACAGAGGAAATCATTGATACTTTACTACTGACATCATCTTGGAGCTGCATCTTCTTTCTCTACCTTGCTTTTGTGGCGTCAGCTTCTCCCACTTTAGAGAATTCCAGTCCTATATGATGTCATTGGGAAGCAGTGAAAGCCACTCACCTGCCCTGTTGTATGGGCATCATGTTGGGATAGAGCAGAAGTGCTTTGCTTGCTCTGAAGAGAAGCTGTGTTGCTGCAAGGGAAATGTCCCTCTGAACCCTTTTCCCCAGCTCACATCTTGGTTTCACAGCCTGTCAGCATAAAAACAGCTTTCCTTTTTCTGAGTCAAGCAGGAGAAGATTGAAATGCTGTCTCCAGCAAGACTGTTTTGGGGAAGAAGTGGGGAATGTGACAGGGAAAGGCTGCTGGTCTCACCAGGCTGAAACACCCTTGGCAGACCCATGGGACTGGATCTGGAGTAAGTCCTGGTCAGGCAGGGGTGTAGTAATGCAATAAAGCACATTTTTGCAAGTGCCTGCTCACCACACAAGAGGAACTCCAGCTTGGGTGCATGTGGAAGTGCCAAGAACTTTGGTATCTGTACACATTTGAGGTGTATTTTCACTGGCACTCAGGGCTCGTGGTCCCTGCAATGCTCCTGTTTTCTGGAGCATTCAGCAGGTAGCAGCTCCCAGTGCTCATACTTTGACTTGCCATTTCAAACTGCTTAACAGGCAGAAACTGTTTGAATCTAACCTGGTGTTTGGAGGAATAAGAGTCCGAGGAGGAGGAGGAGGGCAGAGCTGATGTCATTTTTCTACATGACTGCTTAATATTGCTTCCATTCTTTCCAAAGCTTCTGGCTCTGATTTAATAGGTAACTCAGTCCTCAATATCCACAATTTTTCAATGTTGGTGCGTGTTTGTGTTCCTGACAACGCTCATCTGTGTCATTTCCTCCTCTTAATAGTTATAACCTCAGCTGCAGATGGGAAGTGCTTTGTTTGTGATTCCTGGGTGCTCTGCACTTGATGCATTGTCTCCCCACAGAGGCAGGGCAAACCCTGCTCCTCCCGTCTGGCCTGGGTTGCAATGATGGATTAAGTGGGTAAGTAATAGAGTGGTAATGAGATAACCACTGACATCGAGCATTAACGTGGGAATAAATGAAGTTACCATCCAGAACTAATGGCCTGAACTATCACTGGGTTGTAATTAATGAATGTGGTGGCTGAGATTTACAAGGATATCTTAGGATGCTCCGTGCATGGAGCTTTGGGTTTTATGGCTTGGTTGGAGAGAAATCAGTTAATGCCAAGAACTTAATGAATGGGCAGAAGCTGTTCTTTGTCAGTTTGTAGTGCCCTTTTTGTGGCACACGTGGAATATCTGCCTTTTCATTGCTTCAGGGACTGGAAGAGGGCAGGATGCTGTGGCCTCTTGGTCTCTCAACCTTTTAGTGAGAGGCATCTTACAGGTCTTGTTTCTTCTGTTTTATTAGGTCAGAGTAGCAGGAGTCCTGTTGGAAACAGTGCATTGGAAGTGAACCCATGGACGAGTTCACTTGTAAATAGAAGAGATTGCCATTGACGTGGATTCTCCACCCAGAACCTCCAAACTGAGCAATGCCAAGCTGCCCTGTTCTGCCCTGTGAAGGTGGGACATCCTTCTTCAGCTCTTCCCCTTCTTGCTACTCCAGCTCTGTCTCCTGCATGTCACCCCCTCCTTTATCCTGCTCTGGTGTCCATCCAATCCAGCTGCCTGTGCCTCATGCAGGAGTCTCCTGGGGCAGGAATTGAGGTGTCTGTGCCCAGAGGGCTTTTCCTGGTGACCGAGCCCTCCCTGCTCACCCACCTTTCTCAGTGTGTGACCCTGCTTAACGCTCCTCAGACGTGTAAGGAACATTTCAGAGGTGGTTGCTAGGCTGTTGCAGGAAACACAGCAGAGCAGTCAAAATTCTTCATGATAATTGGTGGGAATTCTCCAGCCACCTCACTGCTGCCTTCCTCATCTTTCCATGGCAACCCTCCCTCTACAGCAGCCCAGGTGCCTGTGCTTGGATGGAGTAGGAGGTTTGGAGTCCTCTGTCTTCCAAATCGCCCCTTGGAGCATGCAGGGAACATCTGTACTTTTCAAGTATGGGCATCGTGTGATGCAACAAATAACTTCTCTTGCTCTAACTACATTCCTTTTTTATGCTGGCAGAGACAGAAAACTTTGGAAACGTGCCTGAATCAGACCCTAGAATTTCTTTGGTGGAAAGAGCTGTTACCTGGTTTTTTAATGGGGAGAGAAAGGTGCTGAAAGACCTGAGTGTTTCTCTTCCTTCCCGTGGTCTGAGCCACCACACCCCTCTGTGCTGGGACCACACTCAGCATCTGCTGAGCAAAGAGAAGGACAATCTGTTTCTCTCTGGACAGAGCTGTGATGTCTCCTACAGGAAGCCAGGATGGCAGCTGGGAGGAGTGGAGATGAGAGAGAGTGGAAAGGAGAGAGAGAGGTCAGGCATTGCCTCGTCCTCACTTCTGCTCCCTGTGTGAACAGGGCTGTGTGGGACACGAGAGAGCACAAACAGGGAAACTGCCTGTTGGATGATGCCCAGCTCTGCCAGCATGGGCACAGCTGGGCATTGCAGAGCAGAGGCATCTTCCTGCTCCCCACTTCTCTGAAACGTTCTCCATGCACGTTGTAGCACCATTATCTCTCTCCAGACCTGTTTTAAAGGCATTTTTAATGATTCCAGGGGAAGATGATGCTCAACTGGCCACTGGCAAACACACCCCAAAGGTGCCCAGACTTGGGGAGGTTGCCACATTGTCAGGAAGCATTAATTATCCTTGGTGCAGGCTCTGTAGTTCCCTTCCACGTTGAAAAGGAGGAGGAAGAAGTTTTTATCAGGCTCAGAA
This sequence comes from Vireo altiloquus, assembly GCA_013396875.1. Taxonomy (NCBI): domain Eukaryota; kingdom Metazoa; phylum Chordata; class Aves; order Passeriformes; family Vireonidae; genus Vireo; species Vireo altiloquus. The sequence goes on along the minus strand of VZRF01009088.1, from coordinate 115,275 downwards.
AGTTCCTTTCCACGCTGAACAGGAGGAAGAAATTTCCACTTGCTGGGCCAGCACAAGCCAAGACCCAAACTGAACAAAGAATGGGCAATGTATTCAGGGATGTGTAAATGCTCCTCCCCCAGCCTTGGGGAGTTTATTGCCCTCCACCAGCACAGAGTGTGGCTGTCATTCCTGAGCAGCCCAGGCGGGCTCTTAAATGACAAGGCAGAATTACCCAGTCTGTTCTCCAGAAGGCAAGTGAGTAGGAATTTTTCTCCAACTGGTTCAGGACAAAGTTACTGCAGGGAAAGCCGTTAAAATTAATGCTGGTAAACAAGGATAAAAACCAGCAGGGCTGTAACAAAATTTGGACCAGATTGGGTTTCCCAGCTGTCGTGCTGCACACTGTCTTAAAGGCAGGGGGCAGAGGGAGGGGGCAAGCTGAGCTCAGAAAAATCGGGCCGGAGAGGGCTGTGGGGTTGCGGTTGGGGCATCTGGGCCCAGCTGGCACCAACTTTGTGGTCTAGCCCTCTAATCCCCTTGGGCTGGCTGTCTTTTTGTGGAAGCAGTGATGCTGCATTTTCTGCTGCTCGTTGCATGTTTTATCTGTTGATGTGATTCATCTGCTGTTCTCCAGAGGTTGCCCTCCCCGTTCCAGCCCTGCCTTTGGGCTCTGGGAATGTGTCCATGTGGCAGCTGGCTGCAGGTGTTCTGTGTGAGCTGGTTTGGGAGCAGATCTTGGACTGTTGGGGCAATGACTTGCTCCAAGAAACTTATCCTAAGTTCAGATGGGAAAGGCATAAAGAGGCACAGCAATTACCCTCTCTGTTTTGACTGCTCCCATGGGAATGGGAGCATGCCCAGTTTGGGCAGAGTGAGGCTTACTGGGGATATGGGTCCACTCTGCTGGGAGGAAGGTTTGGTTCCCAGTCTCATACTGGTGGTGGGTACAGACTAAACGGGGCCCAGAGCTTCTCAGGGAACACACCTGGCACAGGAGTTGGGTGCTGCTACTCCCTCTTGGGTTAACAGCTTTTTCCAGCCCCACAACATGCTAACATGAGCCAGGCAACTTCTCCAGAACTCCTGGCACCGCGTGTTCAACTGGCTTTGACACACTTTGGAATAAGTCAAATGGAGGATAACCAAGCCAAAATTTCTAGCACCAGAATAGAAGTAATGCCCCATATTTTTGGGTGACCACTGATTTGATGGTATTGGTGAGAAGGGAGAGGTGCAAAAGCAGTCAGCCACTTTCTTGCAGTGCCTGAGGGAATTGGATTGTATATTTGGAAAAAAAAAAAGTCAAGAGTCTGAGCACTGCCATCTTCAGCACAGATGCCAACATCCGTAGGAAACTTTCCACTCCACCAGTCAGTGAAAACAACAGCAGAAACATCCTTTAATTCCTCAAAAACTATCATATCCCTTGTATGTCTTCTTAATGAGGCTGTGTTTGCTCAGATTTCAGTGGTTTGGGTGGCCCTGTCCTGGATGGTCAGGTTTTGCAGGTCGGGTGGGTTCTGGAATCTCCATGCAGCAGCTCCCAAAGCCAAGTGAAGCTGCTGAGATAAGGAGCTGAGATGCCTCCAGCCCAGTGCAGGGAACCAGAGCTGGATGTGTGAGGTTATCCTCTGCAAAGGGATGGCAGAGAGTCTGGACAGGTCATGCCTCTTGCTGCAATGGAAAGCAGCGTGGAGAGAGGCCCAACTCTTCTTTTGGAGCTCTCATCCCTGTGGGAATCCACAGGCTGCCTCTGTGGGGAGGCATCAGCCCTTTTTCACCAGTCAGGCTTCTGTCAGGTCGGTGTCTCAGAGGTGGAGAGCTTCCTTTTGTTTTTCATGAGACATCACCAAAGAATCAGGGTGACAGAATTATTTCTGTGGAAGTAACTATGTGAAACGTATTTTTTTATTTGGATTATTTGAAAACTAAAACTGTTCATGGGCTTTAAAATTCATGTCCCCTCTAGGTTGCTTTACTTTGTTTTGTTTCTTATTCCCTCTCCCTTATTCCTCAGAGGGAACCATCCAAACCTACACAGTGTGTTATTTCTTCGAGAAATGCAATCGTTTTGCAGTCAAACCTAGGTTGGAAATGCTTCTGGTGATTCATTTGTCTGAGAAATTTAAAAAGGCTTGGATGGAACAGAAACCAGGCTGGTTCAGGGGGAGTTTTCTTGTGTGTGAAGACCCGCTTTAGCGGGGGAGTCCTTACAAAAGCTTTTCATTGGAAAAAGAAAAGTTTTTCTAGGCTTTGTTTGGGAGACTTGGGCTCCAGCCATTCTTCTGTTTGTATGGCACTAGGATCTGGAGCCTGGCTATCCCAGCTCCTGCTTCCCACGCCTGCTGCATTGCAGAGTCCTGTGATCAAGGGCCTTGAGCCCTTTGTTCTTTAGGGCCACTGCTTCTGCAGGGTGGGATGGACATGATGCCATTTTTGCCTTGAACTGTACTTTGTCTTTCCCAAACACAAGTATCATATGGCTGCACAGCTGTGTCTTGAGGGCAGCAGGGATCTCCTGCTATCACACGGTGAAGGGTCCAGGTTCATCTTCAGGGTCTGCTCAAGCTGCTCCTCACCAAGAACCTCTCTGTGAAGTTTCCCAGCACCCAGCAAGGATCAGAGCCAGGCACCAGGAAGGCATCATGGTTCATGGCTGGTAACCACCACAAGTCCCCTGCAGAATACCTTTTTGGCCTTCAGCTTCCCCATCTCTAAGCCAAGCATGTGCTCATTGGCTTTCTGTTCCAAACAGGGAACAGTGGACAACAGGGACCTGTGGAAAACCCCCAGGCAGCTGCTGGAATCAGATGAGTTCGTATGTCACATCCCAAGAGTAATCCTGGTTCGTGGGGGCTGTGGCTGTTCCTGTCATCTCCTCGGGATGTCCCAGAGTTAGCTTGGAGTTAGCTTGGATTCAAGGAGCACCATGGAAACAGGGCTGGGTGGAGAGGCTTGGGCAGCAGGGATGCTGTACAGGGGTGAGGAGCAAGTGCTCATGTGTCTGGAAACAGAGCCAGAAGTGGGCCGGACAGAGGAGACCACCCCTCCTTTAATGACTGCTGTGAGAGCTGCCACCTCTGCTGGCCGGATCCATGGTGTGACTGCTCATCTCCAGTCCCTGCCTCCTCTGTGCCCCACATGCTGCTTTTCCCATAAATAGTCCGGTGGGAAGCAGAGCTCGGAGCCACCGCAGATGGCCCCAGTCACACGTGCAGTCGTGTGTGAGATCCCAGATAGGAGCTGTCAATTCCTTGCCTCGAGCCACCCATGAAACCTCATTAAAAATGGTGTCCTCTTCCTTAACCCCCATCACCCCCTCGCTTCCCACTCCGACTCGCCTGCATTCAGGCACCCTTATTAAACATGCACTTCTAAGCGAGGAGCGCTGACTTTCCCTTAATTGAGGCATAATAATTAGAGCATTAACACATTAGGAGGGTGAGACAGCATGTTTAGCTTTTGTGATTAATTATCTGAGGATTGTAATAAGTTGTTAAGACATTAATTACTCTGGCATGTTTATTGCTCTTTATTGCAGAACAGACACTTGGTAGCAGCCAGTGCTGCTTGGTCTGGAAATGGAGTGAGAAGTGGTCTGAAGGGAGGAGACCACCCACAAAACAGTGAGCTGCTGCTGGTGGCAACAAGGTGGGGACATCCCCCTGGGTGTACCTTGGTGGCCAAATAGGTTTATTTCTCACAGATGGGTATAGAAATGGGACCTGAGTCCCTTAGGACAGTGCAGAGCCTGGAATGTCCTTTCTGGTTTTTTCATCTGGATGGTTCTCCTCTTTCAAATGAAGCATTTCTTTCCTGATGCTCTGAGCTCCCCCTGATTTGGATCATTGTGTTGCCGAGTTTGGCTAGCACAGCTCAGTCTCTGGATCTTACCAGGAAGGTTGTCTGTATTAAAGACAGGCTGAAGTTTGGATTGTCAGCAGAGGCCAAGGAATGAACCAGGACTCCACCAGCCTCCCTCAACCCTCCATTGGATGAGTTTTCCTCTGGAGTTTGGGGAGGCAGGTTAGGGACAGGGTTGGAGAGGTTTGGACTGCTGTAGCCTCCTCTTTGCTCCTGTTAGCAAGCTCCTCTGTGTCCCCTGGACAGCTCCATGTGGGTCAGTCAGCTTGGAACTGGTGGCAGAGTTCAGGCCTGGAGGATGAGAGGTTCTTGTGTGTTCCCGAAACTCCGAGAAAGAGAAAAGGCAATGTCATCAAAAGCCATGTCATCAAATCAGCAGAATGATGTGCTGGGCCTGTTCCCAGTCTTCTTCTCTTCCCATGAAATCCTCATGGATGGACCCTCCCTACCCAGCCTCTCCCTGCAGTTATCTGGCTGGGAGGAACACGGTAGACATGGTGGCAACCCCAACAACTGTCACAGATAAAAGAACTCGGGAATATTACAAAAAACAAGAGGATGGGGAAGGCCATGGGAGCAGTGTGTTGATACCAGTTTCCTTTGGGAGCCCTGGAACCCAACTTTTCCTGTCTCTAGGCTGTTCTGTGTCCTCATGTTACTGCAACACGTGCTTGTGTCTGATGGGGGCAGGAGGGGGGATCCTCTGTTGCCTATTTTAGACTTAAAACACAAGTCGATCCTGACTAGTCTTTGTCCTGCCAGGACTGACCCAGGAGTCACTTTCCCTGTGGCTTCCACCAGCTCAAGCCAGTGTCACTGTCACTCAGCTGCCTGAACGGCTGGGGAGGAAAATTCCCTTCCCTGTGTATAATCTGGGATCTGTCCTGTGTCAGCTGAATGTGATTTGCTGCCTTCAGCCCCTCGAAGCCCTGTCTGCCTCTGGCTAGCCCAGCCTGGGACTGGCACTCACTGTCAGGGCCCTGCTCTCTGCGTGCAGAGCGTGGGACTCTGAGTGTCAGCCTGGCATTCCCTGCTCCACCCCTGGGGACAAGAGGGTCACGACTTATGCATTTTATCATTCCAAAGAGAATTTCCTCTAGATGTGTGCAGTAAGAGAGTGGCACTGACCTGTGATCCTGGCACTGAGCAGTGTTAATGACTCCCCTTTGCAGGTAATAAGCAGCAAATGTACACATTTTGGGGACATCTGAATATTTTTTTCTCCTTCTAAGACTGCTGTCTTCCTAGGCCAGACTTAATTAGCAGACCTCATTATTTCCTGAAATGTAACTTGACTTCTATTGAATGGGAATTGTTCAGTGGATGGGAAGCAACAGAGCAGTGCTGCAATATTCATATTGTTTTAATTGCAACATTAACATTTCATGTCGCTCTTGGCACACTTTCAGGTGCGGCCCTTTAGCTCAATGTAGCTCTGTGAAAGGTTGGATCAGAACAATTAGGATAGAGTGACTGGATTTCTGGATTTTCTTTTTTTTTTCCTTGTATTTTAATGAACGCAAACTTTAATTCAATCCCCATCCCTCCTTTTGTTGGGCAGAACAGGGAGTCACCACCTCTGGAGTGTAAATCCTTCTTTTTTTTTTATTCTTGAATAAAGGATGTGTTGTAGTGCATGTTTAAATTGTCTTTTTGTGGAGCTGAAGCCCCACAGGTACAAGTGATACATGATCCACTAGGCTGAAAACATCTCCTGGGACGTGACCTTTACCAGGTGAATCAGAGAAGTCCCAAAACGTGTCTGGCCAGCTGGGATGTTGTCACAAATGAGCTGGAAGGAAAAAGGTTATTTCTCACTTCTCAGTTTCTTCAGGGGCTCTGGAATGCCCGAGGCTGGAAATGACACTGAGAACAGGTAATGATTGGGTTATCAGTGCAGATCCTGAACGAGCACAGGGATCACCCTGCTCTGTCCCCTAACTGCATATAGGGTTTGGCTTTCTCCCAGAGGAGTCAGACAACCCTGAAATGCTGGGCTAAGCCTCAGCGAGGTCTCATCACACTGCGTGACTTGAGGACTTTAATTGACTCTAAGGGACAACCAGGAGGCTGGTGAGTCCCCTTTGGCCTTCAGAAGGAAGAAGAAGGATTTATGAGGCTCCCTCTTTCCCCCTGGGGGAAGGACACCCATGCTGCTGCCAGCCAGTCCCGTGCTGGGTCTGTGCTGGGGCTGGTGGGCAGCAAGGACCTGCGTGTGGAGAAATGAGCTCCCTCTTGCTCACAAGTGCTACTGATGCCTTAAATGGCTACCTAGAAACAGAGACTAGACAGGAATAAGGGAATAAAGGACGGATTTATTTGAAAGGCCTTCAAAGGGCACACCCTGGGGGTCCAGAGGGTTCTGCCTCAGTGGATCCCAAGATGGATGACAGGTCATGAGTTCTTCACCCTTTTATAGGTTTGGTCCATTTGCACATCAGCATAAATTCACTAAAGCTTTAGCTAATGATGTAATTTGCCCAAGCTTGCCCCCCTCTCCCCAAGATGAAGGTTTGCAGTTGTTGGGCCCAGGAGGGTCTGGGTGTCCTTGGAGAGCGAGCTGGAGAGGCTTTGTTATGTCAGTGTGAGCATGAGAGAACAGCACTGAACGAGCTCCAGGGACCTGCAGAGTTACACTGGGCACTGCAGGGCTGGGAACAGAGAAAAGTTAAAACCGAAGGCATCACCACCCATCAGCCAACACACTAATGGGCAGCTCAGTGTGTCAGTGATGCTGCTGAGAGCTCGCTGGGCACTGCTCGGACTCTGGGCTGCCTTCCTGGCATTTCCTGGCAGCAGTCTGTGGATGAAGCATCTTTCTGGAAGGTGAAATCTCTGTCCATGCAGTGGAGAGGCAATGGGAGGAGTTGTGAGGGTGGGGGAGCTGCTCTGCCTCTTGGAGGTGGACATGTCACTTCCCTTTTAGGCAGCAGCTGAACTCATCCCTAAGTCTGGGAGGGCTGGAAATGCAGGAAGACCTCAGCTGGGTCTCTTCTAGGACTAGGGAAAGGCACACACTCCATTTCCATGGCCTTTCCAGAGGCTAATATGCCATCTTAGCTGGCTGGCTCTCCAATCAGCCAAACAGAACTGAAACCTTATTCTGTTGGTCCTATGTGCAGTGGGATCCACGAAATCTCATCTTCTCTGGATGCACAGTTTGAGTTTGGAGTCTCTGGTGTCCAGCAAGTTTTTTGTGCTGAATGGAGCATCTCCCTTTCCCGGGATATTTATAGCATCTCTCCTGCACAAATTGTCTGATGTCTAATAAGGGATGATACACCACAGTTTGGAAGGTGCTAATAATGTCTCCTCTGTTTGGTAGTGTGTTCCCATGAAATTTATAGACTCTGGCTGTCTCCAAGACCTCTGTCGCTCTGTCACATCAGCCTGGAATCTGTTTGCAGTGTCGGAAGCTGCTGGGGAGTGGGCAGAGGGCAGACGGATGCGGCAGGACTGCATGTGCTTTGCACTCCTGGGGAAATGGGGCTGAAAACGCACAGGTCTGGGGACGGGAGCAGCTGTGGCTCAGGTCACGGAGCTGAGTGTTTGGGAAAGCAATCCGCCTGCGTGGGAGGAAGAGCTCCGAGCGCTCTGTCCCAGCCCCTGCTGCCGCTCCTCGGGCACGTTCGAGCTGCCTGGGGCGACCAGGGAGTGCCGAGCGTGGCCTCTTGTGGGAAACAGCCCCCTCGGACGATAAACGAGCCAGCCCAGAGCTCCTAGCCGCTGTGAAGAATTGCCTGGCTAAAGGATAATGAATGCCACAGCAGGAGACAGAGCGTTTCCCTGAGGCCATTCATCCCCTTTATCACCCTGCTAACAAGCCCCAGAGCGACTTTAGAGAGAGTTCTCCGGAGCAGCAGTATCCCTCAGCCGCGCTGCCGGCTGGGTGCTGGGGGTCAGGGATACAGCACAGCATGGCAGGAACGCTCGGCAGGGAGCCAGGGAGCCAGGGACCATCTCCTGAATAACAGCCCCGGGTTTGGGTCTCTGCTCTGGGGACTGTGCCTCGGCTCTGCTTTGGCTGGCGTGGAGACCGTGCCCTCCTCCTTCAGGCCGTGCATGGTGCCACCTGAGAGATGCAGATGTAAAAGCCAAGCATCCATCTTTTTTAAAGTACTTCTGGGCGGCACCTGCAGCACCCTGAGGAGGATTGCTCTAGGCTTACTCCCAGCTTGCCTAAGATTTAAGATTTTTAAGATTTATACGAGACCCAAGAGGAGTCTGGGGCCGCCAGCACGTAGGTGAGTTGGTTCTGCTTCACTGGCAGCACAGCTGAGCCTGAGCGTGAGCCCTGTGCGAGGAGGAAAGGGCAGGAGTGATGTGCTCTTCGTAAGAGCTAATAAAAGCTAATCCATCCCTTTGCTCCAAGACAGTAGGAAGCATTAGTGGCTGGCTGAGTGCCTCCTCCACTGCGGCAGCGTGCTGGGTGCCTTCCCTCTGGCTGGGAGCAAAGCGTGTCCTCCCGTGGGGGGGAAGGCGTCTCTGGCAGAGCCACGCCGCCCAACGCTGCTCTCTGGAGCTGCCTCCTTTCCTGGGAAGGAAAAACTGCCAGAGAACCTGCACAGGTGAGCCTGGGAATGAGGATGGACATCCTCATGGCAGGCCTCCTCTCCGAGCAAGTGCCTTGCCTCTGCTCCAGGGCTTGTGGCTTGTGAGAGTAGAGGAGAGCATCACCTCTGATTTGACTGGTGTGTTTGAGACCCTCAGAGAGGCTGGAGCCAGCTGAGCCCAAATAGGTGCCCAAATAGGTTGGAATCCCTTCACCAAACAGCCTGTGTACTCACCTGTGCCCTGCGTGTGCAGGTACCAGCTGTGCCACCCTGCCAGAGTGATTTGTGTCTGGGGCACAGCGCACGGTGGGTGAGCAAGTACAACTAATTGCCAGTAATTGGAAGTTTTTTTGTTTTCATCCTGTGTGTTTTCTTAATTTCTCCTTCTTCTCNCCTGAGCGTGAGCCCTGTGCGAGGAGGAAAGGGCAGGAGTGATGTGCTCTTCGTAAGAGCTAATAAAAGCTAATCCATCCCTTTGCTCCAAGACAGTAGGAAGCATTAGTGGCTGGCTGAGTGCCTCCTCCACTGCGGCAGCGTGCTGGGTGCCTTCCCTCTGGCTGGGAGCAAAGCGTGTCCTCCCGTGGGGGGGGGAAGGCATCTCTGGTAGAACCACGCCGCCAACGCTACTCTCTGGAGCTGGCTCCTTTCCTGGGAAGGAAAAACTGCCAGAGAACCTGCACAGGTGAGCCTGGGAATGAGGAGGGACATCCCTTGGGCAGTCTCTCGTGGCAGGCCTCCTCTCCGAGCAAGTGCCTTGCCTCTGCTCCAGGGCTTGTGGCTTGTGAGAGTAGAGGAGAGCATCACCTCTGATTTGACTGGTGTGTTTGAGACCCTCAGAGAGGCTGGAGCCAGCTGAGCCCAAATAGGTGCCCAAATAGGTTGGAATCCCTTCACCAAACAGCCTGTGTACTCACCTGTGCCCTGCGTGTGCAGGTACCAGCTGTGCCACCCTGCCAGAGTGATTTGTGTCTGGGGCACAGCGCACGGTGGGTGAGCAAGTACAACTAATTGCCAGTAATTGGAAGTTTTTTTGTTTTCATCCTGTGTGTTTTCTTAATTTCTCCTTCTTCTCTTCCTCTGGGTTTAGCTGTTGGGGGATGAATTCGGTGTGATCCGTGGTAAACACCCCACAACCAGTGTCAGTGGGAGAAGGGAAAGCAAACAGGAGGGTTTGTGCTGTGTTTGGGTATCCTCAACAAATGCTGACAGTGGTTTTATAGGGGCAAGAAAGGAAGAGAAAAGCTGCAAAGCTTTGCAGGTGCAGGGGGCAGAGTGCCATGATAGACAACTGGGTGGTTCCAGCAAGGGGAGAAGCAGCAAGAGAGCAGCAGGACATGAGGATGGTCTGGAGTGTGTTTGCAGAGCTGTGGAGCAGAGGAGAAAGTGTGTCATGGAGCCAGGTGTCTCTATGAGTGTGAGCAGCCCAACAGCAAGAGGATTGTAACCCTCATTTTTTCACTCTTTTTTTTTTTTTTTTTTAAAAGGAGGTTTCCCCAAGCATTTTAAACGGGAGCTAACATCACAGATTGAAAGACTTCACATCTTGAGGCTTCAGTGACTAAGTTTGGAGCCAGCCAGAGGAACCTGCGAGTGCTGAGCCTTTGTCACATGTTTTCCTCCCAAAAACTCTGCACTCTAGACCTTGGCCTGTCTGCCAGACCCCTGTGCTGACCAGACTGATGATGAGGAGTTCNCTGTGCCACCCTGCCAGAGTGATTTGTGTCTGGGGCACAGCACACGGTGGGTGAGCAAGTAGAACTAATTGCCAGTAATTGGAAGTTTTTTTGTTTTCATCCTGTGTGTTTTCTTAATTTCTCCTTCTTCTCTTCCTCTGGGTTTAGCTGTTGGGGGATGAATTCGGTGTGGTCCGTGGTAAACACCCCACAACCAGTGTCAGTGGGAGAAGGGAAAGGAAACAGGAGGGTTTGTGCTGTGTTTGGGTGTCCTCAACAAATACTGACAGTGGTTTTATAGGGGCAAGAAAGGAAGAGAAAAGCTGCAAAGCTTTGCAGGTGCAGGGGGCAGAGTGCCATGATAGACAACTGGGTGGTTCCAGCAAGGGGAGAAACAGTGAGAGAGCAGCAGGAGGTGGGGATGGTCTGGAGTGTGTTTGCAGAGCTGTGGAGCAGAGGAGAAAGTGTGTCATGGAGCCAGGTGTCTCCATGAGTGTGAGCAGCCCAACAGCAAGAGGATTGTAACCCTCATTTTCTCTCTCTCTTTTTTTTTTTTTTTAATCAGGAGGTCTCCAAGCATTTTAAAAGGAAGCTAACATCGCAGATTGAAAGACTTCACATCTTGAGGCTTCAGTGACTAAGTTTGGAGCCAGCCAGAGGAACCTGCGAGTGCTGAGCCTTTGTCACATGTTTTCCTCCCAAAAACTCTGCACTCTAGACCTTGGCCTGTCTGCCAGACCCCTGTGCTGACCAGACTGATGATGAGGAGTTCACTGGAGGCCAGTCATATCCCACGGGGTGGCAGCAGGACCTGTTGCCTCCTGTGAGCACTGCTGTCAGCTGGGCTGCCTCTGGAAGGGAAGATGCTGGCACTTTTCAAGCGGGCTGGAATTCAAAGGGGTGCACTCTGGTCGCAGTCAGTGAGGCCCCTGTGCCTCCCCTGACCTCTCAGGGTTTTGGGAGGAGTTCACTCCTCAGCCTGGAAACATCTGGTGCTTTTTCTTCTTTTGCCAGCCCCATTAAATGTCGAGTTGAAGGGAAACACAATACATCACCTTCCTCGTGGGCTGCCAGTCAGCCAAGAGTAGCAGAGATTAGCCTTCAATCACACGAGGGCTGGAGCTGAAGGAAACCTTCCCGAGGACACGCTGGAGAAACATTTTCATTAGCAGAGGAGAACGTGACGAAGATGAAGTGGCCTCTCACCTCAGCTGCCAGACCTCGCGCCTGCCTGGTGCTAACAGGGAGAGCTAACCAAGGAGCTGGGCCAGCTGCAGTGCTCAGAGTGCTGTCTGCATCCAGATGTGAGAAACAGCTGGGACCCAGCAAAGCGGTGCTTTTATAGTCTGCTGGGGGTGGTCTTGCTTTGTCTCCTGCCTACGAGCTCTTGTTGCCTTTCCCTGGTCTTAAAATTGAAGCCAGAACACATTTTATGGGGAAAAAGGGGTTTTTACCTCAGGATTTATTTCAGGATCCTTGGGTGCAGNATGTTTGCTCTCCTGGTTTAGCAGGGTCTGAGCTGAGTTATCAGCCTTGGGAAGTTACAGTGTGTGGGCTAAAAGCACTGAGAATACATCAAACTATATAAAAGGGTATGTAAGAGGGGTATAAAAGGCAAAAAATCGTCCTGGCATCACTCTCACTGCTAGAAATAAACTCTCTCTCAGCTGAAAGGAGAAAACGTGTGCCAGGGCACAGACCTGAGTGGGCACCCTGGTGTGGACCAGAAAAAAGATGTCCTTGGGTGATGATGTCCATGGGTCCAGGAGCTATCACAGCCCCTGCCTCCTGCAACACGTTTTGCAAATCTAACAGGGCTGCCTTGGTGGTAGTAAAGGCTTTCTCTGCTCCACAGAAAGCTGTTCCACAGCCCTTTGCTCTTACTCTGCATCCCCCCAAGGCAGCTGAGGTGCCCAGGACTCACTTCTGCTATTGATGTCTCCTTTGTGTTGACGAAACACCCCCTGGACCCCAGCTGGGTGCCTGGCACAGACCTGTCTGTCCCAGTTACTGGGAATTAACCAACAGGACCCCTGCAGCTCTGTCTGCCGTCCCCCACCACCTCACCTCCCTGGGGCTGGCGTGCTCCTGACAAAGGCAGGCTCCATCTCTTTCACTCACAGCTGAAGGATGCCTTGCCTAGTCCTATCTTGCAGGTTGGAGGGAAATCATTTTAATTTGTGTGGCACATTCCTTTGGGCGGAAGGTGGGGGAAGAAGAGAAAAAAAAAAATCCAAAAGAAACTCTGTCCATTCTGGGTAATTTTAGTTGTTTGTGAAGGGCCATTAATATCTCTTTCTCTCTTTTTTTTTTTAAATTCCCTGCAGACTCTTCTCTCTCAGGGGCTGCCTGCGGTGCTGCATTAACATCACATCTCTGTGGTGAAGGTAAGCTGGTTCTCAGTGCTGTCAGAGACTGACTCAGAGGGAGCCCCATCTCTCCTCTCCCTGCTCCCTGGGCACATGCACAGCCCTCTGAGAAGGGCCTCCCTGGCCAGGAGGGTGAAAGCTCAGAGATATTGATGCCTTTTGGGATGGGTTTTATCAGGAATGGGATTTCAGCTCCCCGAGAGGGAGGTGACACAGCCTGGCTGCTGGGGAACTGGTTTGTAACCTCAGAACAACAAAAGGCTGCTGGTTTTGGAGCGTTCTCATGTTGAGTTACCTCTCACGTCACCCTCCTGCATTTCAGAACTGAGAGCGGCCAAAATGAGAGGAAAACCTGGCTCCTGAGCATTTCCCCTCTATGATGCCTTCACCTTTCTTGTATTCCCTTTTCTCCTACGATCTCAGCTGGCTGAGTTTCCCTGCCAGCCTATTGAAAGGAAAGGCACGTGCTGGCTTGTGGAGGGAGAGAGACCTGAGACAGGATAAATCTGTATGCAATGAGAATGGGGGGAAGCAAGTCAGCTGCTCTGACACTTTTATTATGGAGCCGGGCTGCTTGGGGATGAATCTTTCTTGAAACGTGTTGCTGGATGACATTTCTGCCAGGTCTCAGCAGTAACCTTCACCAAGCCTTGCTGCCCAGCCCTGTGCTTGCCTTTTCCTGGGACAAAGAGAACGAGTATCAGCTGGAAATGCTGCAGGCAGCAGGGATCTGTGGGGCTCCGTGCACCTCCAGTGAGTCTGAAGGCACCTGGACTTTGGCACCAGAAGCTCTCCAGGCTTTGGTGACTTCAGCTTATGGCTGCATGTGTTGTTTTGCAAAGGAGGTGTGGGCTCCTGCATCTGTTTCTCATTTCAGAAACAAAGAGGATGCAGCAGACAACAAAATGAAATCCTCCTCGGAGTTGTCCAGAAGGATGGATAGCTGCAAGAAAATATTATTCCATGGCTCTGGAAAAAGAATATCTACTTGCTTAGTAACGTGGTAATGAGGTGGTGGCTGTGCTCCACGCAGAGGCTGGAAGCTACGGGAGATTTGGGGTTACAAAGAGGGCTGGGCAGAGTTTGCTGCCCTCTCAGCTCCCTTCCTGTATCACTGTCAACTCAGATTTCACATCAAGAGGGTGATGTTATGGCTGGCGGTGACAACAGCAGAATGTCACTGGCAGAGGTGAAATCTTTCCCTCCATGAGGGTAATTCTTCCTTCCCCTTCCCCTTGGCTCGGTTGGGACCCGCTGGCTCTGGGTGCTGAGCAGGGCAGGCACAGATGCTGCTCAGGGGACAGCACACCCTGTGCCAAGCACCACTGCCTGCTGTCTGGGTGAGTGGCTCTGTGTCACTGGTGCCTCTTGGCTGCACGGTGACCTGGCACAGAGGGAAGCCCCTTGTCACTGCCTGACACAAACCGGGGCTGCTGGAAGCCACCGTGTTTGCCATCATGGCAGCATCATTGCACAGAGAGGTCCTCTGCCATGCCAGCAGGCTTGTACCAGCAGGAGGTCTGCCAGGGATGTCCCCTTTGGGCCCCTCTGCTCTTTAGGGCCAGGCCTAAGCTAGGTCAGGGTGTGAGAGGCAGACTTAGATGTTAATGGTTCATGCTCTCTGCAGGCTGTCTCTCACCCCCTCTGAGAAGGAGCTGATCTGGTAGAAAGGTGCCTGTGCCCACCCGCTCCGGCAGCTCCTCCACCAGCATCCCTCCCCAAGGGCCACTTCAGCAAAGCCTTGGTGCTGTTCTGGGCCCAGTTTTCATTTTTCAGCTGGTTATGGAGAAAAGGATGAAGGTAGCTGCTGCTGCTAGGCCACAGTGGGAAACAGAGGAAGGGGGCTGGCCTCTTAGTGCACTTGAAGAGCCAAAAGTTTAATCTGACTCTGCTTCTCTCTCAGCCCTCCTCCTGTTGTATCTTTTCCAGCTGATCCCTGAGCCTTTGTTTTGCTATTTTTTCTTGTTCCCTTTTTTCCCCTCACTTTATGAAAAATGGCTTTCCCATCTGCATCTGTCAGGAGTCTGCCTGAGCTGGGTGTACGGCTCAGTGAATATACAAATGTGCGGTTGGATCGTGGCCCCCCTGACAGGCCGGAGATGAATTCCAAACGTGCAGGGAGAAGGGCTTCTGCTGCCTCTCATGGTTGTTTTTCTCATCCCAAGGAGGTGTGAGAATCGCCTTTGGGAGCAGTGCTTTTCTCTGCTCCTGCTCTGCCTTACCAAGGATCAGTTCTCTCTCATCCATCATCAGATGAGACCTCAGCAGCTGATGGGAATGCTGGGGAAGGGGAAAACTCTTTTATCCTGCTTTTTACTACTGTTCTTTTCCCTCTGCCTTTTGCATCCCACCTCTTAAGACCCATGACAATGCATTAGGTGGGCTGGGGCTTGAGGACTCTGGCTGGTCCAGGTACTTTTAAAGAGAGTTAAAGATGAGGTAGAGGGAAGGGCATTGTTTTGTAGAGTCATAGAAGATCCTGAATTGGAATCCACAAGGATCATCGAGTCTAACTACTGTTCCTGCACAGGACACCCCAACAATCCCACCATGTGTCTGAGAGCGTTGTCCAAACATTCCTTGAGCTCTGGCAGGCTTGTGGCTACGACCACTTCCCTGGGGAGCCTGGACCAGTGCCCAACCACCCTCTGGGTGAAGCTCACTTTCCTAATATCCAGCCTAAACCTCCCCTGGCACAGCTTCATGCTGTTCCTTTGGGTCCTGTTGCTGCTCACCAGTTTGACCTAAGCCCCTTAAGGGGCTTAAAATGCAGCTTTGGAATTTTTCAGCAGTTGTGCATGACTCCACAGAAGCACCCAAATGCTCCTGCACGTTTCAGCCTGGCTGTGCCCCCTGTCCCCGCTGCAGGTGACCAGAGCCGTGGGGCTCTGCAAGGAGGGGTTCACCACCTATGCTGTGCAACTGCAGGCTCACTCAGGTGCCCAAAGGGAGCTGACAGCCTGCCCTGACACCCATGGATCTGCTGAGCTGCTCCTGCCTCTTGGCTTTCTGCAGGCCAGTGCGTGAGCTGCTTCCCTCACCCCTGTGCACAGAGAAGCTTCCAGGGCGGTGGGCTCAGAGAAGCAGGCAGGCAGAAAATGAAATGAGCCTGTCCACGCTCTTGCCACAGTTACCTGGTCAAGGAGGGGAGGTTTCTGGGAGGGCAGACCCCCATTTTGGCAGGAAGAGAGAGCAGACAGCTTGAGCTGAGCTCGTTTTTCGACAAGCAGATGGATGTTCAGTGGGGACCCACGAAAACCCTCTCACTGCAGGTTGCGAGCCCTCCAAACCGAAGCGCTGTGCTGACACGGAATAAAGCCTCGCTCCACTGATGCTCAGCCTCAGTTGCTTCTTCCAATGGATTCAGGACACAGCGACTCTCTCCTCCTGCCACCAGCTCCCACGAGGAGCCAGCTGCATGCCTGCCACCAGGCGAGGAGGGAGCTGGAGCAGCTGAGCCAGGAGGAAGGCAACCGATGGCAGATTCCTCCGGCATTTCCACCCCGCGGGGCTCTTGGCGAGCGAGCGCTCGTCTGCTTTGAAAGCTCTTAGTGCTCCTGCAGGTGGGAGCCAATTTGTCTGCTTTCCTGCCCAGGTGCCATCTGTTTGTAGCATTGCCTGTGCGGTGGATGAGCACGACGGGGATGGCGAAAGGGGTGGGAGAGATGAGCCTAAAACTTTTTCCTTGGATGTCTTCAGCACTTGTGGCTGCCGTCGTTCCTTCTCCTCTGCACCGCGGTGGGGAAATCACAGCCTGTCATTTGCTGTTCCTGGAGCGTGATGGGGAGCTGAGGAGCCGCTAATAGCAAACCATCATTTTAATGCTAATTTCCTCCCATTAGCTCAGGCTGGGGGAGGCTCAGCCTGGGTGGAGGGAAGCCATTAGCAGATGGGGAAGGGGGGGATAATGTGTGGGGATTTGTTCTGCACCCCCAGAAGGGACTTCCAAAGGGCAGATGACTAACCACCACTGGGAAAATTGGTAGCAGGCACTGGGGTCAGTCTCTGGTGGATGTGGGAGGAAGGGAGGAAGATGAATTCTGTGTTCCAAATCGTCTTCCTATAGGGATTTCTCGAGTGCTTCAGACTTTGGCTTGAATTTGGTGCTCGCCGCTTGTTGCCAGCCCTCTGTGACCCGAGGGATGCTCAGCGTGCTGGCAGGGCTGCAGCTGGTGGCATCATTGTCCTTTCAACAAAGGAGACCCAAAGCAGGGTTGGGTTTAGCTGCTGTTGTCTCGGGAGGGGCTCCCTAGTTCAGGAGGCTGGACATCTGATGGGTGATGGGCTTCAAAGCAGGAAATCTGAAGCCATTCTTGAGGCACCCAAGAGCTGAAAAAAAAAACCTGCCCTTTCACCATGGGATCAAGTCCAGCTGCCCCAAGCTGGAGAGTTGGCAGGAGAAACCAGGGGCTCAGTTTGGAGTCATGAAGGGAACGGAACCATTTCCCTGCCCTTTCCAGAGGTGGGAGCTCCCACATCCAACATCTTGGTCGGTCTCCTCTAGCCATGCTCGCAAAGTGGAAGAGCCTGGGCTGGTGTCAGTGCCTGGAGCTCTGGGGGAGTTTGAAGAAAGACGACTGGCTGCAGGACTGTAAGGCCCATTTGGGATTGTTTGGGCAGCAGTCAGAGAGATCCCTCTACCATTTCTAGACCAGTGTGGAAACATTGGGAATGAAGGAATGCGAGCTCAGATGCTGTGCCTGTCTGGAAAGAAACTGGTGGCCTGCTACTGAGGGACAGCACTGTTTGAAGTTGAGGGCCCAGAGGTGTCCTGTTTGTGGTGTGACACCTCTCCTGAAGACATATCAGACTGCGATGATCTGGGCCACTGGCTTCTTCATTTCATATGGAAGCCTGCCTGGATTTTTTTAAAACCCATTTAAGGACTGTTGTAAAATTCTTTTGTCATCTGGCAGAGAAGCAGTGGAAGGACAAAAGCAGCCACAATAAACCAGGAGCTGGTTAAATGGCAAAGGGATTGGAAGCCAAGAAGGGACCATCCTGCCAGGAGGACAATAGCACAAGGCTACATCAGTAGAGCACCAGCTATCAGATCCATCCCAGCGTGGAGCGTGACTCACCGTTCCTAAGGAAGCTATTTCCAACTGAGAAAATGGCTCTTGTATTTTATAAAGGCTCTTCCCAGCTTTGGTTGAGGAGAGAAAAGAAAAAGTGAAGGGCTACTTTTTCCTAGTTGAGGAGAATCAAACTTTCCCTCAAGTAGCTGAGCAAGGAAATCAGTGCCTTATGTGTTCCCGAGAATAATACAACCCAGTAGTTTGGGGGGAGAAGAGAAGTAAGAATAAAACAGCATTGCTTTTCCCAGTTCAGCACTCTGAATAATGAGCCTTGGAGGCGGAGGGAGAGCTCCCGGGAGAGGCGCCTGTGTACGGGAGATGGACACAACAGGTGGCTCACATGGGTCCCTATCTGAAGCTATCTCTCGCTAATTTTCTACATCACTGAGAGCACAGCACGGCACCATCAATCATAGTCAGCCTCCCCTCGGAAAGCCACCTCCTGCCTCGCTGTGCTGCTGTGTCTCCCTGTGCTCCTGCCCGTGCTGGGGACCCCAGGTGTGTCCTCCTGTGCTCCTGCCCATGCTGGAGACCCCAGGTGTGTCCCTCTGTGCTCCTGCCCATGCTGGAGACCCCAGGTATGTCCCTGTGCTCCAGGATCCCAGGTGTGTCCCCCTGTGCTCCTGTCCATGCTGGAGACCCCAGGTGTGTCCCCCTGTGCTCCTGTCTGTGCTGGGGACCCTAGGTGTGTCCCCCTGTGCTCCTGTCTGTGCTGGGGACCCCAAGTGTGTCCTCCTGTGCTCCTGCCCGTGCTGGGGACCCCAGGTGTGTCCTCCTGTGCTCCTGCCCATGCTGGAGACCCCAGGTGTGTCCCTCTGTGCTCCTGCCCATGCTGGAGACCCCAGGTATGTCCCTGTGCTCCAGGATCCCAGGTGTGTCCCCCTGTGCTCCTGTCCATGCTGGAGACCC
>VZRF01009088.1:69394-96791 GCA_013396875.1 Vireo altiloquus | reverse complement strand
TGCTGGGGACCCCAGGTGTGTCCCCCTGTGCTTCAGTATCCTAAGTGTCCCCCTGTGCTCCTGCCCATACTAGGAACTTCAGGTGTCCCCCTGTGCTCCAGGATCCCAGGTGTATCCTCCCGTGGTTCTGCCTCTGCTGGGGACCCCAGGTGTGTCCCCCTGTGCTCCTGCCCATACTAGGAACTTCAGGTGTCCCCCTGTGCTCCAGGATCCCAGGTGTATCCTCCCGTGGTTCTGCCTCTGCTGGGGACCCCAGGTGTGTCCCCCTGTGCTTCAGTATCCTAAGTGTCCCCCTGTGCTCCTGCCCATCCTGGGGACCCCAGGTGTCTCCCTGTGCTTCTGCCTATGCTGGAGATTCAAGGTGTCCCCCTGTGCTCCAGGATCCCAGGTGTGTCCCCCTGTGCTCCTGCCCATCCTGGGGACCCCAGGTGTCTCCCTGTGCTTCTGCCTCTGCAGGTGTCCCAGGCAGCAGCTCTGCAGGCACTGTCCCTCCCAGGGGGTTCTCCTCCATCGTGTTTGAGCCTGCTTGCGCTTCTGCCTTCCTCCTTGCTCCACCCCTGGCACCTGCTCCTTGCCAGCGCTTCATTTCCAGGTGTGTCTTCCCCTCCTGGAGTCAGAAAAGGCCAAATACTCCCTTTATCCCCAATGAGGAGAAGGTGTGGAGCTGCCTTACCCGGGATAAACCCACTGCATGCTGCTGGGGAAAGCCTGAGGGTGGGTTGGTGTTTGTCCTGCTCATCTGAGGATGGGGAGGTTGGGCTTTGCAGCTCCCCTGGAGCCATCAGGGCGCGTTCTGGGGTTTGCTTGGGGCCAGCTCCTTTGTCCCAGCTCTGGGCATGAAGCAGCTTTCATGCTGTGCTTGTGGTGCAGTGCAGCAGCTCTTGGTCCCTCACCTCTCTTTTTGTGAAGCGCCTGCTCCTTCCTGGCCTGGCTGTGTTTGCACCAGACCACTGCTTTGGCAGGAGCACTGGTGGTGGGTCTTCTCCTAGCCAGACACAGTCCTAGGCTGGCCAGAGGGCTGGTGGGACACAGATCTGTGCCTGTGGCTGTTTCTTCTACTGCAGCACAGACAGAGCTGGTAGGTTTGCTGCCCCTTGCTTCTTCATCTCTCTCACGTCCTAAATTGGGTGCTCCTCCTCCATTGTGGTGCCTCTTGGACCTACCAAAACCTGGCTGACTTGTTCTGGTATCATGACACAGAAGTGATTTGCAGCCCCGTTTCTGACTCTGTGGGCTCCAGCTCCGGCTAGGAAACCAAAGACCAAGCTGCTTTCTTGAGCACAGCCTTAGAGAGAAGCATTATCAAAAGAAACTTGCAATTGCCACCTCCCTCTGAGCCTCTTCAGTGGTTTCTGAGAGCATCCTTGACCTCTCTCTCAGGCATGGTTTCGTGCATGTGTCAGCCCTGCCCCAGTGTTGTGGAGCTGCTGCTGGCACCTCTAAGAGCTGCATTGTTTACTTCCCAAGTGCCTGCCCTTTCCGTAATGAGCTGTAATTCATCCTGGTTTGTACAGGGCTCAGAGATACCTGGAGCAAGGAGGGTGTGCCACTAAACCACCTTCTAGACTGCTCTCGGCATCGCTGATCTCCTGGAGATGGGAAACAGGGAGGACAAGGGGGGACCAGATGGGAATGGGAAATAATTGCCTTGCAGGGTAAAGGGGGCTGGCGGGGTTGGGAGCTGCTGGGAGCTGACACGCAGGTGCAGATGGATGGTTACAGCAGGCAGGGCGGAGGGATGAAAGATGCCTTTTTAAAGCATCTGCCTTCCTCTCTTCCTCTGCTTTATAACCTGTTTTTTATAGAGACTGCATGAGGAACACATTTTTTTTATTAGCAGCCTGGGAGTGGAGAGTAATAAAGATTAATTTTTTAAAATAATTCTTTGCATTATCTTTTAATTTCCTGTGGCAGGGTTTGACTTTTAAATCTGCAAATGGACTTAACTGCTAATGTGCTCATCAAAGGAGCTGTGGGACTTGGTGAAGGTGGGAGAGGCCCCACAGTGGACCCTGAAAGGCCAAAAGGAGCCATTCAGGTCCACAGCTGTACCTCCATCCCAGGAAACTTGGAGACATCCAATCCATACTGCAGCTCACGGTGCCCATTTTGCTTCCTTCCACTGCTGGCCATGAGGAAGGTCCTGTGAGGAGGAAGGAGGGAAGGCTGATGTCCCTGCTGTGCTACTGTGGGTGACAGGTCCTTGCTGGCCTGCCCTCAGCATGGTGTGTCCTGCTGGGCCCTGTGCTGAGCTGCAGGGTGCTGGGGGCTGTGCAGAGCAGCTCCAGGGCTCTGGCTGGCATTAGGTGACAGCACTGGGGAGTTGGGGGAGTGTTCAGGAGGGCATGAGGTGTCAGGGAGAAGTGACAACACTGGGGGGATTTGATAGGAAAGGCTCTCCCTGCCCTGCTGATCCACACCATCCTCCTCCACGAGCACAGAGCAGCTGATGCTCTGCTGGGCTTTAATCTGCTTGGGAGACTGGCTTGCACTGGAGCTGGAGAACCTTCCCTGCCTTGCATGAGCTCTCCCATGCCCTGTAGGTGTACCAGGGGGGCACTGGAGCTGAGCAGAAGTGATGCCTAGCATGCAGATGATGCTTTAGGTTTTCACTTTTCTATTTTTCCAAGCCTACAGTGCCCAGTGTAACTCTGCAGTTCCCTGGAGCTCGTTCAGTGCTGTTCTCTCATGCTCACACTGACATAACAAAGCCTCTCCAGCTCGCTCTCCAAGGACACCCAGACTCTCCTGGGCCCAAAAGTGAAAACCTTCATCTTGGGGAGAGGGGGACAAGCTTGGGGAAATTCCATCATTAGCTAATATTTTAATTGGCAAATTTATGCTGATATCAAAGTGTGAAGAACTCGTGACCTGTCATCCATTTTGGGATCCACTGAGGCAGGAGCCTCTAGATCCCCCAGGGTGTGACCTCTGAAGGCCTTTCAAATAAATAACTCCTTTATTCCCTTATTCCTGTCTAGCCTCTGTTTTCAGGTAGCCATTTAAGGCATCACAGAGACCCCAGCCCCGGCTTACTTTGACCACTGACCACCTTCTCAGAGCTCCTTCTTCATCAAACAGCCCTTTTTGGTTGAGTTTGCTCTGAATTTCTGATCTCTCTGTAGAGAATGTGGTGGAGGCAGAGAGCAGCCTTATGGAGAACCATCCAGTGTGGACAGCAGCATTGTGGCTCACCCAGGTATGAAAGCAGCTGTAGCTCCAGTGCCTGGTGTGGGCTTTGGGAAGGCAGAAGGGGAAGCCCAGTGAAGGGGGAAGCACAGCTGGAGTGTCAATTGAGCCCTGAGAAGGCTTTTAATTGGATTATATTGCTCCTGTGTTGGAACTGGGACCAGGATGAGGGGTTTGGAGATGCCTGGGGGTGGGGCAGAGCCAAGTCCTGCATGGGGAGCGCTGTGACCCAGACTGCTCCTGGCTCCCTCTGCCTGATGCCATCTGGAGCAGGCTCTGTGGGTGTCTGTGTGCCTTGGCAGCCCTGACAGCCAGCTCTGCTGACCCAGAGGGCTGTGCTCCCCCTCCTCCCAGTGCTTCTCTGCACGCTCGGAGCAGTGATGCGGGGTAGCTCCAGACTCAGTCTGGCCTCACTGCTGCTCCCAGAGCTGCCCTTGCTCCTGGGAAGAGGAGGAACTCACCTCAGAGCATCCCCAGGCTGCTCAGCCCGTGCCATTCACCTGTGTTTGTTGGCATTTCGCCGAGCAGAGCTGCCCCGGCCGAGGTTTGTGGGCGCAGCGCGGCGGATGTGGGAGGTCTGCTCTGGATCTGGGCGACTGCCTGGCTCCAGGAATCCTGCCTGCAGCAATCAGTGTGGTTTGGGTTCTGGTTTTGTACTTTGGCAGCAGGCTGAGCTCTCATCCTGCTGGCCAGGCTTCATCCAGCTGGATCCTCTGGTGTCCAAGGGGATGACAAAAAGCTTTGGTGCCTGTGGCTGCTGCATGTTTTGGGTGGGAAAACTCATCCTCAGCCTTTTCTTTGAATTCTCCATTTATCCAAGGCTTGGATAAAAAAAAAGGACCGTGCCCTCTGCCAGCAGAATGTGACAGAAGTGCTCCTGATCTCAGGAGGGAAACTGAGGCACAAAGAGGTGGCTCGATGCCCATACCACTGGCACCTCAGTCACACACCTCCATCCCTCTGTGTACATCTACCAGCCCCTACATCCCAACTTACTCCGAATAACCACAGCTCTGAGCTGTGCTTTTCAGCCAAAAGAAGCATCATTTGTTAAATTTTCCAGGTGTCAGGAGAACTGGGAGGGCAGTTCCTGCCTGTCAGTATCTGCCCAAGAGCAGAAGCCTCTCCTGTGGTGGTGGGTTCTTCTTCTTTTACCTTGTGAATTCACAGAGAGAAAAATGGAAATAAAAAAGCAGCAGGGAGAGAGCTGTTAAAAAGCTTAAAGCTGTCACAAGGCGTTGGTTAGTTTATGTGCAGTGAAGTATACAAACAAGTTTTCAGCTTGTTGGTTGGAGCCAAGGAGCGGGGTTATTTTTGTGTGGTAAATATGTTTTATAGGTCTTTTATGGGATTTTTTAAAATGCCTGTCCCAATAAATTATTTACCAGGGTAATAAAAGATCAAGGAAATTGTTTCAACCATATCGCTGAGCATCTAAATCCCAAACTTTTACTGGGCTGGAAGGACCCTCTGAATTCCTGTGTCCCTGTGAAAGATGGTCCAGGTGTGCTGTTTGTCTGTGGTGTCCTTCTGGCAGCCAGGTCCCCAGCCACCCTGACACTCTGTGTATATCCAGGAGGTCCCAGAGGCTTGGCACTGGCTTTCCACCCCCTCAGCATCTGCTCCTGGAGATGGATAGCATTTCCTTCCACCACTGGCTGCAAATCTCTTGATAGTCTCTGACTTTTTATTTAGGTTTCCGAGAGATCTCGGAAGCTTAATGGTCCTTGCTGGGATGAAGTGGGAGTTAGAAATCACTTGGAAAGCAGGGGGGGGAGCATAAAGAACATCAGTAACCCCTGTGGGATGAGCTGGAAGAGCAGCCATGCCATCCTGCAGGTAGCAGGGACCTCTTCCCACCCCAAGTGTCTGTGTTTGCTCCTCACCTGGCCCTGCACACGGGCAGGGCTGGGTTCTGCTGGCTTGGTCCCCATGGCAGACAAACCCAGAATAGCCTCCGCGCAGGAGAAATAAAAATTGATGGTGTTTCCACCACAAAGCCTACAAATACATCTTTTTTTGGGCATTAAAGTAGGCTTTAAGATGTCCAGTCACTCTCCCTCCCTGCTCCTCCCAAGAGGAAGGAGGGGGCTGGGGGTCCTATCAAAGGTCCCTCTTCAGGACAGGGCAAATCCTTTGGCTGCATCCCAGGCTTACTACAGAAAGTGGGATTAGGTGCAAGCCCCAGTAGGGTTTAAAAGACATCCAGATGTTAATGCACTGGCTTTTGTGAGGACTCTGGTCAGGAAAGATGCATCCCTGTGTGATAAGCTGGCCATAAATAAATTGAGTTGGGATTTTAGAAGTAATTTCTGATGCTTGAAAGAGATCCTTCTGGAGTGGCCTTCAAAAGGGCTGGTGGGTGGGAAGGGACAGCCACTGTTTCAAGATAGCTCTCAATATTCATGGGAAGCATTATTCATTCAGAGCCTTTCCAGAGGGGAGAGTCCTTGGGTATTGGGTGTGTTGAAGCGAGACTGGATTGATCTTTGTTTGTGCTGTCTTTGCCGTGTGCTAATCCCTCCCTTCAGGGCATCTGCTGTCCTCCACAGGGTCCAGAGAGGAATCCTCGTCTCCCCTGGTGCCCAATTTGGCTCCTGGGTTTGGTGGTGGTCCTGTCTCTCTCTGAGGTGGTGGAGAGTGGCCACAGCTGGACCCACATCAGAGGACAGGGGGCAATTTCCCTGGTGAGCCAACAGGGAGCACAGGGCTTTGTTTGGCTTCCTTCTAGTGCCTGGAGGCTACCTCAGATCCTACAGCGCTCCAAAATCATTCCTCTGCTGTTACAGGGCCCTGGGAAATCCACAGAGCTCTTTATCTTCCTTGATTGCTTCCCACGCCGCATTACAGTGGTGGCTCTTGGACTTCCCTTGGGCTTGTCCTACAGCTCGGGGCATGGCCATGTCTCCAGATGTGCTGGGATGGAAATCCTGGGTGGCTGCTGGATATCCTGATCTGCCCGGGTTTACTGTCATAAGCCTGGGTGAGGACAGGCAGTAAAAAGGAGGCTCCTTCCTCTCACGTGGGAATTGGGCCGGCAGGAACAGCCCCATAGCATCCATTCCCTGGGCTGGTGGCTGCCAAAGATTTGGGGTGTGTTGGCTGCACCCCAGAAGGTGCAGTGCTAGTGCCGACTTCTGCGAGCAGGCTAAACTGGGCCCAGGGCTCCAAGCCCATGAATCATTAAGGCTTTAGCCCGGGAAAGGTTTAAATCAGCTCTGTGTGTTGTAATGGGGAATGTTTGCTGGGACCAAGGCCCTGCAGTTTGGCTTTTAGGCCGGCAGCTGGGGAGCAGGTTTTGGAGCAGGCTTTGCATCACAGGGAGCAGAGGCTGGAACACTGTCTGATGTTGGGCTTTAAAGAAGAAAAAAGGACACATCTCCCCCCGTCCCTCTTATTAATTATAAACACGTCCTGCTAGTTTGGGAACGGATGCCATAAATTTAAATGAGGATTGAGCCGGCGCGGGGCAGATAGGAGAGACCCGGATGATGTGTCTAGGCCAGGCTTAGCATCTCCTCCTGCTCGCTCCAGACTGTGCAGCACGACTCCGCTGACTTCGGTGGCATTTCCTCCTGGCTCCCCTCCTCGTGATGGGAATTGGACTGCACGTAATTGAAAAGGATGGGGCGTCTGCCAGCAGACTGCCAGCCACATTCCCCTTGGCAGCTTGAGCTCGCTGGCCGAGGACAGGGGAGACAGGCTGGGGCAGACACCTGCGTCGGGGGGAGGTGATGGGCATCGCGGGGATCCCAAATCCATCTCCATCTGAAGCTCTCCGGAGGTGGCTTCCCGCTGTGAGAGGATTGCCCGTGCCCGGAGGGGGGCTGGTATCTCCAGCTGCTGGTGCGTGAGCAGTGATTTTCTCTCACTCGTGATCTCCCCTGCGATGGCAGCAGGACAGACATGTGAACGGCTGCTCCGCTGAGCAGCTTCCTGAACCGAGCACTTGAGCTTGAAAAGCATCCTCTGACCCGTCCTGCTGCTGCCGACCCCGGGCTTTGCACTGTGGCTGCCGGGTGGGGCCCGAGGGACTCTCCTTGGATAAAGCCTTCCAGGGAGCCAGCAGCTTCTCCCTCGGCTGCTGGGGTGCCTCTGCAGGGGTGATAGCCACGGCAGGCAGTCAGCTCTTTAGTGATTTCAGCTCTGGGTGATTTCAGCTCTTTGGCCCTGTTAGGCAGCCCCCTTAGCCGAGGAGGGACTCGTGTGGCTATTCCGCAGGAGGTAACTTTATTGCAAAGTACCCAGCGAAAGGAAGCCAGGGATGAGAAATCCCTGGAGTCTGGGGAGAATACAGGGGTTCTTATAGGGGTACAGAGGTTGGTGTGAGGGGGTACAAGCCAATGGGTTCCAAAAAATCTACATAATATCCCCCACAGAATTGTGGGCCTCTTTTTCCTCACCGTAATTAAAAAGTTTGCTTCTTACCTAGGGGTCTGGTCAGGGCTATTGTGCAATCCTCCTTATCTCTTCAGCAGGCAGAGCTGCAGTGGGTCTGCCAGATCCCACATTGCACCACCACATCTCCCTGCCCGAGCATCAGTCGAGAGCAGCCGAGGGAGGCGAGAGGCTCCTGGGGTTTGCATGGTCCTGAACACCAACAGGAGCTCATCACACGTGGCTGGTGCAGGGAACTCGGTGTAAGGCCAGCCATGAGAGGCGAGGGCATTGTAAAGCCAGAGCCTACAAAGATGAGGGAACAAAGCAGGAGCAGGATCTGCATTTCAAAGCGTGTCGTTTCTCTAGCACTGGAGCTGACGTGCTCCCGCTGCCGAGGCAGAGACCAAGCTGTTTGAACTGCGGGGTCGGGGAGCCTGGAAGCACCAGCTCCATGCTCAGGGCATGGTTAAAGGAAAGGTTCCTGACCCCACACTAATTGCACGGTGAGGTGATGCTGGCTGGGCACGGTGCTGCCTAACACAGCAGCTGAAGGTGTCTTGGAACTGTGCTTTGCTTTCAAGTGTATGTGAACACATACACTTGGCTGCTAAGGACAGAAGCATCCCTGCCACAGAGTCCTAGAATCACAGAATATCCGGAGTTGGAAGGGACCCATAAGGATCATTGAGTCCAACTCCTGGCCCTGCACAGGACAACCCGAGTGGGGGCTGGCCACACCAGCAATAGGAGATTCTCTCAGGGAAAGCCAGTTCCTGCCTCAAAAGCCTTTGGACCAGGCAGGAGAGACAGCCCTGCGAGCAGAAAGTGAAATAAAATCCAGTGGTGATGAAATTATTTGGTTTTGTATTCCAGTTACAGCAGGGATTGAGTCAGGCATGACAGCCAGAGCCTGGCCATGATTGCTGGACACGGCCTCCTTCACCACAAATGGCTTTTTTATTTTTAAAAAAGGGGGTTGGTTTTGGCTGTGAATTGTTTTTTTTCTGTTGGTATTTTCTGGAAGGGGAAATTCTAGAGAGTGGGTGGTTTTGGGCAGCATGGCAGCATTTTCATGTCTCTGTGCTAGCCAACTCTGTGGGAGATGGAGCATCTCCTCCACAGCACTGCTGGCTGCTGTCCTGCTCCTAGCTGCTTCCCATGGGGAACAGGGAGCACCAGCAAATCCCAGTTGCTGAGTGATTCCAGCCTGCCCTGCCTGGTTTTTGGCTGTGACAGACCCAGACCATCAAAGTCTCTAGGTGATGGGTGATCAGATCACCACATTCCTTGGTGGCCCTGCTGCTGTCCAGGCCCTCCAAGCCCAGACTGGGAGCAGGATCCTGACACTTGGCTTGTGTTGGAGCCTTGTGTGGACTCAGAGGCACTGGAAAAAGGAGCAGTTAGAGGGAAAGATGCTGCTTTTTGTTTCCACAAAATTAAA
Source organism: Vireo altiloquus (assembly GCA_013396875.1). Lineage (NCBI taxonomy): Eukaryota > Metazoa > Chordata > Aves > Passeriformes > Vireonidae > Vireo > Vireo altiloquus. The sequence continues at coordinate 87,781 of VZRF01009088.1, read as the reverse complement.
TAGAGCAAAGTAGAGGCGGAATGTAGCAAGTAAGGCAGTTTGGTGTGTTCCCCCTTCACCAAACTGAGCAGGGAACAAGGTAGTTTTATGGATAAAATTGTTCTCTGTGTGTCCAGGTCAGGCACCTCTCTGGGTCACCACTGTGATGCCTTAAATGGCTACCCAGAAACAGAGACTAGACAGGAATAAGGGAATAAAGGAGGGATTTATTTGAAAGGCCTTCAAAGGTCACACCCTGGGGGTCCAGAGGGTCCTGCCTCAGTGGATCCCAAGATGGACAATGACAGGTCACGAGTTCTTCACACTTTTAATGGTTTGGTTCATTTGCATATCATGATAAATTTGCCAATTAAAACTTNGGGCGAAAATAAAAAAAAAAACAAAAAGAAAGAAGAAAAATGCCATCTGTGCCACTCAAGCCCCCTCAGTTCACCTGGGCTGTGGTCCAGAAAAGCACTTGGGTGTTCTCTGGGCAGCAGTGTGCACTCAGCAGGGCCTGGCCTTGGAGTTTGGGAGCCAGGGAGCCCCTGCCTCTCAGCACCCTCATGAGATGCTCACCAAAGTAACCCCTCTTGGCCCTTCCTGATCCAGTTGTGGCTGAGCCCGGGCTGGGAAGTTCCTGCATTTCGCTGTACTTTACATGCACCTGTGGGAAGTGGAGCCCTTCCTGGAAATGAGGACTCATTCCTTCCTGCTGGGCTGGCTGGAGGCTGGCAGGGTATCAGGCAGGACAGCTTTTCTCAGACAAACAGGAACTTTGGGGGTCTCTGGGATGTTACAGCAAAGTCCTTTGGTCACAGGTCTGGCCTTGGGTCAGTCTCACTTTCAAGGTTGCATCTGGACAGTTTTGTTTCTGGACTCGTGGAGACTTCAAGTGCAGTTGCCAACACTGGTGTGTCTGTGGGACTTGCAGGAGGCTTTCCTGGGAGCAGCAGATCCCTTTCTTGGGGTTCCTCTCCATGTCAGCAGGAGGGTGGGATAGGCTTCTCCCGTGGCTCACTGAACTCATCCAGAGAACAGAAGGATGACAAGCAGCTGGGAACAGAGCTGGATCCAGCAAGGTTGCCACCATGGTAACGAGTGACAGGACAAAAGGAGATGTCCTCAAGTTGCTTCAGGGAAGGTTTAGCTTGGATATTGGAAAAAGATTTTTTCACTGAAGGAGCGGTTGAGCTCTGGAACAGCAATGTGGTGAGTCACCGATCTTGGGAGTGTTCAAAAAATGGGTGATGGGCACTGGGTGGGCTTGGCAGTGCTGGGTTAACAGTTGGATTCCATGGTCTTAAAGGTCTTTCCCAACATTAATGACGACTCTGTGGTTGCCAGGCTGCCCTGGTCTGCTGAGGATCACTGTGGGGACATAGTGGATCCCCCCCTGTGCCAGCTACCACACCACCAGCAACCACTTGTGCACTTGCTGTTCCACAAACCTTGGCCAAGTCGTTAACGGAGGAAGGAAATAAAAAAGCAAGGGCTCCAAATGGATCCCAGAGGGATTCCCTGTAGCAATTAGCTTTATACGTGAAAACATATTTCCAGTCTTTACTGCCTGCTCTCTGTGTTTGAAATAATTTTCTACCCAATAAACCTTAGTAGCCCCCAAACATAATTTTAGTGGTGCATTAATTAACAACAAGGTGACCCAGTGGTTCAAAGCTGAGCAAAACCTGATGCATCTCAAGTCAGTAAGGCAGCATTTCCAAGGAGCTCTCCAGGGCAGCATGTGGAAACAGGAGCTTTATATAGGATATTACCTAAGGCCTGGCTACCCCCAGGGCAGTCTGTGCTCTCAGGTGCTGACAGGCACCTTCTGCTTTGGATAATCATGCAGGAATCTGAGACTTGCAAAGCTCTCTTCTGTTTTTCAGTCCTTCATAAACAATAATTTTGGATATCTGTTAGGCTTAGGAAGGTCTCAAGACCTGAATAAAACCCTCACTTCCTGTGGCTGGGGGTTTCAGGGCTTGGCCATGTGCAGTAGATCCCTTGAGCTGTCGTGCAGCCACCTGATGCCTTAAATGGCTACCTAGAAACAGAGATTAGACAGGAATAAAGGAATAAAGGAGGGATTGATTTGAAAGGCCTTCAGGTGCACACTCTGGGCTCCAGAGGGTCCTGCCTCAGTGCATCCCAAAATGGATGACAGGTCCTGAGTTCTTCACACTTTGATATCAGCATAAATTCACCATCTAGAACCCAGCCAGTGATGTGATTTTCCCCAAGCTTACCCCCTCTCCCCAAGATGAAGGTTTACAGTTCTTGTTCTGGGTGTCCTTGGAGAGCAAGTTACAGAGGTTTGTTATGTCTATCTTAGCACAGAGAACAGCACTTAACAAGCTACAGAAAACTTCAGAGCTGCACTAGCAGTACAGGATTTGAAACAATATAAAAGTTAAAACCTAAGGCATCACACCCTGTGATTTCCATCCCTGTGGATGCAGGAACCAGCAGGACCAGCTGAAAATCCCTGGTGGCTCCTTACCCACTGCTCCCCTGGCAGTAATTCACACTGGAGGGAAGCACGAGGCTTGAGGTGCCTGCTTGCTTCTGGGGGTCCAAGCCATCAAGTCAGAGCTGGTGAAGGCTCCTGGGCTGGAGAAGGCATCAGGTGGAGAGGGCACATGGATTCACCACACCGTATGGAGCTAGTGTGATGCCTCAAGTGTCCACCTAAAAACAGAGACTAATTAGGAACAAGGGAATAAAGGCAGGTATTTATTTGAAGGGCCTTCAAATGTCCACCCTGGGCAGGCCAGAGGCTCCTGCCAAGATGGACCCCAGGTCACAAGTTCTTCACACTTTTATAAGTTTGGTTCATTTGCATTCCAGGGTTAATTCCACAATTAAAGCTTCAATTAATGATGTAACTTCCCCAAGTTTACCCCCCTTCTTAAGATGTTCATTTACACATTTTGGGGCCTGGGACAATCTGGGTGTCCTTGGAGAGCAGGCCTGGAGAGGTTTGTTATGTCTAACCAGCATGAGAGAGCAGAAGTTAACAGGCCACAAGAAACTTCAGAGTTACACACCAGGCAGGACAGGATTTGAAAAATATAAAATTAAAACCCAAGGCATCAGGTGCACCTAGAGCTGGGCTCCTGTGAGCCCAGTTAACCCAGTCCCAGGTCCCTCTGGGATCTGTTCCCATCCAGAGAGAGGGTGAAGAAGGAGGATCACCTAAAAGTAGGATCTGCAGGAGCTTGCTGTGCGCTGGTGGAGAGCGATGTGGTGCCTCCAGGAGGTTTCAGCTGTCTGGTGGGGACATGACACAGCCCAGGACCAAGGGGCTGGGGACCCTGCTGGCTGCCACCATCCTGGAGGTAACCAGAGCAAGGATCCAGTGCCACCGGGTCTCTGAGCATGTAATCTCCTGCTTAACAGGGGATGGGAGGGAGCATTACAGGCTGCTGGCGTGATCGGGGCTTGCAGCTGTCACGGGCTCATCCTGCTTTATCTGTTGCATGTGAAATATCCCACGTAAAGATAGGCAAAGCTGCAAAGCTATTGTAATCCTTCCTAAAGCCAGCCGGCCCTTCCCTGCAAATATTACATTAGATATGCTTATTAAACTCACTCAGCTGAAGTTTTACTTCCAGCCGGGGGTGATAGTCTCGAAATGCCAGTTAGGGTGATAATTACATCACGTTGTCCTTCATCCAGGTTTTGGGTGGTAATTGCTCACACCTGCTGCCAGCTATTGGAATGGTGGTGGGTGTGGTGTGGTGGGTGGTGGGGTTCCAGGGTGAGGGTGCCAGGTTGGTCAGGGAGGCCATGTGAGATTCAGGGCTGCTCTCTGGGGTTGGGTGATGGGTGGGAGGTTCCCTGTCCTGCCCTTGCACATCAGGGTTGTCCCCACGCCTTGGAGGTCAAAACAGTGCCATTTAGTGCCTTCATAAAATGCCTTGAGTTCTACTGGAAAGCAGAGTGATGAACTTCATGATCAGAGGAGGGGAAATGGAAGGGAAGGCTTTGACAAGAGGCTGTTGTGGCTCTTACTATGCATGGTGCTGTTGGACCCGGGTCGCTCTGGTTTGACCAGTCTGTGTGAAGCAGCTCCTTAGAGGTAAGAGAGCCATGGATGTCACTTTGCTCCTGGCTTCCCCACCCAAATGGAAGGTTGGATTAACTTCAGTTTATTTCTATGAATCTTACATGGAACTCATTCCCACCAATTCCACGTAAACATTTGGGAAGTAAGAAACTGCAGTTTGAAATTTAGCAGACTTGCAATAGGTGGTTATTTTGTGATCTAAGTGGACTCTGTTTATCCTGCAGTCAGCTGTAACCCTGCTGCCTGTCACTCATCCTGCCTGCTCTGCCACAGCCCTGCTGAGATGACCTGTTTCTGGGTACACCCTGGGAACCCAGAGTGCATTCCCTGCTGGGTTCAGAGTGGATTTAGCAGACATGAAATTCTCCCCTCGCTTTGCTGGTGTCGGATAAGAGCAGAACACAACCTGACATCCTGGCCCAATGGGATTTGGGAGGCTCGAGATTCCCAAGATTTGTTGGGGTGTCTCCCTGGGCTGCAGTGGTCCTTTACTTCCAGGGGAGAAATCGGATTTTGCACGACATGGGATTGCTCTCGGTGACTGTGCCAGTCCCAGCTGGAGCAGGAGGATCCTCTCCCTGCTTTGGCCTAGGGGGATACCAGGGAGTCTGCTGGGCTGCCAGGTAGCTTGGAGAGGGATCTGGGAAGGACAACAAGCCAGGAGGGCTTATGGCTGTGGGAAGAGGAAGCACTTCATTCCTGTACTTGGCACTGCTGAGGCACCTCAAATCCTGTGTTCAGTTTTGGGCCCCTTGCCACCAGAAGGATTCTGAGGTGCTGGAACGCGTTCAGAGGAGGGCAACAGAGCCAGACAACTGGAGCACAATTCTTGTGGCTGAGGGAGCTGGGTGTGGTTATCCAGGAGAAAAGGAGGCTCTGGAAGCACCATGAACTGCACATTGTGAAAGGAATCACAGAGGTAGTTACAGAGGTAAACAGAGGGGCATGGTGTGACCCTGGGCTCCAGCATGGGGCATCCCATCCTCTGCCTTCCCACTCCTCTGAACCTCCACAACACAAGCTCCTGGCAGACCTCTGCCATCACTCACGGGTGGGGAGTGATCTGGGTTAGCATGACACTGATGTAAATTTAAAGCCTTCTTTTGCTCTCTCTGCTAGCAGCCCTGTATTTTCAGGAAGAAAGAGAATGGGAAACAACTTTTTTAATGAAGTCGAGCATTTAAATTCTCTTTATACTTAGTCCTATCTGGAGCTCTTTACCCAAATGAAGCAGAAAGCATTTACAGCTGTATTTTCCATCATGCCAACCAAGGAATATATTCATTTGCAGTAACATGGCACTCAATGAAGTGGAAAATAAGCTCCCAAAATTGAGCTATGAAACGGTTTCAATGAGTAGGAAAAGCCCGCTTGGATTCCACTGACCAGTCGCTTCGGTTATGATAAAAATTAATTTGATCCAACACCTGAGCCGTGGCAGAGGTGAGGTTGGTCCTGAGAGCGCTCTGCCCGGGGCTGGGTTTGGAGCTGGCTCCTCTGCCTTAGCTCCCACCTCTCCTGCCCATGGAGACCTCTCCGAGGCCCTGGTGCCTCTGGGGGACGGCCACGGGTGGCCCACGGACGCGCGGCAGCCAACGTCCCGCGTGTCCTCCTCCCCACAGCTGCGGGAGGGGACAACGCCAGCACCTGGCAGGGCTGGCCCCTGGCTGGTGGCCACACTGCTGCCCGTGCCCACCGAGCACAGCCTGGGCATGTGGCAGCTCTGAGCAGAGATGGGAAGGGTTCCTGCTCGCCGTCGCCGCAGCCCGCGCGGGACGTGAGCGGAGCGTTAAGCAGGGAGCGGCCTCACGCCAGCGGAGGGGCTGCTAATTGCTTGTGATGTCTAGTCCAACTCCATCGGCACGAGCAACAATTGCTGCTGGAAATGCAATTAATAATTAAGCACTCGATGCTGGCAGGTGTCAGCGGGAATCCGCAGGGCCTGGCGTCCCGCGCCTCACCGCCTCGCTCTGCCTGCATCCATACTGGCTAGGATGCGGATCCGTGCCTCGAGGAAAGAGCTGGCTGGTGGAATTTCCCCAGCGTGGATGAGGACTGCCTGCTGTTGGGCAGCAGGATGGGGACCCAAGGCTGCCTGCCCAGCTGGTGAGACCCGTGTGTAGTCCAGTTGTCATTGCAGGGATGCTTCCCAGCTCCATCCATCATCACTGAGGATGTTCTGTGGGCGTTTTCTGGTTTTGCTATACAGACAGAGTGATTTTGGGTGGAAGGAGGTGACTGGCAGCACTTCTCTGTGGTGTTGGAGGCTGGGAGCATATCCCCAGAGCTGGCACAGGTGGATGATGCTGCCCTGTCCCAGCCACGGAGGCAGCCAGGGAGGATGGTGAGCAGCAGAGACATCTTAGTCCTGGCTGGAAGGAGCAGCACCCTGATGCCTTAGGTTTTCACTTTTATATTTTTCCAACCCTGCAGTGCCCAGTGTAACTCTGCAGTTCCCTGGAGCTCGTTCAGTGCTGTTCTCTCATGCTCACACTGACATAACAAAGCCTCTCCAGCTCGCTCTCCAAGGACACCCAGACCCTCCTGGGCCCAACAACTGCAAACCTTCATCTTGGGGAGAGGGGGGCAAGCTTGGGCAAATTCCATCCTTGCCTGGCTTCTGCTTGGGCAATTGATGCTGATATCAAAGTGTGAAGAACTCGTGAGCTGTCATTGTCCATTTTGGGATGCACTGAGGCAGGAGCCTCTGGAGCCCAGAGTGTGACCTCTGAAGGCCTTTCCAATAAATCCCTCCTTTATTCCCTTATTCTCAGTTTCTAGGTAGCCATTTAAGGCATCAGCCCGGATGGATTGAAATGCCCTGCTGAGATGCTGCCCTGGCTCAGTGCAGCCGCAGGACCTCCTGTGTCCCTGCTCAGAGGCTCCACCAGCATCGCTGTCGCTCGCAGCGTTGGCTGCTGCTTGTGATGACTTACAGCCTCCTTCAAGCTGGCTTTTATTTTTAATTACATTTTGCCTCTGAAGATGGGCTGCTTTGCTGGTTCATTATTTTCCTCCACNCCTCCCCTTTTTTTTTTTTTTTTTTTTTTTGCTTTTTTCCCCCTCCTTTTTCCTTTTAAAGCCCAACTGACTTTAGCCTCCCTGAGAAATAGCTTCACCCTTTAGGAAAGCACAGAGCCTTTTCCCTGAGTAGGAAATTGTTGATTTGCTACCACAGGGCTGAGTGATGGTGATTCCCTTATTAAACTGCACTTAGAGGCAGCGACTGTCAGGCAGGGATGGAGAGCTTCTCCGATAAGTTGGAGCTATTCATTATTAAATTATCTTCATTCACTCGAACATCTCATTTTCATTGAATTAGATGAAAAGTGCTCAGAGGAGGCTGCTGCAGCAGCTTGGAGGCTGCCAGGAGCAGCGTGCCAATGTCACCGCCGGCCTTTCCTCCCGTGCCAGCCACTTCTGTCCCTTTCCCACAGATGGACAGACCTCAGGGCTGCTGTAAATCTCTTGGCGTTGCACCTGCTGATGGCCTGACCATGGATTCACCAGCTTTGAGAACTGGAGCTGGTGGGGATTGACTCCAGCAGGGAATAAGGATGTGAGGTCCCAGGTGTCTGCCAGCTTGGCAGCAGTGACCAAGGTGGGTGTCCCCAGGGACTGGGGGCTGGCATGACCTCTCAGGAGGGCCTGTCCCAGTGTTTTGAAGGCTGTGTGTTTTGCTGGGGGGCTGTAGATGGGTTTGGCTGAGTTATCCAGGGCTTTACTCCTGCTCCTGCTGCCCCCTCCTCTCCTCAGGGACACCACGGGCAGTGTGGGGCCGGCTCCAGCCCTGGATGGCAGATGAGCTGGTTTGTGTCTCGGTGCTTGTTTTTGTGGGAGGATGCCATCTGGCTGCCTGATCTCTCTGCTTTCACCTTGGCAGGAGCCCCTGGCACCCAGCCCCATGGCTCGGCACCGACCCAGGGTTTGCTGGCTGGGCCTGGCCTGCCAGCCCGCGGCTCTTCGAGGGCCTTTGTGGGGTCTGAGCTTTTTCTGGGGTCTGGTCTTTTTTAAGGCTGCCCCCTAGGAAGGGGTGGCTTCTGTCTCAAGGCAAAAGACCTCAGACATGGCACAGGGTGCCCAGGTGTTACTCATCTCTGTCCCAGCCGTGTGTCAAGTTGCATCTCTCCCTAGGAGAGCTCAGAAGGACATCTGGCCGCTGTTCAGTCCCACACACCTTGGGAGCAGGCAGCATCCCCCTCTCCTGGGACAGCCCACAACCTCACCGGGTTGAAAACAAGTGAAAACCCCTTTGCTTGGCTGCCCTGGGCGCCGTGGGGTCCTTCTCACCTCCTCCCCACCACTACCATCTTCCTCCTGGCAAGGAACCGCTGGCCCCTTGGAGCAGCTCCGCAGCAACTGTTGCTTTTCCTCGCCAGTGAATCTCGCCCGAAGAAGCCTCTTTGATCAATGCACTTGGATTTCAGCCTTCAGCCTTGATCAAGGCAGGAGGAGGGATGGGAGAGAGCGAGTACTCGCAGGCTCTTTGGGGACGGCCTGGGAAGCGAAGCTGCTTCTCCAAGAAAAGCCTTGCTTCAAAGTAAGAGGCGTTGCTGCCAGAATAAGAGTGAAGCAGGCGGGCAGGGGAGGGGGAGGAGGGAGGCTGCTGGGTGCCCAGAACTCCAGCTGGGATGGGGCAGGCGTGAGTCCAGCAAGGAGTGGTGGTGATGGCATTGCTGCGAGGCTGCAGCAGCTTCTGGGAGAGGGTAGGAAACCCTCTGAGGTGCAGTGGGGAGGGGGAATCTACACCTCCCCCTGTGCTTAATTCTGCACCAAACCTGCTTTTCTGCGCTCATTAGCTTTTTCAGCTCTCCAAACTTCCCCAGCCCGAGGGACCTGGCATTGAGAAAGTTTTTAGAGCTGAAAAGGAGCTGTACTTTCTTCTCTGGGTCAGTGGTTTCCTCCCAGTCTTTAACTGGTGGGGATGGTGCTGCATCCTAAGGACGGCTCTGGGACAAGAGCAGGGGGGGCAAAGCATCCCTTCCTTGCCAGCATGGTCTGGCTGTTTCAGCTGTCTTTGTGTTGTGTGAAGGGATGCATAAGGCACTGCTCGAGGTTTGATCAGATCAGAGCTTCTGCTTAATGGTAATTAATGGCCAGGAGGAGACCTCCTGGGGCTTTCCGGCTTTGTTTCCCCCATCAGTGCCAGGGAATTCTGTGTCAGCAGCTCTGGAAGGCATGGGCCATTCCTTTGAGGGTTGCTTTACCTGGGAGAGGAGCAAGAACCGAACAGAGATGCAAAACCTGGAGGTGCCCATGAGCAGAGAAAAGCTCTGGCCAGAAACCACCCTCTGGCACCGACCTACTCTAGCAATCCTCCTCCTCCTCTCTCCTGCTCCCACTCCCTCTCTGCTGCTGCCACCTTCCTCAGGTGCTCACACATGTACCTCTGGCTTTCCCTTTCGGCTACAGATGGCAGGCAGGAAAACCAGCCAGCCAGATGTGTTTTTCATAGCTCCCAAGCCAGGCATAACTAAACATTTACATTTATTACCAATTAGAGGGGAAACAGACTGTAGTTTTATGTACTGTATGTGTCTGGATAGGTTTCAGTTTGTGACCTCACTACACCCCACCCCCAGCAATTAAATCTCTCTTGGCTGGGGCATTCGGATCCCATCCCAGCATCCCATCACCTCTGGGATGATGTGGATTCCACCCCTTTGTAAGAAAGCCCGTGCGGGGTGGGGTTGCTCCTGGCTGATGTTGTGCATCCCTAGGGATGCCCCGGAGGCATTTCCATGGTGGAATCCGTATCCATTAAGTGCACGCCTGGATGTGACCACAGAGCAGCTGTCAATGGGTGGCTCAGGAGTGTGTGGAGCCCGCAGCTCCCGAGCCAACATCCCAGCGGCTCTTTAATGATGTGTGAGCCAACAGCAAAACACAAATAAATCCATAACCTGACGCTGAGCCTTGCTGAGGGCCCGAGAAGGAAGCAGGGGGATGAATGTGCATGGTGGTAGTCATGTCCCAGCCTTTACCAGAAGGGTCTCTGAGGGACTGATGTCCTAACAAAGGCCAGGTCCTGGCTGGCAGAGGTCCAGCCCCAAGGTGGTCACGGTGCCACTGCAATGTGCCAGGCCAGCACCTGAACCCGGGCTGTTTGAGGGGCTCAGGATGGGCTCTGCATGTGCCCATCAGGCCTTGGGCAGGCCGATGGATGCCCATTCAGGTGGAAGTGAGGACTTACTGGTTCTATGGGGATACTGGCTTTGCTGTACTGGGTCAACCCCTCTTGATTCTGCCTCTGAGCAATGGTTAAGCTGCAAAGGAAGGCATCTCCATCTCCTCCTCCGTGTCACCATCCTCTCGGCAAGAGAGGGAGGAGAAATGTGGACAACAGTGTTCTTTAAACCAGGTTGTCCCACATCCACCCTGGATCTGGGATTGTGCTCCCCAGTGCCACCCCACAGCCCCACAATTGGGATGCAGGATGCTGCAGGCACTGACCCTGCTCAGCCTTCCCTTCCTCCCTGCTGCCAGCAGGTCCCACAGCCACCTATTCATGCAGCAACACCCCAATTCCTGCCTTGCTCCCAATTTTTTTCCCCACAGAGTGCCTGGAACCCTTTGGCAATCGTGTCCAGAGCTCACCTCTGGCTGTGCCTCCTGGATCCCTGTGCCCACCTCTGCTGTTGCTCAGGCAACAACCTCTGGGTTGGATGCAGGGTTGTATTTCCCTCCTCTTCCCAGGATGCTGCTGCTGGGGAAGCAGCCCAGACACAGAGGGAAAGCCACAGGCGATGCCATGCAGGAGTTGTGTGCAAGCCTCTGGGAATGCCGGCAGGAATTGCTCCGTCACGGGGAGCTGCAGAAGTGCAATATTTTATTAGAAGCCCATTAAACTGTTCAAACAGGTGATTAGGAGAGGGGGGGATGATGCAAATGGAAGCAAGGTGGGGGTGGATTTCCACCTGAGCAGGGAGGGCTGTGGGGTGGATTTTCACCCGAGCAGGGAGAGCCGTGGCTGGAGGGCTGAGGTCAGCTCTGCAAGGCTGAGATAAGGAATGGATAAAGCTGAGAGGCTTGAAGGGGGTGGAATTAAGGGCTGCAGTATTTTAGCAGAGCTGTTGGAGAGTGGAAAGGACCAGCCCTGGGGTGGAAGTGGTCCACCTCAACCCGTGAAGGACCCTGTGGATGTGCCTATCCCATGGAGAGCAGCATCCTGCCCCCACTGGGGTGGGAAGCACCAGGTACAGGCTGGATCAAGGGTGTTACAAACCTTGGCCACCAACTTCTGGGTCTCTCTAGGAAGGAGCCAACACAGGGAGGAGGCATGTGGGGAATCTTTGTCCAGCAAGGGCAGGAGAGGAGCAAGGTGGGAGTTGCAGGATCTACTGCTCCCTAAATGGATTTGTCCCGTTATCCTGCTGATCAGCCAAAGCAGGAGACAGTTTAACTGGAGAGTTGGATTTAAGATTGAAAAATAATGCTTTATGTTTTTCCTCCTCTTCTGTAACTGTGTTGGAGTGTGACAGGGTAGGAGCTCTTGGCAGCTGGGATGTTAAATGTTTTTCCACATGATCTCTTGATTATTAATGGATTTTAGCACTTGACAAAGTAGAAATTAGGAGATAAAAGCTATTAGAAACTAATTTGGGTAATCACTGATTCTGTTCCCCCGGGAGCCTTTCTGAGAGCATTGCTCCCAACACCACTGCCAAGGCTCAGGAGAGAAGGAATCTCTTTTCAACGGTTTTGTGGGCTTTGGAGGAGCCCCCTGATTTATGGCCAATGAGGAGATGACTTGAATGGAGCAGGCCCGATCTGAACAACACCCTTCTCCCAGCAGCCTCCTGGGATTTATAGGATTTCACATCCCTGGACACTATTTGGGGTGGTTTATGTGCCACATTCTTTTACTGTTATGTCGGTGAAACAACCACAGAAACTAGTTTGGGAAAACAAGGTGGGAGATAAATTCTCGGTGGCGTGGGCTCTGCCAGCGATAAAATGGGCTACAGGTGGGGAAACAGGCCCCTGAGACCTTTTATTTCCTTCAATTCCCATCTTTCTGAGTGGATCGATACCATGGGGGCAAGGAAAGGGTGAGGAACCATTGCAGGGAAAAGCTGGAGGGTGTAACCAATGTAGCAACCACTGCTGATTTTGAGGCAGATTGGCCAGGAGGGTTTGTGTGTCCCAGGAGGGTTTGTGTACAGAGAAGGGGATGCCTGTCGGCTGGGAGAGCACTTTTAAAAACAATTTGACTGATTTTTCCCCTCCTTTCTTTCCATCCGATCAGCCTCCACTCCTGGCATATGCAGCAGGAGCAAAATCTTGCAGATCTGTATGGGATTTTATTCCACCCTACAGGAAAATCCCTCCAAATCCCACCCCATCATCCCACCAAAATGCGACCACCTTGGTCCAGGAGCAGGGCCCAGAGCTGTCCTGGGGGCAGCTCTGATGCTCAGGGTTCCAGGGGAGCTCCGTGCCGGGCAGGGTCAGGGCGCAGTGGATGAGGTAAGCCCTGCGTCCCTGGCTCCAGCAAGGCTGATTTACACCCCTGTGGTGGCACCTCAGGGCAGGGCACACACATCTAATGGATGGGGATACTGCTGCTGGCAGCAGCAGCTCCCAGCCGTGAGCTCAGGGAGGAGAGAGCAATTTGCCATCGTCATCCCTGGTCCTCTGCAAATTTTTCCACTTGCAGAATGGGGTGCTGCGAAGAGACTTTGTTTGATGGTGTCTAAAGAGGTCTCCAGGTTCTCCTTAAGAGCTGGGAGCAGCTGAGGGAACTCAAGGAGGCCAAGGGCTGGTGCAGGCAGTGGGGTTGGGTGGGAGGTTATGCTTTTCCATCTTTGCTGAAGAAGGAGTTGGTGGGGAGGGAAGAAGGGAGCTGAGGAACTGGGACTGGGGCTTCCTGAGGTCCCCAGCATCTGGAGTCATCCCAGGTGCTCACTGAGCTCCTAGTGGGGACACGGGAGGGTGGCTGGGACATCTCCTGCCTGCCTGGGCTTGCAAAAACCTCCCTCTTTGATGCTCTGCGCCGATTCCCCTGCCTCCTCCAGAGATTGTGGCAGGAGGCTGAGGAGGAGGAAGAGGGAGGGAGAGGCTGAGGTCTCAACCATTTCAAGAGGTCATTAATTTTCCCCTCATGCTCCTTAAGAAGTGGCCATTTACCACAGGCCCTGTAAATCCTCTCCTGAGAGAAAACACCAGGGAGCACAGCACGGGGGGATGAGAGCCCTCGATGGCTTTGAAAGAGATGGCAGAGAGGAAAAACAGCCCACCACTGGCGAAGGGAGAAAATAACCTGAAAGAGAGAGAAGCTGAAAATGTGCTGAAGCAGCTGATGACAGCCCAAACAGCAGGAGAAGGCTCCTGCCTGCCAATTAACGAGGTTCTGGTGCTAATTTGCCACCTTGACTGCACTTCCGAGCTTGTCAGGGGAAGGGGGAGGAAAAACAAAAAGATGAGGCTAAAAAAGAGCTGGCGAGGTCTTGGGTTGCCTCTTGGCTATGCAGATGTCGCTGGGCTTCAGAGAGGCAGGGGAAGCAAGGGGGGCTGGTGGCAAACCCCACCAAGCCACAGGCCTGGTGTGCAGAGAGAACAGAGAAGTTTCCATGGGCTTGTGTCGGCAGAGCAGCTCCAGGCCATGGTGCTGCCCCACTTAGGGGATGCCCATTTCCTGAGGATCACATCCCACCATCTGCTGGGTTAGCTGGGAGAGTGAGAGGTGATCCCACGTGTGCCCAGGAGCATCTCTGGTACCTGTGGTGAAACCGAGTCACCAGGAAGGAGCCAGAGCAGCCCTGTGCTGGGGCACAGAGGGCCACAGGCAGTTTGGCATCTGCCTCCCCCAGAAATGCTGTGAGACCCAGAGCAGATCTGCTGGCAGCTGCCTGGTGGCTCCCTGTGGCTAACGGAGCAGGAGAAGCCCTGGGCGAAATGCTCAGCGTGAAGCTTCCTGCCAAGCCAAACGTTTGATTCCTGCTTCTCGCCCATACCAAACTCAGAGACCACGGGGACGGATTAAAAGCAACATCTGCACCAGTGTGCTGTTTGCATGCAAAGCCAAAGAGCTTCTGCCAGGCAAGCATGTCACCTGGAACCCTCCCAGCCCTCCCTCCTCCCCTGGGATGTTTTCATCGCTGTGCATCCACATTCTTCTCCCAGGCTGACACAGCATTAGCTGGGAGCCACAAGGGGTAAACTGAGGCAGGCAAGAGTGCAGACTTAGCCTCATAGCCTCTCTCCATCCTGGCTCTTGAGGGAAGAAGTGTCCATGCTGCTTGGGCCCAGCCTGGTGGGGAGGTGCCCTTGGCCAGGAGGCTGAAGGCAGCACCTGATGGCACACAGGACTGGGGGCTCAGCCAGGGCTGCAGAAAAGGGCTGCAGGCAGGAGGGGGAAAAGGGTGTAGGTGGAGCTGTGAGCTGTTTGCTCAGGGGTTGCCCATCACTGGCTGTCTCAGCATTGGAGATGGAGGCAGGACAAGCCCCAGCCTGGGGGCCGTGAGCTATCTCTGCCCCAGGAGAGCTGTGCAGATAACCCCATCCTACTGCCTGGGCTGGGGGTGACACATCCTGGCCTTTCCCTGGCCTCCCTTTCCCTGGCAGAGCTGCTGGACAAAAGTGTCTGGAGGGAACCAGAGTGTCTGCAATCAATAAGTGAGGAGCTCAGCTCGTTATTTAAAGGCCATTTTCTGGCTTTCATACCACAGAGAATCTCGTATAAACACAGAGCCTAGAAAAGGACAACCCCAAACACACCAGTTTTTAAAACCTCGTGGGTTTGATGCTGAATTCCTCGTGTGGGGTGGCACGCTGGCTGTTTCCATCCTGAGCCCAGATCCTGCTGGTGCTTCAGCCAGCCCTGCTGCCATTGGCACAGTTCTGTGCAGGGAGAAGCACTCCCAGGTAATCAAATGCTGACCTCCAGTTATTAACCTCATCCTTTTAATCACCTCCACTGAGCGCCTTAATTGCTGAACAGGGACGGGAGGACCTGGCTGCTTCCACCTGGGATTCCCAGGCAGCCTGGCAGTCCCCTCCCAGGGCATGCACACTGCTGCTGCTCTTCCTTTAACTCACACACATCCCCCCAAATAGGTGGAAGCCCTTCTCTCCCCAAATACAGAGATTTAGCAGCCAAATTCAAGGAACCAACTCTGTCTTCTTCTCTGTGGGGTTAAGAGGGGGTGCAGCCCCATGGTGTTGGAGGAGGATGACCAAGGTCTTGTCTGCCTGTCCCCTCCATAGGGTGCTTTTTGCTGGGACAGGGCTGTGCCAGCTGCCAGCCTTGGAATGCCAGGCACAGCCTCATTCCTAGTGGGAATTGGCAATTTGGGCCAAACCTGGTGCTTTTGGGCAATAGATTACAGATCTTGTCGGGGGCTGCGGAGAGGAGAGTGCAGCCCCAGGTGCAACTGCTGAGGATGCAAAGAGCTGATGGCTCATCCTTTCAGCTGCCTGCCTCCCCCTACTCCACCCTTTTTTGATTTTTTGCATCAAATTGAAAGCAAATGACCTTCATCCACCTCTGTCCTCTGTTAGGGCATCACCTGCCTCCACCTGGAGCCCACGTGAAGCCAGAGAAGTCTGGGGTCCATCCCTTGATGGGTGGAAGCTGCCCCACTGTGCCTTGGACAGAGACTCTTTGAGGTACTGCCAGTCATCCCAACAGCTCTTCCATTCGTGTTCAGGTGGGTTTAGGATGTGGGACTGGTTCAGGGCACCGAAAAACATGGTAGGAAATGCTCTTGTCTGGAGGAGACGGGATGGAGTTGAGGAATGTCAGCCTGACACACAACCCACACGGTCATGGGGAGAACCCCAGAATAATAATAATGAGGTAAGAAGACACCTCAAAGCTCCTCTTTCATGGACAGGGACACCTTCCACTAGACCAGCTTGCTCCAAGCCTCATCCAAGCTGGCCTTGGACACTTGGGATGGGGCAGCCACAGCTTCTCTGAACAACCAAGAAGAGATGAGATGGAAAATGTACAGCAGAAGCCAAAACAATTTCAGTAGCTGGGAATCCTCCTGGCAGCCCTGCCTGCTCAGGAGCACTGCTGGCCCTCCTGCCTACACCCTCCCCATCCCCAGGCCAGTGTCTGCCAGCTTTCCCTGGGGAGCCCAGAGCATGGCTTTGGCTTCTCATTTCCTCCTGGTGTGTTTAATTGCCTGGGTTTTTTTTCCCTTTAGGACTGGGAAAAAGAGAGGAGAGGTGGGCAAAGGAAGACAGATGTGTTGGAAAACAGAAGTCTAGGTGACAGATTGAGGGCTGCTACAACCACAATAGCCAGCCTGATGGATTGATAGAGTAGACAGGGAATATAAATAGCAAGTATGGTTTATCTATCCCAGTTTTATTTTCCCCTTGTCTGTCTCTTTATCTCTCCTGGTGTTATTTTCCTCCCGCTTATCTCTTTATCTGCCCGGCCTGAGGATGGAGGAGAGGCGGGTGACAGAAGCAGGATGGATGAGTTCATGTTTTTTAACCCTTTGCAGCATCCAAGCAGCCAAGTTTTGCCAGCTGTGGAGGATTACAAGGCGGGCTCAGATCTGCACACCGACACACTTTCCCCACCCCTCTCCTTTCCCCTCCATGCACAGCCCTGCCTCGGGGGTGCTGCAGTCGGAGGGTTGGCTCCTTCCCCTCTGTGGCTCATCCCTGGCCGAGGAATGAGGGCAGCCACTGGAGCAGGGAGCTCTGCCTGTCTGGGTACCCAGCGTTCCCATCTGACAGCCGGGCAGCTCCACTGCTTGATATTCCGGTCAGGCACTGAGCACAGCAGCGGCACCGGGAAGAAGGGAGGGAGGGGAGCCACGGGAAAAGCCAGGGCTAGGGATGACAGTAACTGTTCTGTTCTTTTCTTTCTTTTTTTTTCTTTTTTTTTTTTTTAATCTCAGTTGGTTTTGGTAGCTCTTTTGCTCAAAAAAGGCATTTTTTAAAAAATATATTAAACAGATACATTTTACTAAGATGTCTCTTGGCTGGAGCCACTGACAAGAAATGACACTCCCCAAATAAATAGGCTTAAAAAAAACCTGTCCCAAACAAACCAAATAAATAAATACATAAATAAAACATTTCTTTTCTTTTTCTTTCTTTTGCATTAGGTTTTTTGTTGGTGGTGGGGTTTTTTTTTGTTTTGTTTCGTAGGGAATTGTGGCCCAGAGGTCTCTGCCGGCGTCTGTGAGGGCAGCATCCCTGGCACAGGTGCCAGGTCCTTCCCAGGCAAGGGGTGAGATGGCACCTTGGCACCGTCGGCAGCAGGCACCAGGTGCTTGTGGAGAGGCCCAGGGGACACCTGCAGGGTCTCAAGGGTCCCCACCAGCACCGTGTGCCAGGGCACGGCTGCAGGATGGATCGCGGGGGATGCAAAGGCAAAGGTGCCAGTAGAAACCTCTTAAAAAGAATACAAAATTTGGGGTGGCGAGGAGGCCAAAGGGGATCCTTACGGTGGGCTGGGCACCTGCTCTGGTGGGACCAGCAGCTGCCTCTGGCAAAGCCACATCCCCCTGGGCCATCAGCACCCCTCCCCAGCCACCTCCGTGGTGGCCACAGCGTCCCCGCACTCGGAGCCAGTCTGCATGGCACGAGCCACCCCTCCTCCTTAGCCCCACTGGCATCCTCCATCCGCTGGAGCCCTGTGTCTCTTTGGCCAGTTGCTGGGTGTACCATGGAAGCACGCAGTTGGCACTAAGGTAAGGCCTTGATTTAAATTTTTAGGGTGGTTCTTTCTCTCTCCTCCGCAGAAGGCTTTCCTCGCAGCCCCCCCGGCGCCGAGGCCCGAGCGCTCCCGGCCGTTAGCTGCACAGCTTGCCCACCTCCTGCTCCAGAGCGTTGGGCAGCTTGGCGTTGAAGGCTCTCAAGGAGGACTGGATCCTCGCCACCTCGTTGTTGGCCAGCTTGAGCCTGTGCCGCAGCAAGCAAGTGAAGAGGTCCAGGCGGATTTTGCCAGGGGGTGAGAGCCTGTTCACCCGGTCCCTGATCTCCAGCAGCTGGAGCATGGCTGAGTCCTGGGAGCCCTGGGTGTAGGGGTAGTCCAGCTGCAGGATCAGGTCACGGATAGCGTCCGGCTCGAAGGGCAGGCTGTAGCCAAAGACTTGCAAGCTGTTGATTTTCATGTAGCCCAAGTTCTTGGAGGGATCTGACATCTCCAAGGGTTCGTAGTAGATTGTCTCGTTGGAGCTGTCGTCCAGAGACTTGATGCGGCTCCGCAAGTAGACGTGGACCGTTTCAAAGAAGGTCTTCCACTTGTTGCCCAAGGTGATCGTCCAGTTTTGGCACTGGCCAGAGGCATCTACAGTAGTCCTTTCCCAGTCTGGGAAGCTGCCCTCATTGACGGGCATGAACCAGCTCTCCGAGTGGCTTCCCCC